>CM024533.1:26126460-26622690 GCA_014182385.1 Eucalyptus viminalis
GAAGCGGATGGCTCATATATTGTTCTTCAACAGCCCACAAGAGCATATGCAAAAAAATCATTTTAGAGCTCTCCTGGCTTTGTTGATAGCAATAGAGTCCTGCTCTTCATGTGGTGTTTCTTCCCCTGAACTAGACTAAGCATAGGAAGACTACAATTTCTGTAAATGTCGCACATTGTTCTTGGAATTATTTGCATCAGTTGGGACACCATAATCTAAATCCACCAAATGCATAAACTACATAACAGTGCTAGGTTTCCCCCTCATAATTGGAAGGATAGGGCGGCTCCTATCTTCATCAGGCAATGTTGGACTATTGCAGTTTATTCTTAAAGGACACTGAATTGATCAAGCACTAAGTCATCTCTCTTTGGATAGTTAAAGAATTTATCACATTAGATTGTAATAGCAGAAGTCCTGAAGCAGGAGGAATATGTTATTAAAGTTGGTTTAGAGATCATTCTTGCACGACATGGACGAGGATATCCATGGATACGTTTATTCATGGAAAATACATGATCTAATGCAAGAGTTCTAAATGGCCATATCGTTGGTTCAAGACTGCATCATCGTGAGTTTTCAAATGTTAAGTACTTGTAGTTCCAACCGTTGGATCAACAAGAAGATTTTGGAAACTCTTTCTGTGGCAAGGAAATAAGGACCACCCCCCTCTTGGGTTCTCGAGAGAATTTCTTATATATACTTGTATATAATGATGAGAGCTCGCAAGCTTTGTGTCTTGAAGGCGTACTCAACCAAGGGTTGCCCTCATCTGTAGGTGACTTGAAACATTTCCTATATCATAGCCTTCCTTACTGAAGCAGATTCAAGACTCTTCCCCATTCCATTTGCAAGTTGTGCAATTTACGGAGGTTGAATCTCACCCAATGTTCCTCACTAGAATGATTGCCAGGTGGCACTGGAAACTTGAAGAGTTTAAAGAGGCTAGACCTGAAATGGTTCGCAAGTATCGGAAAACTTCTGGTAGGTTTAATCGAACTGCTGAATCTTCGGCAATTACTCAGCTGCGGCAAGTCTATCCAGATGCTTTATGGAATGAGGACATTGACTAATACACGGACCCTGTCATAATTCCAGGCAAGCATAGAGGGCGCGGTGCTGAAGCAGTAATAGGACTCAAGAATTTAGAAGCAAAACTCAAGATCCTTTACGTGGAGCATATGAATCAGCTGGATAGTGGATACACCTCTCTTGGATGAGAAGTCTGGTCTAAAGGCCTCGGCTCCATTGGCTATTTCAAACGGTCATTTCTTGTATTAAACAAAAGCCACAAAATCCACCGGTGGTCTACTTTGTCCTCTTGTCTTGTCCTTCAACTCAGCGAGTTTAGAGACTAAATGGAACAAACAAGGTTGTGGTAAAAATAATTGAACAAACAAAGTTCATGGTTGAAAGGACTTTTGTTGAACTAAGTTTTTAAAGTTTGTGAATGATAAACAAGCAAAAAAAGAAAAATTAATTAATTAAAAAATTAAAAGCAACAACGAATAATAATCAGGATTTACAAACTATAGCAGTCATTATTTAGTATACTCGGAATGCGTTTGTTCGGGGGAAAACTTTATGAAAAAGCAAAATGTTTTTGGGGAAATCATATTCCAGAAAATGGATATTTTTCTATTGTTTGATGAGATATGATCGAGAACTAGTGATATATGATTGAGAACAATCTGGTGTCTAGATTTTATTTGGAAAAATGATTTTAAATTTATGACTTTATTTCAAGCTAAAAAATCGCATTTCTAATATTTTTTATTTTATTTTATTCTTTCTTTCTTTTTTCCTTTCTTTTTCTTTTTTCCTTCTTCCTCCCATTTGCCTCTCCACTTGATCCACCGCTCCTTCCTCCTCTCCACCACCACTGCTGCCGCCATCTCTAATGATCTCGCCTCCCTTTTTATTGACTCTATCCACTGAAGCTGCAAATCTCAAATCATAAGTACAAGTCAGCGAGCTCAAGCTCACTGGCCTTAGTTGAGTTTGACCTCGCTAGTATTTGGCAGGGTCGAACCCTACTAGCCCGTGCCTATGGCTAGTTGCCAGCCTTTCCAAGGCTCGATGATTGGTTGAGGGATAAATAAAAAGAAAAATAAGGAAATAAAATAAAATATAAAAAATTCGAGGGGAGGGGGCAATTCCAGAAGTGTTTTCACCTCTTTACATTTAAGAATTCACTTCCTAAAAATTTATACATCAATATTTTCAGTGACCGGAAAGTGTATTCAATTAACTAGTCATTTTCAACGAACTTAACAAGTGAAAGTCCTAAAAATCAATTCACTAAAGATACTTTCCTCCTAACAAATGCACCGACTACATTTGGCAATTAGGATAAAATTCAGAATAGGATAAATCTATCATATATGTATTTGGTGCGTTTCCGAATAGGACAAAAATCGGATATAAATGGGATATAGACTAGACAAAATTATCTCATAGGAAATGTGAGATAAATGTGGTAGGATAAAATTTAGGATATCATAAATTTATCATATATTGCATTTGGTGTATGCTTTACACAAGACAAAATCGAATATAAATGAGATATAGATTGGACAAAATTAACCCATAAGGAAGATGAGATAAATGTGGATATGATTTTTAATATCCATATTATGAAAGTTATTTATCTTAAATAACAAACTTCTTAAATTACAAAAAAATATTTTTCAATATATAAAAATATTTGAATTCTAATATAAGAAATTCAAATAAAAAACTTAGTTATTTTAACTTAATCTTATGTTTATTTATATATTCCAATTTGATTTTATTTTAGAATATGAATTCAATGTAGCAAATATATATTTATATTTATTACATATTTAAGCTATTTAATTTTTTAGGTATATTAGTATATTTTACTATTTAATAACATTTTATTAGAGAATGATGGAAGGGAAGAAAGAAATAACAAAGAAATTAATTAAAAAAGAGAGGAAAATAAAATAAATAAAAGAAATAAAATAAAGTAAACAAATTATCGTGAGATATTTTTACTTTCTTCGTTTGTAAAATTTTTGGTTCATTTATATTAATATGCTGCTTATACCTAATCATGTATATGATATATATAACTGCAATCACCAAATAGTGGATAAAATATAGTAAAATCCTTGAATTTAATATCCTATCATATACCTATTTTGGTTAGAAATCTGGATGTCCAAACATAGCCTTAAGGACTCATTTGGTATAGTACTAAAAGTAGACAATATTAAATGCCAAACCAAAAATTTCCATTGTTGACCTAAATGCCATTTGAGGACAAGATATTTACTATATTGTTAAAATTATAGAGGAGCACATGGATTTCATTTCCAAATTAAGTAGATTAAAAAAAAAAAACCAACCTACCATACTCATATTAAAAAAAAAAAAAAAAGGCAAAATTTTAACCCTGATATCATCTGTATATATATTTTCCCATCCAGAAACCATTAGGTGCAATGATAAGTGGAAGTATCATCTTTTGACAATATCATGAGCAAATCCCTGGAGAGATGACTCTTATGATTTTAGGAGGTCTACTGATCTCTATTGAAAATTTTAATTGGAGGCTACTTTTCATCTCCTTGTACTGCCCAGCAAGACCTTCTCATGTGACTTGCACTGAGCAATTGCCAATCAACTTGGAGATGTGGGTACATCCTTTCCTCATATTATTAAATTGTTCCGAGCCAACCAAAATGTTTCGATATTAATCCACAAGAATTGATGTATTTATCATTAGGATTATTAGGATTAATTATCTGCATTTGAGTACTTTGATCAAAAACTTTCTCAATTCTTCCATTCTTTTATCTTGTGCATGATGTTTTGCTTAACTTCAGGCTCTCACTTCTTTGATCTTTTCAAGTTTTCGAGAAAAGTAGATGTTAGGCAATAGTAATCTTCAATCCAAACACTAATCATTGGCTACATATCATCGCCCAGCCATCGTTTGCTTCTCCCAATGAATCCATCAACCATGTTCAGTACGATCATTTGTTACAAAACCTTACCACAAAGAAGAGGGATCAATCATGTCATAAACATCAACAAAGCTTCGGAATTAATTAAAAGAACTCATGTATCAATCCTCCAGATTATTGGGCTTGATTTTCATTCAAGTGCTTTGAGCAAGATCTCGCTCAATTCTTCCATCCTGGATTGATTCCGTAACAGTTTGGTTGGCTTGGAACATTATAGTGACTTGAGGAAATGATGTACTTGGATCTCAAAATTTATTGGTTATTTCTTTGTATAGGTTTGGCCATATGAGAAGGTCTTGTTGGGCGGTCGGAGAAGATGAATTATAGCCTTCAATTAATATTTTTGATGGAGATCAGCAGACCTCCTAAAATCATAAGAGCCATTTTTCCATGGCATTTGCTCGTGACATTATCAAATGGTTACAATGGTCTTATTCCAAAAATCGCACAAAGCAGGCGATTTTAATTGTGGTGAAAGCCGCTTGAACCCCATTGGCCACGTACTGCTTCGAGATTGGCCTACTCAATTGGTTTCCTTTTATGACATCCTATGTAAGAAATTTGGAGATTTTCTTTTGGTTATATATATATTAACGTGCTATCCAATTTGATTGGTATGTAATAAAGTCTCAAACGCTTTAGGGGACAAAAACTTCTTATTCGCACTGGATTATTGTACCGTCAGCATATATCTTTTTGTTTTATTTGTCTATTGTTATATCTCAGAGCTTGAACAAAGAAGCAATTGTTCCTTTATTAAGTTGTGAGTGTTGCAATTGTAAAATATATGGGAAATTACTAAGAAAGTTTTAAACTTATTATAATTGTGCCAATTTACTCATAATTTTTTTTTGTCAATTTAGTCATAAATCTTTTGTCATTGTACTAATTCAGTCAATTTAGACATTTATAATCAGAATGATATGGCATCTTAGTCAGTGTCGGCCAACATTGCGAGTGCTGACATGGCCGCCGGAGAGCAAAGTGATGCCATTTTGTTTTAAAAAAAGACTTCAAGAAAAGTCGTCGTTTTGCTCGGTTTCTTTCCCAAATTGGCTGGGTTTCCTTGTAAGCCTAAATTGAGATCTTCCCCAAATTGATCTCAAAATCTGAGTTGACACTAGCTTGATGCCTTCATGCAGCGCTCGCTTGCTGGCTTTGCCTAGATTCACCTGTCATCTTGCCTAGATTTGCCCAATGCTCGCCCAATGCCTTCACCGTCTTATTTCTTGAAATTGCAATACTTTATATTTACATTGAGGCTTTAGCCATCTTGATTTTGCTGGTATTTTATTTCTTGGGTTAGATGTGAGTGGTCACAGTTAGATTTCGTTAACATGGATTTGTTGTTGTCATGGGTTTGTGGATGGCCATAGCTCGTTTGTGGACGGGTTTGTGGATGGCCACAGCTTGTTTGAAATCGTTGACTCGCCAAGAATCACGTCGTCTGCATGAAACCTGTTCTTTGTGTTGTTGCTCCTTAAGTCAATTTTGTTTGCTGTAAATATCGTGTTGTTACTGCTGTGTATGTTCTGTTCATGCGGTGTTGCTGTTGTTGTGTATGCTGTCAATGTTGTGTTATCAAGTAATACATACTCTTGGTGTGATATAGATATATGCTGAACAGTTTTTGTTGAATATGCTGAGCTACGTACTGAGCCACATACGCTTATTCTCATTGCCATGTAATGAGCTGCATGTTGAGCTACATTGCTCTATTTTGAGTCGTGATATCCCGAAATTTAGCATTTATTTCGAAACATATGAAATAGTTATTTCATTGATGCAGTTATGGTTATTTTTTACTCTAAATTGACTACTCATAAGTTAACTAATCTATTGGGTGAGACTATAAATGAATAAAATGCGAAAGAATAGGGAATTTTATCGGGGAATGACCGCTCGGCCATAAAAGGTTAAAACGCAAAGATCAGAAAATTCGATCAAGGATTAACAGCTTGACTATAAGGATCAACAAGGGTCAATACTACACTATTATAAATCAATTAGTGAATAGATATAAATCGATTCGATGGGAGTACGTAGTCAGTTCAATGATTCCGCACGATTACGATATTCGCATCAAACAACAATAAATCGATTTTTTATCGATATTATACACATGGTACGTAATTAAACCCTCGCGATTACATGACAACTGAGGGTTGTCCACGATTCGAAGAGATACAAACGTAGATAAAAAATTATCAATCATGGGTGAACTGTACGAGAACCGCTAAAGGCCACCCAATAGTTAAGGTCGTACTAAAGTTGCATTTGATCGATTTGAACAATAAAATTTTATTCGATTTCGAGTATCGAACTTTCGAGAGTCACAAGACTAATATATTGGATGTCCATCTCATCATTCGTTCAATTATAAAAAAGTTCGAAATTTTTAGAAAATGAATTATCAGATGTAAAGTGGAGACTAGAAAAGGAAAAATTGGATGCAATGGCAAAATGGTGATTTATGGGCCAAAATTTTAGCTTTAAAGGAAAATGGATATAAGAAGATATTTTGGGGACAATATGCTTGGCGACGAGGGTTTTAGGGGAGAGTTGGTGTGAAGTGATGGGATTTTGAGAAGAAAATGTTGAGAAATCCTTGTTTCTCTCTCTCCTCTCTTTCTCTTCTCTCCCTCACTCTCCCTTTCTTCTTATTCCCACACGTTTCCCCATCTGCAGACCGCCCATCCCCTCCTCCTTTCTCCTCTTTTCCTCCCCCCTCCCCCTACTTCTTCTTCTTCCTTTCCTTGCTCATCCGTCACCACCGTCTTCATCCCACTGCCATCATTTCCACACCACCATCTCCTTCTGCTAACCCCATCGCCACCATCATCATCACCATCTCACCATCACCGAGCCACCAGGCTTGCCACCACCATCGTCTGCGGCTCAACACCATGCCGTCCGCCAAGCCGCTGCCACCATCCTCATCACCTTAGATCACCACCACCACCGAACCCTCAAGCAAGCAAGCGTGAGCTCGAGGAGCCACCGCTTCCATCATTGAGTTTTTGTTCGAGCAGCTAGCATTACATTCTCGACATCGTCGTGCCGTGGTCACTAGAAAACCCATGGGTTAACTTCCTAATCGTAGATGAGAGTGTTAATTACATTTAGGGATAGGTTAGTTAAGGATAATGACAATTAGTGTTAGTTAATTTTATCTTAGCCTTAATTGTGATTAAGGATGGTTTAGATTAAATTTAAGTACGATTAGTTTAAGTAATTACAATTAGATTAATTAATCATGATTAGATTAGTTAATCATGATTAGATTAATTAATTGAGTTTATTTTAATTAATTGTGATTTATTTGATTAATCGTAATTAGTTTAATTAATCATAATAATTTTAATGAACGTAAATTAATTTTTTTAATTGAGTTTAGTTTAATTAATTGCATTTAGCCTAATTAATCGCGGTTAGGGTAATTAATGACAGATTAGTCGTTAAGTAGAATTTTATGCTGATTTTTCTAGATGAGTTTATGATTAATTCTAATTGTTTGTACTTGCTATGCCATATATTTGACTGTGTAATTATAGGCCTTATTTAATATATTTTCAAAGAATGTTTATTTGTCAAGATAATGGCCTACTTTGAGATGTCAGGTTTGGACGCTGCATTTTATGTGTTAAACAAGGTAATGGCATTTTAAAATGAAAGTGTGAAAATTTTGGCAGGTTGGTTTTAAGCATGTAACCACGTGTGATTGTTTTGTCAGAATTTTAAAAGTAAAATTTCTGAGGTTTGTTATTTGAGCACGAACCATGTCTACATTAGCTAAGTCAAAAGATAAAAATTTAGAGTGCTCGTGTGATCACATAATGGCCCTAATGCGCAAGATTAAGCAGAGTAATAATTCTATCTTGATGCGTATGAATATGCGGGACAATGCTTGATTTTTATTGGATGCTCGGTAGAAGTCAGTACTTTGCGGTTGATGCTGGATTGATGCTCCAAATGAAATGTCATCCTAATGCAAATAACTACGTGGGATGATGTCATGCCTAATTGAGTGGGACAATGCCCAGCTATACTGGAAGACCGCCAATTCATGTGTTGGCTGTGACACAAGAGGTCATAATAATTGAAACACATATGATGGCATTATGCGTGAAATATTATGAACATGTTCTGATTATTGGTTATGCTTGATGCGTTGATATTGGCATGTATGGATTACTAACATGTAGGGGCATTGCCAAGGCAAGGTAAGGATTTATGATGCTATATGTTTAGGGCTGCCTCTAAAACGAATTAATGTCCTAATCGAGGTTTAGGTTGTTAACTCGTTGAGATTTATATCTCACCCCGTTGTTATTAAATATTTTCAAGCCTTTAGAATGGAGAACCGTTGCATGCGATTTGGGGTCTCGATGGACCAAGATGTAGGCATGTCTAGTGTTGCTTTTGGTTGGCCTTGCATTAGAGAAGTTAGGGGCGCATTTGGCTGCCACTTATTTCTGTTCCCAGGAACAAAAATTTCTGTTTTTTTGTTCCTGGGAACAAAAATTTCTGTTTTTTTGTTCCTGGGAACAAAAAAGGAACATAAATGCATTTGTGTGCGTTTTTGTTCCAAAAATATTTTTTTTGTTTCTAGAAACACATTTGGAACAGAAACAAAATCTAGAAACACTTTTCTTTTTCTTCTATTTTTCTTCTTCTTTTTTCTTTCTTTTTCTTTGGCCGGTCGCCGACCTTGGCCATGGCCGGCGACCGGCCGGCGAGGGCTAGCGGCCTCACTCAGCCACGGCGAGGCTCGCCGGCCCGGCGAGGCCGAGCTCGCCAGGCCGGCGAGGCTCGGCGTTGCCGGATCTGGGCAAGCCTGAGCTCGCCCAGCCAAGGCGAGGCCGAGCCTCGCCGGGGGCCGGCGGGCCTCGCCGTGGCTAGGCGAGGCTGTCGGCCCCCGTCGGTCAGTCGCCGGAGGCCGGCGACCGGCCAAAAGAAGTAAAAAAGAAAAAGAAAAAAGAAAGGAAAAAAGAAAAATATTAAAAAATATTAAAAAATTAAAAGAAACAAAAAAGAATTGTTCTCGGAACAAGTTTACCAAACGCGTGTTTCTGGTCAAAAATTGTTCCCCGGAACAAAAACATTTTTTTTTATTTATGTTCCCTGGAACAATTTTTAAACAGAAACATTACCAAACGCGCCCTAGGTTACCCTAACCCCAACCGGTTTTTGAGTTGATCAATAGGAAGTTGCCCGTTGGAATGTTTGTAATTATTAAATTTCCTAGGGTTAACAAGTTAATAAATGAAGGTTATGCCTTTGGAAATGTTTGTGGTGTTTACGATCCGCATTCTCTGTTGTTTGACTAGGTGTAGTTTATATAAATTGTTTCCACATGCGTTTGATCGAAAGATAAAAAGGATTGGTCGGCAACGCATCCTAAGACGTTGCAACATAATTGACTGTCGTGGGATGTTTGTGTGCTTGAGGTTCGAGGTATGACATGAGCTACATTAACATTATGCCCTTAGAGAATGTGAATCAGTTGGATACATAGCTCTTAGAGGAAAGATCATCTCTAGTTACGTCGGTGCTCAATTGGCGAATTCAAACAATTACTTCTTATAGTAAACATGACCACATTTCTCCATTCATCTCTTTTGTTATCTCATACTTCAATTCAATGAGTTAAAAATCTTAATGGAACAAACAATGTTGCGGTAAAAAAGAAATACCTGAATAAACAAAGTTTATGGTTAAATTGTAACAAAAATGGCAACTTATGACTTGACAATGGATCCCGTTCTTATTAGTAGATTCCATTAAAGTTTTTAAAAAGCACTACATTGAACTACACTTTAAAAGTTTGAGGACAATAGCACACATATTTTTTTAGAGACAATAATGAAAAATAAGCGGTCGTTTACAACCACCGCATGTGGCGGCGGCGTTGGCTTCGGGCTCCTTCCCCTAATGCAAGGGAAAGTGTTCGAATCCCCGCGTCTTCGCTAGTGGTCTTAAGCGTAGTGTCGTGGTGGTGCGTCCTGCGCTAGTACCGCTCCGGGTTTACCTCGCCGACTATCGACTATACAGGGTTCCCGGGTTACCCAAAAAAAAAAAGCGGTAGTTTATAGCTAGTAGAACTTGGAATTTGTGAGTCATCCAGTGCCATACTAACACTTGGTTATACTAAATACAACCAAAACCAGAGATTTGCATTGTTGACCAAAGTGCCATTTAAGAATGATATATTTATTATATTGTAAAAATTGTAGAGAAGCACATGGATTTATTTTTAATTTATCTAAATAAGAGGAAACCAACCTACCATACCCAATTGATTAAAAACATACAAAAAATTTTACCCATACATCTAAACCAAAAATTTACATTGTTGACCCAAGTACCATTTAAGAAGAAGATCTTTGTCATATTGTCGAGGTTATAGAGGAGCACATAGATTTCTTTATTATTTAAGTAAATAAAAGAAAACCAACTGTCGCGACCAATTTTTTTCGGGGAGTTTGAACCACCTAGGGTTTGGCTAATGGATTGTTAAGCCTAGACTTAACTCGGGCTCTCCCAAGCCCATACCAATTCGCGACTTAGGTTCGAATTCTTAACATGCAAATTGATTTTATTTAGGAGTCGCCACTAATCAGTTTATGGTAGATCGATTAGACACCTAAGTAAAATAATGGGAGAATTACTTTACTCCTACAAACCAGAGACTAAGGGTACGGGGACTTGGTTACACTAGATTTCTCTAATGCCCTTTTGGTACCATTCTTTTTATTTTCAAAAATGTTTGGCAATTGAATTGATTTTAAATAAACTTCCTAACATGTGAGGTGATCATACATGTGCGCATACCACCAATTTAACACTCAAGAAAGCAAATGAATAAATGATCCGAGAACTTACCTCAAAGCAACGAAAGCATCTGCAATGTTAATTTAGAATTCATATCAGCAGTCCTAAATATGATTTCTAATTAACACGCAATTTTTTTGTCTTGTTTTCACTTAATTAATGAAAATCATGCAATATGCAATGCATGCCACTAATTTAACATGAAATGATATGACATGGCAACATGACTTAGCTATATGACCTAAGCAATATGACATAACTAAGCATGTAATCTATCCTAAGCATGAGATGATTTATTCTAAATAATTTTTTTTGTATTTTCTATGAGATTCGAAATTTAAGAAATGCAACATTTATGCAATCTAAATTAATCTAATGACCTAATTCTAATGACGGGCAATTTCTAATTAAATGCACCTAACAAAAATCACTAAATGACGTGCATTGTATGAAACTAATTCTATATGACGTGCACATGATTTTTATTTTCCTAATAAGCATGCAACCTATTTAGGAGAAATTATCTAAACCAATAATATGCAATCTTAGTATGCAATGACGTGCAAAGAATGCCCTAATTCTACATGACATATGCATATGACATTTTTTATTAAAAAAAATGCAATCTATCCTAGAAATTGCAACTAATTTATCCTAAGACAAATTTTATGAAATTTCAAATGATCTAGCTAAATTAAGATTCTATCTAATTTAAACTAGGGATTAAGTCATATTAAATCCTAATTTAAACTAAGACATTATCTAAATCTAAAATGCCATTTATCTTTAAAAAGATGATCTAAATTTAAAATGAAGCATGCAATTCTAATCTAATGTGCACAATGATTTTTTTTATGGTTTTTTAATTATTTCGAAATTAAAGCTAACACATAATTAACATGCAATTCAAATAAAAAACTAACAACCTAAATGAATGCACTTTCTTTTTTGGATTTTTTTATTTAAAAATTCATAATAAGATTGCAATCATAATATGCAAGATAACAAAAACAAACCTAGTCCTTACGGATTTTTCTTTTTGATTTTTTTATTTAATGAAAATAAAATTGATCCAAACACACGATATCAAATCAAGCAAGATAATATTGATATCTAAAAATTGGCGAACCGTATCTCGCGCATGAGATCGGGTTGACCAATTTTAATTTTAAATCGCGAATCAAATTTCGAGCTTGAGATTGGATTGTCGATTTTATAAGGGATTGCGAGTCGGATTTCAGGCGTGAAAATCGAACTATCAATCCCTTGCTTGAGGGGCCACTTTCATGTTGGAACATATTTAGGAATAATCCTACTAAAGGAAAAAAGTAAATAAGTGAGAATAACATTAAAAAAATAAATATATAAATAAAGTAAATAAAAAGGAACTACCTAAATGATTTTTTTTTTCCTTTATCCCTTTCAAGCTTCATGTCCGTGCGGCTGGTCACCGGCTCCGGTGAGGGGCAGCAGATCGAGGTATGGCGGGGAAGAAACTCCGACGGCGGCGGAGGTGGCGGAGTTCGGAAAGGGGACTCGCGAGTCACTTTGCCGGTGCGAACAGCGGGTGCTGTGCGGGGGTTTGGATCCGAGCGGCATCGGCAAGGGGAGTCACAGACGGCTGGGCTGGCGTCGCGGGTTGCTCGCGAAGGAGGCACGGCGAGGCTCGACGTTGTGGTGGCACGGGTCGTCGGGCGGAGGCTGCTGCAAGGTGGTGCGACGCTGGGTGGGCGTCCGGATCTGGTGCGGCTTCAACGAGCGTTGGCGAGGGCTCTACAGGCGGCGGTAGGCAAGGTGCGGCAACAGTGCTCGCGGTGGCGCAACGGCGTCGGGCTTTCGGGGGGTGTCAATGAGCGAGATCGGCGGCGTCGGTGGGGCGGCTGCGGCGTCCGAGAGGACAGCAGCACGGGCGGCGGTCGAACCCACCGGGAATAAGAACAGTTCTTCTTCTTCTTTTTTATTTCTTTCTCTCTCCTCCCTGTCTCCTCTCACGTCACTCTCTCTCTCTACTTCTCTTTTCTCCCCCTTTCTGCAGAAGCTTTTTCCTTTTTTCTGCTCTTCTCTTTTGACCTTTTTTTCTGAATTTTTTTTCTAAGAAGCCCCCTTCCTTTGGTCATCGTACACGGTTGCTTTTATAGGGATAAGAGATAAGCTTTCGATTTCCCCTTCAAATTTACATCTGCGATACATTTTCACCAACCGATCACTATTGATAAAGATTTAAGATTACGATGAATATTTTCTCGAAAATCCCAAATCTCACAAAAGATAAGTCGCAATATTTTTTCACACATGTGCCCCATCCAAAATATTCATATCCCGGAATAATTTCAAATTTTTTATTTTTCACGAGATAATTAAAACACATGGGCTTGGGCCAACCAGCTTGCTTCGTGGGCTTAGTCCAACTAATTTGAATCCATTCGCACTGATCCGATAAATAAAATGCCAATAACAAAATAAATGCAAATATAAATCTATATGCTATAAAGTTTAACTCATAATTTCCTATGCAATAAATAAATAAACTAAATCGTCAAAATTTAGGTGTCAACACCAACCTACTACATTCAAGCTATCAAAAACGTGCAACACTTTTAAACCTTCATCTAACTAAGAAATTTGCATAATTGACCCGAGTGCCACTTGAGGACAAGATATTTATCATATTCAAAATTTTGAATAAGTACATGGATTTATTTTTCATTTAAGTAAATAAAAGGAAACCAACATACCATACTCAATTAATAAAAAAACAACATGCAACACTTTTAACCCTTACATCTTAACCATAAATTTGCATTGTTGACCTGAGTACCAATTAAGGAGAAGATATTTATCATTTTGTCAGGATTATGTAAGAGCACACAGATTTCTTTTTAATTTAAGTAAATAAAAGGAAACCAAATTATCATACTTGAGTGAGGAAAAAATAAAGCATGCAGCACTTTTAATTCTTACCTTTAAACCATAAATTTGCATTGTTGGCCCAAGTGCCATTTAAGGAGAAGATATTTATGATATCGTCAAGATTATACAAGAGTACACAATTTATATTTTTTTAAGGAAAGAAAAATCAAATAAGATCTCCTAACCCAAATCAAACCCATAAAAAGGGAATATGGCCATATTTACATTCTTGTAAACATGAAACTGCCATTTTTTATATGGGAGCTAATTTGAGAAGCCAAGCCACATTTGAGTGAAAGTAAGAACTCTCTTGAATCTAATAACACATCCATGGTGAATTTGTGACACAGAGTAGATGTTAGGCAACAGTTATCTTCAAATTAAACCCAATTAGTTGGCTACATTTCTTTGCCTAATCATTATTATTTTTCTTCAAATGAATCCATCAAGCACGTTCAGCAGGATCATTTATTCCAAAACCATACATAACATCAAACAAGTTTTGGAATTTATCCACAAGAATTGCCATAACAATTCTCATGATTATCAGGGTTGATTATTGGCATTTGACTACTTTGAGCAAAACATCTCGCTCAATTCTTCTATGACATCCCAAATTTTCAATTATGCTTTCAATTAAATTAATCGAGTATTTCAGCGACATGCTTATAGGGCTGTTTTTAGAGCTGATCACTCTCGAGATAACTAGACTATTTGGAAAATCCATTAAGGAATTGTAATGCAATAGACTTGAGAATTCGACTAGGAATCGGCTACTTGATCGTGCTCATCTTTAGAGGCCATTACGATACAGTTAAAAATCGATTATGGATCAAAGATAAGTCAGTTCGACTGAGATGTGTGGCTAAACGTGGGTGATTCCACTAAATTGGAAAATTCTCGTCGACTGATACTAGGTTGATTTTTCTATCGTTTTGATACCCTGTGTCCGTATTTGAGTTCTCGAGATTTTTACGACAACTGAGAGTCGCCAATATGTCGAGTGGGTTCATTGTGGCTCAAAGAAAATCAACCACGGGTCGTTTGCACTAAAAATTTCTTAAAGTTACCCGATAGCCTAGGTCATGCTAAAAACGCGACAAAGTGAAATTAACCGCGAATTTGAATCCGATTTCAGAAATTGAAAGTTCTGTCAAGTTATAAACCATTTTAGGAACGTTGACTTAGTCTCAAAAGATTTTTCTACAAACCGAGACTTTTTGGGAAAAAAGTCGTCATAGGGCCGTTTTTGTTCAGATAATGTCAAGGACCATTTTTTATTGCGCCATTGGAATGCAAATGGGATCAATTGGTGAGGAAAAATACCAATTTGATCGAGGACTCGACCATGGAATTTATAGAGGCCAAATTGAGTGGATTCAAGAAGCCTTTGGTGTCCAATTTGAGGGAAAACACTTGAAATTCATATGCCCCCCCACCCATGACTTATGGACCACTTTAATTGAGCTTCTAGAAGGACTTTGGTGGCTGATTTTCAGCCAAGGGATGTAACTTGTAGAGAGGAAGGGGACCAATTTGATAAGGTTGAAGGCTTGGTAGGCCCCATGTTCCCTCATCTCTCCCTCTCTCCCTCACCTGCCGTCGACAACCTCTTCCTCCCCCTACATTGTACTTTGAGAACTTCCAAATCTATCGAGAAAAGCCAACCGAAGCCCTCGCCGCCGTAGATGCCATCGCCCGACACCATTCACCATCTCTCCTTGCGCGCACCATCATGCCTTGCTCGCACGACCCTAACACCCTAGCCGTCTCTGTCCACCTTGTTCATGTGTCCACCAAGCCCTTCAGCCAGCACATGTCGTCGTCCAACTCACCTCACCCTTGCTGCCTCCGCCGCCCATACTCACCTCAACCAGCCCTTACTTTCCTCTCTTTCAGCCCCCAAACAGAAGCAAAAGGAGTGTGTTTCTAGCAGCATCTTTGGCCCGTTTTGGAAGTGTTCCGGACCTCAATTGCCAAGCCCACTTTGAAATTAGTTGAGCCTCACCGCGTCCCCATCATTTCGAACCGATCGGATCGCTAATCAAGTAAGTTTAACTCACTAATCCTGCTTAATAGGTTAATGATGCTTAAGGATTGATTAGTTTAGGTTAAGCATGGATTAGGTGATTAATTAGATTAAATTAGTGAATTTAATTAATTATTGATACATGTTAGGTGGATAGTCAGTGCAATTAGAGCTAGACAAGCTCTAGTATTTATCTAGAGTGATTTGGAAATTTTTCGGATCCGTCTCAGCTTTCAATTAGGCTTTACGAGCCTAAGTTTTAATTATTGGCATTTATTTATTAATTTTCATAATTAATTAATTAATTAATTTCTGAAAATTAGATTGAGATAGTCAGTGACCGGAATTTTATGCCGATTGCTATGGTATGGTCCATTTATTTAATTGAGCCCAATTTTGTGTTGAATTGGTGTAATTGTGATTTTAGGATTTTATTCATAAATTAATTAATTTCAGTAATTAATTGAAAAATCACCGGGCGTCAATTGACAACGCCAAAAATATTTTGGTGGATTGGAAAAAATGATGGAACTTGTGGAGAGGAAAATATTATATTTTTGCTAAGATCGACCATGTACTCACACACGAGTATTTTTACTATATTATCCTACGAGCTCTGATATGTCAGTTTAGAGCGAATAGTATACCAGTATACTATATCAACCTACGGGCTCTGATATGTCAGCTTAGCGCGAGCAGTATACTTTATCAGCTTATAGTGAGCAATATTATTATCAGCTTAGAGCAAGCATTATTTGTATATTATATCAGCCTTCGGGCGATATGTCAGTTTAGAGCGAGTAGTATACTATTTATCAGCTTAGAGCGAGCTATACTATCTATATATCAACTTAGAGTGAGCAATCTTGAACTATGACCAAACTCAATATAGTATTAATTGAGATGACCGGGATGGGTTGACATGGAATTAACTAAGTCGATTGATCAATAATTTGATATGTTTGAACAATTTGATTTGTTGATGTGACTCAATGAGATTATGAATTATATTGACTTGCAAGAAGGAAATCAAGGCCAAGGTAAGTCCTCTGACTCGTGGTTGTGCCTAAGTAGCCCTTAGGGCGAATTTGCTTCCTAATCGAGTCTTAAGGGGGTTGAACTTGCTAAGACGTAGTCTCACCCCATTGTGGGACAACATTTCAAGTCCATAGATGGCAACCCCGCTTGAACATTTTGGTCAACCGAAGAAATTCACATAATAGAGTTATTACATTCTGATACATGGGCACCCTGAAGGGTTAGAATATGTGCTGGTGAGATCCATAGTCTAGGTTGATGCGGGTTTACCCAAAAAGGTGTCCCATTGATACAGGTCATGGTATCATCATTTCAATGATGGACGAAGGGAGGGCCTGTGCCGGAATCTGATATACCTTTGTATGTGATGGAGGTTGCTTTTGGAAAGGGTACTACAGACCCTAAGGATGGATCAGTGGTGGAAGCGAAGGATCCCAAGCTTGATGATCCTGATTCTCTGGTGTACTCAGTAGTGGGCTCCAGCTGAAGCGTGGAAGAAGGAGAGATCGAGGATGATGATGACCCGAAGTAGATTAGAAACCCCCACCCCTGTCTACAAACTTTGTTTTCTGAACTTGTTTGAGTAGGACCTAATTTGGTAGTTCGCATTGTATATATATGCACTGGTTTGCAATGTATATAAGTGTGGTTGTTTTTCAGGTTCAAGATTTATGGCTCTACTTTTCTATCCCATTATTTAATTGTCTGGGGATTATTTATATGCTTCCACATGCGTATTAAAATGAAAGGATCAACGATGCGTCCTATGACGTCACAATTTAATCAATCAGGTAGGATGGGCGTGCGCTCGAGGATCGGGGCGTGACATCCCCCTTTAAGTGGTATTAAAGCATGATTTAGGATTAGAGCGATAAGATGAGATGGTCTATGGGATAGTAGTAGGAATGGCATTTAAATTCATGCCGGTGCATGTATGTGGTAGCTAATTGGTAGAATTACTTATTGTTTAGATCACTTTGTTTCTAATTTGGTGTGGAATTGGAAACTGGTTTCAGTAGAGAAATCTGAGCCATGAGTGATCAAGAGTAGAAGACTCCTAGTAAGAGAACCGTCGGGGCCGTGACTCGAGGTAAGACGCCGACCAAAGTTGGTACCCGAGGAGGCCGAGGTAGAGCACTAAGTCAAGCTAGCACAGGTATAGTAGCGCCACCTTTCGTGGGTGCTGGGGTAGCAACTCTTGGTAATCCTAAAATCGAAGGGATCATGCAGGCGCTAGAGGCCATGAGAGATGTGATAGGGCAGCAGGCCTATAATCAAGCCGTTATTACTGTCATCGCTGCTACTACTACCGTTACCGCCGTCGCTGAGGCCGCACCTGTTGCTGCACCTACCAAAGTTCAGCCTGAGAATGTCGTAGTGTAGAGAGAGAGAGACCGATACACAAGTTGGTGGAACAGTTAGGTACTAGAGATCTCGAGGCCACGTCTCTTTGGATTCAAGATCTGGAAAAGGCTTTTGCACTTTTGATGCGCACTAAATAGGAGAAAGTAACCATGGCAGTCTATGTGGTAATGCCAATACCTGATGGAGATCCGCTAGAGAGACTGTATTTCCAGGAGGAGTAGTCTCGCTGTGGGATGCCTTTCTCAGGGCATTTAATGAACAGTATTTCTGAAGGAGTGCTAGAGAGCAGAAAATGGAAGAGTTTTAGTATCTCCGTTAGGGGACAATAACTGTTGACCAGTACGGGGTCAAATTCGCGGAGCTTTCTTAGTATGCTCTGAGGCTGATTTAAGATCCTAAAGAGAAAGCTCGAAGGTTCAAGAATGGCCTTCGACAAGAGTTGAAACAGCTGTTGGTGCCGCTTGATTTGATTGATTATCGAGAAATTTACCATCGAGCACAACTGCTCGAAAGAAGCCTGAACGAGCAAGTCACCTCATATGTATCGAGGTTTAGTTCGCATCAAGAAGGAATTCGCCATGGGAAGAGGCCCATGACTGGAGATAGATTCCAAATCCCACCTAATAGGAAGGGTGAAATTGGAAAGTCAAGGCCGAGCCATAATATAGTATGTCATCTGTGTGGAAGGCAACATGGTTCAACCCCGTGCCCTCAAAGAACAAGCGCTTGTTTTGAATGTGGTCGGCAGAGCCACATGGCCAAAGATTGTCCTAGGCGACCAAGAGGACAACTACAGTTGCCCTTACCGCCACCTATGGGTTAGATCATAAGGTATGCGCCTTAGAACGTGTCGCAAGGAGAACAGCTCAGACCCCAAGTTCAAGGCACAGTGTATGCCATCACACAAGGTCAGGCAGAGGTTGCGCCTGACGTGATCACAAGGATGGTTGTATGGTTTCATTGAACAACTATCCTGCTTACACGTTATTTGGTCTAGGAGCAACTCATTCTTTCATTGCCGAACAATATGTTAAGTTGATAGGAGTAAGTCCTATATTATTGGAGTCGGCAGTTAGCATATCTACACCATTGAAGGATAAAGTAATATCTGCTTTGGGTTGTTTTGGTTGCAAGTTAGTGATTGGTGAGCGAGAGGGGAAAATAGATCTATTAGTCCTAGCCATGTATGACTTTGATCTAATAGTTGGCATGGACTGGCTCACAAAGCAACTAGCTAAAATGGACTGCTATTGTAAGACGATTCAGTTTGACCCGTTAGAGGGTGAGAGCTTCAAGTTTGTCGAGAATCGAGGAGGACCCTTAATTATCTTGATCTTGTCACCAGAGGCAACTCGTTTGATAGACAAGGGTTGTCGAGGTTACCTAGCAACTGTCATGGATACGACAGTTGAAGAGCTGAAAGTCGAAGATATTTTAGTAGTATAAGAATTTCTAGATGTATTCCCGAAGGAATTGCCAAGTCTACAGCCAGAAAGGGAGATTGAATTCATGATAGAGCTAGCGCCAGGATAGAACTAATCTCTGAGGCTCCTTACTGAATGGTGTTATTTGAGTTGAAGGAACTGAAGGTACATATGCAGAAGTTATTGGATAAGGGATTCATTCATCCCAATGCATCATCACCTTGGGGAGCACCAGTTCTATTCATGAAGAAGAAAGATGGGTCATTGCGCCTATGCATCGACTATCAGCAACTCAATCAGATACGATAAAAAACAAGTATCCACTCCCGATAATCGATGACCTATTCGATCAGTTACAAGCAACATCGATATTTTCAAAGATCGACTTGAGGACAAAATATCATCAGCTGAGGATCAAGAAGGAGGATATTCCTAAGTCAGCATTTCGTACTTGATATGGTCATTATGAGTTCACAGTGATGCCGTTTGGGTTAATGAATGCTCCAGCTGCCTTCATGGATCTGATGAACCGAGTATTCAATGAATATCTAAATCAGTTTGTGATCATATTCTAGTGTATTCAAGAAGTGATGAAGAGCAAGAGAGTCATTTGAGAGTAGTATTGCAACTTTGAGAGTTCATCAGTTGTACACAAAGTTCAGTAAGTGCAAGTTTTGGTTGACTCGTGTTACGTTCCTAGGTTACGTGATTTCAGGTGAAGGAATTTCTGTGGACCCGAGCAAGATTGAAGCCATGATTAATTGGCCAAGATTGACTATTGTGATAGAAATCTGAAGTTTTCTAAGTTTGGCAGGTTATTATAGATGGTTTGTGGAAGGGTTTTTAGCATTAGCATCGCCCTTGACTAAACTCTTGAAGAAAGAAGAGAAGTTCGTTTGGACAGACTAGTGCAAGAGTAGTTTCCAATAGTTTAAGCAAAAGCTGACTATGGCACCTGTGCTGACCATTCCATCTGGTCCTAGAGGATACGAGATCTACAGTGATGCGTCGTTCACAGGGCTAGGTTGCATGCTAATGCAACATGGCAAGGTTGTTGCCTACACCTCCCGTCAGTTGAGACCTCATGAACAAAATTACCTGACGCATGATTTAGAACTCGTGGCAATTATATTCGCCCTGAAGATTTAGAGACACTATTTATGCAGAGAAAGATTCTAGATCTTCAGGGACCATCAAAGTCTCAAGTACTTAATCTCTCAAAAAGAGTTGAATATGAGACATCGATGATGGATGGAATTATTAAAGGACTACGACCGTGATATCCTATATCACCCTGGGAAGGCAAATAAGGTTGCCAATGCCTTGACTCAAAAGTCTTCAGTTGCTCATACGTTGGTGAAATAGTTGAATTTAATCGAGAGAGCTTGAGATTCGGTGTTCAAGTTTGAGGTGTGCCACCTTTCTAATCTTATGGCCACCCTCAGAATTGAGTCGGATATTCATATTAGAATCAAGCTACTTTAGCCAACAAACCCCGATATTCATAATATTTTACAAAATGATACCGAGAAAAGAAAAGCTGACTTTTAGATTTCTGAAGACAGAACGCTAAGGTTCCAAGGACGATTGGTTGTACTTGAGATGTAGTGCTTAGAGAGGATATCTTGTTAGAAGCACATCGTAGCAGTTACAGCATTTATCCTGGCAGTACTAAGATATATCAAAATCCGCGTCAACACTATTGGTGGTCGGGTATGAAGACGGACATTGCCAAGCATGTCGCCAAGTGTTTGACGCATCGGTAGGTCAAAGCTCATCATTGCAAGCCGGGAGGATTTATGCAACCTCTTAAGATCTTAAAGTGGAAATGGGAGCATATCACGATGGACTTCGTGATCGAATTATCGAGGAGTCAGAGAGGAAATGATTTAATTTGGGTAGTGATCAACAGATTGACCAAGTCGGCCCACTTCATGCAGTGCAAAAGGACCTTAGTTTGGATAGACACACAGATTTATATGTGCGTCAAGTAGCTCGTTTGCATGGAGTGCCGGTAACGATTACTTCAGATCAAGACCCGAGATTTACCATCGCCTTTTGGAAGAGCTTACAGAGCGCTTTAGATACCAAGCTGCAATATAGTATGGAATATCATCCTCAGACGGATGGCCAATCAGAAATGACAATTCAAACCCTTGAGGACATGCTACGAGCTTGTGTATTGGATTTCAAGGTAAGTTTGGAAGAACAGCTTCATCTAGCAGAATTTGCCTACAACAATAGTTATCAGTCGAGCATCCAAATGGCTCATTTTGAAGCATTGTATGGTAGAGTGTGTAGAACACTAGTGTGTTGGGATGAAGTCGGGGAAAGAAATATTACAGGCCCAGAATTGGTTCAGCAATCAGTGGATGCCGTTGCAGTGAGCAGAGGCAGACTAAAGACCACTCAGAGCAGATAGAAAGCTATGCAGATAAGCGCTAAAGACCATTGGAATTCCAAGTTGGTGATCATGTTTTTCTAAAAGTGTCATCATTGAGGGGAACTTTGTGCTTTGGCAAGAAAGGAAAACTAAGTCCAAGGTAAGTAGGTCCGTTTGAGATTCTTGAGATAATTGGGACCTTAACGTATTATCTTGCGTTGCCGCCGAGACTGGCGCAAGTGCATGACATCTTTCACATGTCGATGTTGATGAAGTACTAGCCTAACTCGACCCACGTGCTTAATTTTGAAGAATTGGATGTGGATGATCGAGTGTCATGCGTTGAAAGCCCGGTTCAGATCGTGGACAGAAAAGAACAAGTTCTGCATACAAAGACCATCTCGTTGGTCAAAGTGATATGGTAACATCACGGTACTAAAGGAGCAACATGGGAGATTAAAGAGTCGATGAGACAATTATACCCTACGTTTTTGCTTAAGTATTGTAATAGTTTAAATTTCGATGATGAAATTTTTATAAGAGGAGAAGAGTTGTAACATCCCAAAATTTCACTTCTACTTTCAATTAAATTGATCGGACATTTTACCAACGCGCCTATAGGGTTGTTCTCAAAGCTTATCACTCTCGAAATAACTAGATTATCTGGGAAAGCCATTAAGAAATTATAATACAATAGACTTAAGAATTTGACTAGGAATCGGCTACTCGACCGTACTCATTTTTAAAGACCATTACGACACAGTTAAAAATCGATTAAGGATCAGAGATAGGTTGGTTCGATTGAGATGTGTGGTTAAACGTGAGTGACTCCACTAAATTGGAAAATTCTTGTCAACCAGCACTAGACTAATTTTTTTTATCGTTTTGGTACCTTGTGTCCGTATTTGAATCCTCAAGATTTTCAAGACAACCGAGAGTTGCCAATGTGTCGAGTGAGTTCATTGTGGCTCAAAGAAAATCGACCATGGGTCGTTTGAACTAAAATTTTCTAAAAGCTACCAAGTAGCCTAGGTCACGCTATAAACACGCCAGAGTAAAATTAACTGCGAATTTAGAATCCGATTTCAGAAATTGAAAGTTCTGTTATCTCACAAATCATTTTAGGAACGTTGACTCAATCTCAGAAGATTTTTTTGTAAACCGAGACTTTTTGGGAAAAAGTCGCCGTATGGTCGTTTTTGTTCGGAAAATGTGATTGACCGTTTTTTTATCACGCAATTAGGATGCAAATGGGATCAATTGGTGAGGAAAAATACCAATTTGGTCGAGGACTTGACAATGGAATTATAGAAGCCAAATTAAGGGGATTCAAGAAACTTTTGGTGTCCAATTTGAGGGAAAACACTTGAAATTCGTATGCCCCACCCATGACTTATGGACCACTTCAATTGAGCTTCTAAAAGGACTTTGGTGGCTAATTTTCAGCCAAGGTATGTAGCTGGTGGAGAGGAATGGTCAAGGGGACCAATTTGATAAGGTTGAAGGCTTGGTAGGCCCTTTGTTCCCTCATCTCTCCCCCTCTCTCTCACCGGCCGTCAACAGCCTCTTCCTTCCCCTTCATTGTGCTTTGAGAACTTCCAAATCTATAGAGAGAAGCCAACCGAAGCCCTTGCCGCTGTAGATGCCACTGCTCGACGCCGTTCACCACCCCACCTCGTGCACACCATCGCGCCTTGCTTGCACGACCCTAACGCCCCAACTGTCTTCGTCTGCCTTGTTCGTGTGTCCACTAAGCCCTTTGGCTAGCATGGGCCACCATCCAACTCACCTCAGCCGCCATGAGGCCTCGCCGTTGGCCGCCGAGCACCCTTGCTGCCTTCGCCGCCCTTGCTTTCCTCTCTTTCAGCCCTTAAACATAAGCAAAAGGAGCAGGTTTCCAGTAGCGTCTTTAGCCTATTTTAGAAGTGTTCCGGACCTCAATTGCCAAGCCCACTTTGTAGTTAGTTGAGCCTCGACGCGTCCCCATCATTTCGAACTAATCAGATCGCTAATCAAGTGAGTTTAACTCACTAATCCTCGTTTAATAGGTTAATGATGCTTAATGATTGATTAGTTTAGATTAATCATGGATTAAGTGATTAGTTATATTAGATTAGTGAATTTAATTAATTACCGATGCATGTTAGGTGGATAGTTAGGGCAATTAGGGCCTAGATAAGCTCTAGTATTTATCTAGAGTTATTTAGAAATTTCTGAGTTCGTCTCAGCTTTCAATTAGGCTTTACGGGCCTAATTTTTAATTATTGACATTTATTTATTAATTTTCGTAATTATTTATTTAATTATTTATTTTTCAAAAATTATACCGAGATAGCCGGTCACCAGAATTTTATGCTAATTGCTGTGGTGTGGTCCATTTATTTAATTGGAGCAAATTTGTGTTAAATTGGTGTAATTGTGATTTTAGAATTTTATTTCTAAATTAATTAATTTCAGTAATTAATTGGAAAATCACTAGGCGTTGGTTAACAGCGCCAAAAATATATTGGTGGACTGGATAAAATGGTGGGACTTGTGGAAAGGAAAATATTATATTTTGGTTAAGGCCGACTGTGTACCCACACACGAATATTTTATGGAGTATGATAAAAATGGCAAAATTAATGAATGGTCAGGAGGGTATACTATATCATCCTACGGGCTCTTATATGTCAGCTTAGAGCGAGCAGTATACCGGTATACTATATCAACCTACATGCTTTGATATGTCAGCTTAGTGCAAACAATATATCTTATCAGCTTAGAGTGAGCAATATTATTATCAGCTTAGAACAAGCATTATTTGCATACTATATCAACTTTCGGGTGATATGTCAGCTTAGAGCGAGTAGTATACTATTTATCAACTTAGAGCGAACTATACTATCTATATATTAGCTTAGAGTCAGTAGTCTGGGACTATTACTAGACTTATAGATAGTATTAATTGAGATGATTGAGAAGGGTCTTGTTGACATGAAATCGACTGAATCGATTGATCGATGATTCGATCTATTTGAATAATTTGATTTGTTGATGTGATTCAATGAGATTATGAATTATATTGACTTGCATGAAGGAAATCAAGGTCAAAGTAAGTCCTCTGACTCGTGGTTGTGCCTAGGCAGCCCTTAGGGCATATTTGCTTCATAATCGAGTCTTAGTGGGGTTGAACTTGCTGAGACGTAGTCTCACCCCATTGTGGGACAACATTTCAGGTCCATAGATGGTAGCCCCGTCTGAACATTTTGGTCAACCGAAGAAATCCACAAAACAGAGTTATCACATTCCGATACATGGGCACCCTGAAGGGTTGGAATATGTGCTAGTGAGATCCATAGTCTGGGTTGATGTGGGTTTACCTAAAAAGGTGCCCCATCGATACAAGTCATGGTATCGTCATTTCAATGATGGATTAAGGGAAGGCCTTATGCCAGAATCTGATATACCTTTGTATGTAATGGAGGTTGCTTTTGGAAAGGGTATTGCAGACCCTAAGGATGGATCGGTGGTGGATGCGAAGGATCCCAAGCTTGATGATCCTGATTCTCCGGTGTATTCAGCAGTGGGCTCCAGCTAGAGCGTGGAAGAAGGAGAGATCGAGGATGATGAGGACCCGAAGTAGATTGGAAACCCCCACCCCTGTTTGTAGACTTTTTTTCTGAACTTGTTTGAATAGGACCTGACTTGGTAGTTCGCATTGTATATATATGCATTGGTTTGTAATGTATATAAGTGTGGTTGTTTTTCAGGTTCGAGATTTATGGCCCTACTTTTTTATCCCATTATTTTATTGTCTAGGGATTATTTATATGGTTCCGCATGCGTATTAAAATGAAAGGGTCGGCGATGCGTTATGGGACGTCGCTATTTAATCGACCAAGCCAGGATGGGCGCGCGCCCAAGTATCGGGGCGTGACATCTTCCATCTTAGATAGACTCCGTAACAGATTGGTTGGCTTGGAACAACGCAATGACATGACAAAAGGATGTACTAGGATCTTGAAGTTGATTAGCTATTTATCTGTGCAGGTATGGCCACCTGAAACGGTCTTGTTGGGCAGTACGAAGAAATGAACAGAAGCCTCCAATTAATATTTTTGATGGAGATTAGCAGAACTCCTATAATCGTAAGAGCCATTTTTCTAGGCTTGCTCCTGTTATTACCAAATGGTGACAATGGTTTCATTCCAATGCAAAGTAGGCACTTTATGTTGTGGTAAAAGCTGCTTGAACACCGGGTACGTATTGCAATTGGTATGACATTTTCATATAAAATGTTATCCAACTTGATTGGTATATCTTTTCTAATTTTTGTCAAGATAACCGCAGTGGAAGTCTTGAAATTCATGCCCGAAGTAAAACCGAGTTCTCAAATTTTTCATTTATTAAAAAAAGCTCGAACACTTACTCATGGACAAAAACTTCTTATTCGCACTGGAGTGTTGTACTGTTGGCATATATATTTTCTTTTTATGGTTATCCTTTATCTGAGAGGTTGAACTGAGAAGCAATAGTTCCCTTATCAGTTATGAGGTGCTGCAGTTGTAATTATATATTACCAAACTTAAAGTTTATAACACTTCACAACACAACTAGAGCAGATCAGAACTACAATTCACTACGGCGATACTAAACAAACTCAACTCCTAACTATGAATAGGAACGAGGGCCAGCAATGAACAATTGAACTGCATCCAATAATTAGTTAAAAGATACCACTAAAGTTAACATAGGAACTTAAATATAAGCTTTGGTAACCAGTCCAACTTTGTAAGACAAGTCTCCTCTTCTATAGGGTAATTTCTCATATACCAATACTACAAACTAGTTTCTCTGAGGTTTTCTCACAATATATCATGTTGTGCCCTTCTCAAGAGACAGTCTCTTCATGGTTGCTGGCCATTGAGTAGAGTCCACACCAGACCTCGCTTCTACTTTAGTGGATGGCTCATCTACCGTATCAATTTCATCAACAGCAAGAAGAGCAGATGCAACAAATTCGTTGTAGAGCTATAGTTATTGGACTTCCCTCATTGGACTTCCCTCCTAGCTCTTTTAATAGCAATAGAATCCTACTCTTCATGTGGTGCTTCTTCCCCCTTAACGAGAGTAGGCATAACGGTGGAAGACTGCAGTTTTTACTATAGTGGCACGTTCAACTTGACTTCCCAGGACTCTTGGGTTCTTTGACTTATTAGCATCAAAACTAAATGAAACACCTTTATGGAGTGAAGCATTATAGTTTCATCAAATGTAACATATCTACTAATGATAATTTTGGGTGACTTGAGATTGGGATACCATAATCTTGATCGTTTAACCCCAAATGTATAACCTATATAACATCAAAGAAGAAATTGTGAATAAAAAAGCTAGAATTCCCCCTCATAATTAGAATGATAGGGCGGCTCAAAGATTATGATTTATCCAAGTTCAGCCAAGACTAAGCGATATTATGCCGAGACTACAGCTAAGTTATGATCATCTTCAACTTCGACTAAAGCAATGTTGAAATATTGCAGTTTACTCTTAAAAAACATTGAATTGACCACCCACGAAGCGATCTCTCTTTGGATAGTTGAAGGGTTTATCCCATCGGAATGAAATAGTAAGAGTCCTGAAGTAGGAGAAATGTATAATTAAAGGGGTCGGTTTGCAGATCGTGCTTGCAAGCCATGGAAGAGGATATCTATGGATATATTTGGTCATGCAAAACACGTGATCTAATGAACAAGCTTTCGAGGGCCATATTGTCGGTTCAAGAATACATCATCGTGAGTGTTCAAATGTCAGGCACATAAATGGAAGGATCTCTCATGTACTTTCAGTTATTGAATCAACAAGATGATTTTGGAAACACTTTCTAAGGCAAAGAAAATAGGGACCACCCTCTCTAGGCTACCGGGAGAATGTTTTTCATTTGTTTGTGTTGGGAGCACATCATAGAAATTTAATAACTTCACATAGGGAGATCTTTAATAGGGAAACCAAATCCGAGTCCATCACATATGCAATTAGACCGACCTTTACTCAAAAGCTTAAACCAATGATCTATAATTTAACTATGATATTTTAACTACTCCATACCACAACAATCTCCGGATGTGGAATATTTTACCAACTCCATCAACAATTCTTGGATGTGACATATTTTAACTGCTCCATACCACAACAATTCACATGTACAACTCAATAATCTCCTTGTCACGTATGAGCTTAATGTAGGTCTATGAGATATTTCTAACAAGATTCACACATACATCTCAACAATCTTCTCATCATGTGTGAGCTCAGTGTTAGGTCTGTCTTATTTAATTTAGGTATAATATTCTCTCTCTCTAGATCAAACTATGAAGGTTGCCATCAAGACCATGTTGTTACACCTTGGAAACCAAGTGGGTCCATCTGCCATCAGCTATGATAGCAATTGTTGGGTACATGCAACAAAGTTTGATACATTCATCTGGGAAAATCACTAAGATGAAGGTTAAGTCCGAGCTTGTCAACATATCCTATTGGATTCACCTTCAACAAAAAACTTAAGTCAATGAGTTATTGAACAACTATTATATATTAACTACTTTAAACCACACCAATTTTCTAAGTGGTACTCATTTAGGAACATTTATAACATGCACGTATATCCAAACACTTTAGTATATAATAACGAGAGATTACAAGCTTTGTGTCTCGGAGTGGTACTCATCTAGAAGTTGCCTGTGTCTATAGGTGACTTGAACCATTTGACATATCATAGCCTTTCTTACTGTAGCAGACTCAAGACGACACATATTTGAATCTCACCCTGTGTTCCTCAATAGAATAATGGCCGAGTGGCACTGGAAAATTGAAGAATTTAAAGAGGCTAGATCTCAAATAATGCGCAAGCCTAAAAAACCTTAAATTAGGTTTAACTATGCTAAATTTTCAGCGTCTCAATTTACTCGATTGTGACAAGTCCATCTACATGCCATATGGGATGGGGAATTGACTAATTTATGCACCATCATATTTCCAGGCGATTGTAGAGGGCACTTGTGCCGAAGTGTCTATAGGACTCAAAAGATTGGAAGCAAAACTGGTCATCCTTCACTTGGAGCATGTGAATCAGTTGAATACATCGCTCTTGGTGGAAAAGTCAGCTCCAAAAAAGCCTCAGTGCTCGATTGACGATTAGAAATGATCATTTCTTAAATTAAACAAGAACCGCAAAATTCTCCATTCGTCTTATTTGATCTCGTCTTCTTCAACTTATCGAGTTTTAAAACACCATGAAACAAACAAAGTTGTGGTAAAAAAAATTGAACAAACATAGAGCTTGGTTGAAACAAATGACTGAGTTATGACTTGACAATGTATCATGTTCCGTTTAGTAAATTCCATTGAAACTTTTAGGGAGAAGAACACTATAATTGCCAAAAGTTACATATATTACTCACTTCAGTGCTAAAAGTTTTCGTCGGCTCATTTAAGTGCTAAATCGGAGAAAAAACAATCACTTAAGTATTTTTGACAAAAAATTCTGGCCAAACTAATTATGTGACTTTTATAATTAAAATTTTAGTATAAGTTGGCATATTTTATTAAAAATCAAGTCCACGTGGACATGCCAGACCACATCGCACGAACCAACATGGCTAGCTTTCCAAAAGCAACTTTGCACCACTCCCATTAACATCGCTTGTCTTCTTTTCTGTAGTTGAACCTGTTGACTCTCTCTCTCCCCCCACCCTCTCGGAGGAAACACAAACGTCGCCACCGAAGGACTTGGAAGAGTTTGAGAGTCAGATGGAGGGGGAGGTGTGGCGGGCGATGGAGCAAGCGAAGGAGCTATAGGACGTCGCTGCAAATGTTGCCGGCATAATGAGCAAGGAATAGTCGTTACGGCAAGGCAAACCTATGCTCGACTTGTCCATTCACCGACTTCGGGCCTTCATCAGTGCTCAAGCGAGTAGTGAGTTGCTGGATTAATGAGTCCTTTTGTAGCTGCTATACATGTCCCTTGGCACCTAACATCCACGGCATGCCCTATTGTGCCTTATCCTTCTACTCATGCACCTGCCAATTCCCGCAACCCAACCGCTCTTTGCAAATTACTGTCTTCACAACCCACGATCAAGCCATCATCTATCAACGGTGAAATTCAGCCTTCTTCAATTGTGAACACAATTTCATGAGCATTCCATCGGAGGCAAAGAAAATAGTTTGACTGCAACATGCAACTACTTCGTGGAAGGGAAAAGAGTAATTTTTTTGGGGGAAATTGGATTAGGGTTTCAAATTTGGGGCAAACTTGAAAATGATGTAGTTTAGGGAATAATATGCTAACGAAACACGCCAGCAAGCCATGCCAGTAGGAAATATTAATAAAATATGATCACATCAGATTTTTGATAACCCAAACCATAGTGTACACTTAAGTAATCATTTGTTTAGAAAAATGCTACTTAAGTTATCCCAATAAAACTTTGGGTTAATACCCTAAAAACCCAAAACTAGTACACCTATGACAAATCTATCCCAAATTATTTTTTTGACCACCAAAAACCCAAAACTGGTATACCTTTGATAAATTTACCATAAACTAGTACACTTGTGACAAATTTACTCTCAGTTATATTTAGTTAAATGACACGTGACAATTGACCGGTATACCAATTTGGGATTTTATACTCTATTTGTCATAGTCTACAATTTTGTGATTTTTTTATGGTATTAATCTAATTTAGCGGAGGGTATATTAGTCACAAATTTACCAATTTTGGATTTTTTGTGGTCGAATAAATTAGTTTGGGATAAATTTGTCATAAATGTACCAGTTTATGATTTTTTTTTTTATAGTTAGTTGGGGTAAATTTGTCAAAGGTGTACCAATTTGGGGTTTTTCATGGTAAAAAAAATAGTTTAGGGTAAATTTGTCATAAGTGTACCAGTTTGTGGGTTTTTTAAGATATTAACCCTAAAACTTTTAGTACTAAAGTAAACATCATATACAACTTTTAGCACTTTTAATATCATTTTCCCGAAGTTTTTAAAAATGACTTTTATTTTTACTAAACCATACTATAGCATACCAAAAAAAAAACATTAAAGATTATATTGAATAATAAGCACTAAGTTTACAAATTAATGCTATCCTTACTTGGTAAACTTTGTGAGACATTCGGTGGCGTGCTAACAATTGACTATACCGAATACCACCCAAACCAAAAATTTGCAGTGTTGACCCAAGGGCCATTTAAAGATTATTTATCATATTGTTAAAATTATAAAGAAGCACAATTATTTCCTTTTTTTGTTAAGTAAATAAAAGGAAACCAACCTACCATATATGATCAAACACATGCAACACTTTTAGCCCTTAAATCCAAACCAAAATTTAGCATCGTTGACCCGAGTGTTGTCAAAATTATAGAGGAGCAAACAAATTTCTTTTTAATTCAAGTAAATAAAAAGAAAACAAACCTATCATACTTAAATGGGATTAGTGCCATAGCAGTCCTAAAACTTGTTACAAAAATATAATCGAGTCCTAAAACTTGCAAAAATGTGCAATTAAATCCTAAAACTTGTTAAATTGGTTCAATTGAGTCATAAAGTTAACACGTCAGACTAACTAATGGAAAATGGTGACATGGTGTGGACATGGAATTTAAAATGATTTTTTTATTTTCCACATGACTTTTTAAAATTATTTTTTATTCAATTTTTTAAATATATATTTATAAATTAAAATTTATTTTTTCAAAAAACGGTTAAAAAAAGAAAAAAGAAAATGGAAGCTCCTTCATCGCCATCGTCGCCCATCATCGTTGGCCTTGGGCACAAGTCACCAGCCGCCGCCCGACTAGGGCGAAGCCTCACCGGCCCCTCCGGCAATGGGTGGCAGAGGAGCTACCATTTTCTCTTCTTCTTTTTTAACAATTTTTTTAAATTTTAGCTTTTCTCTTTTAGTTTTTAAATCTAATTTGAATAAAAAATAATTTCAAAAAGCCAGGTGGAAAATAAAAAAAATCATTTAAAAGGCCACATCAACATTTTCCGTTAGTAAGTCTGACGGTGTTAACTTTAGGATTGAATTGAACCAATTTGACAAGTTTTAGAACTTGATTGCACTTTTTGTAAGTTTTAAGACTTAATTGCATTTTTGTAACAAGTTTTAGGACTTCTATTGTATCCTTACTTAAATTATTCAAAACATGCAATACTTTCAACCCTTACATCGGAACCAAAAATTTACTTTGTGACCTGAGTGCCACTTAAAGATGAGATATTTATCGTATCGTCAAAAATATAGAGGGTAGACAGATTTATTTTTAATTTAAGTAAATAAAATAAACTAATCCATCATACATGAATTATCAAAAACATGCAACACTTTAATCCTTACATTTAAACCAGAAATTTGCATTATTTATCCGAGTGCCATTTAAGAATAATATATGTGTGTGTGTGTGTGTGTCTATATATATATATTGTCAATATTATAAGAGAGTACACAAATGTCTTTGTAATTTAAGTAATTAAAAGGAAACTAACCTATCAAACTCGAATTATCAAAAACATGCAACACTTTTAACTCTTACATCTAAACAAAAAATTTGCATTGTTGGCCCGACTATCATTGAAGACAAGATATTTATCATATTATCAAAATTATAGAGAAGCACATCTATTTCTTTTTAATTTAAGTAATTACAAAGAAAATTAACCTACCATACTTGAATTAAAAAACATGCAACACTTTAGATCCTCACATCTAAACTAGAAATTTGCATTATTGACCCGAGTGCCATTTAAGGATGAAATATTATCATATTGCCAAAATTATAGAGGGGCACATAGATTTTTTTTTTTTTTTTATGTGAGGAAACTAACCTACCATACGAAATATCAAAAACATGCAATACTTTTAGTCATTATATCTAAATTAGAAATTTGCATTGTTGACTTGAGTCCCGTTTGAGGATATTTATCATGTTGTCAAAATTATAGAGGAGCACATAAATTTCTATCAACTTAAGTAATTAAAAAGAAACCAACCTACTATATTCAAATTATAAAAGAAATGCAACTCTTTTAACCCTTACATCTAACCTAGAAATTTAAATTGTTGACCCAAGTGCCATTGACAAGATATTGATCACATTGTCAAAATTCTAGAGGAGCACGTAGATTTCTTTTTAATTTCAATTAAATAAGAGGAAACCAACCTACAATGCTTGAATTATTAAAATAATCACTTTTAACCCTTACATCTAAACTAGAAATTTGTATTATTGACCTGAGTGCATCATATTGTCAAAATTATAGAGAAGCACTGAGATTTCTTTCATATTTAAGTAATTACAAGGAAACAATCCTACCATACTCGAATTTAAAAACATGCAGCACTTATAATCCTTACATCTAAGCTAGAAATTTGTATTGTAAACCCGTGTGCCATTTAAGGACAAAATATTTATCACATTGTCCAAATTATAGAGGGGCACAAAGGTTTCCTTTTAATTTAGGTAAGTAAAAGGAAACCAACCTATCATACTCAAATTATCAAAAACATGCAATACTTTTAACTCTTATATTAATTAGATTTCTGCATTGTTGACCCAAGTGCCGTTTAAGGACAAGATATTTATTATATCATCAAAATTACAAAGCACACAGATTCCTTTTAATTTAAGTAAATAAAAGGAAACCAACATGCCATACTTGAATTAGAAAAGAAAAGCAACACTTTTAACCCTTACATCTACCACTAGAAATTTGCATTGTTGATTCATGTGTCTTTGACAAGATATTTATCATATTGTCAAAGTTCTAGAGGAGCACTTAGATTTCTTTTCAATTTAAGTTAATAAGAGGAAACCACCTACCATACTTGAATTATCAAAATAATGCAACACTTTTAACTCTTACATCTAAACTAGAAATTTGCATTGCTTACCAAGTGCCATTTAAGGACAAGATAATTATCATATTGTCAAAATTATAGAGAAGCACAAAGATTTCTTTGATATTTAATTAATCAAAAAGAAATCAATCTACCATACTCGAATTTAAAAATATGCAACACTTATAATCCTTACATCTAAACCAAAAAATTGCATTGTAGACTTAAGTGCCATTTAAAGACAAAATATTTATCATATTGTCGAAATTATAAAGGGGTGCATAGATTTATTTTCAATTTAGGTAATTAAAAGGTAACCAACCTACCATACTCGAATTATCAAAAACATGCAATAATTTTAACCTTAAATCTAAATCAGATATTTGCATTATTAACTCGGATGCCATTTAAGGACAAGATATTTATCATATTGTCTAAATTTTAGAGCACACATGTTTCTTTTTAAATTAAGTAAACAAATGGAAACCAACTTTTCATTTTCGAATTACCAAAAAAATGCGTTACTTTTGACCCTTACGTCTATACTAGAAATTTGTATTATTGACCCGCGTATCACTTAAGGACAAGATATTTATCTTATTGTCAAAATTATAGAAGAGCACATTAATTTCTTTCTAATTTAAGTTAATGAAACGAACCTACCATACTCGAATTATCAAAAACATGCAACACTTTTAACCCTAACATTTAAACCAAAAATTTGCATTGTTGAGCCGATTTCCATTTAAGGACAATATATTTATCATATTGTCAAAATTATAGAGGAGCACACAGATTTCTTTTTAATTTAAGCAAATAAAAGGAAACCAATCTACCATACCTGAATTATCAAAAACTTGCAAAACTTTTAACCCTTACGTCTAAACCAGAAATTGGCATTTTTTACTAGAGTGCCATTTAAGGACAAGATATTCGTCATATCGTCAAAATTATAGAGAAGCACATAGGTTTCTTTTTAAATAAATAAATAATAGGAAATCAACCTACCTACTTGAATCATCAAAAACATGCAACACTTTTAACCTTTACATCTAGACTAGAAATTTGCACCATTGACTCGAGTGCCATTTAAGGACAAGAAATTTATCACATTGCCAAATTTATAGAGGAAGCCAACCTACCATATTCGAATTATGAAAAACGAGCAAGACTTTTAACCCTTACATCTAAACCAAATATTTGCATTGCTGACCTCGGTGCTATTTAAAGACAAAAATTTATTATGTTGTCAAAACTATAGAGAAGCACACAGATTTCTTTTTAGTTTTAGTAATTAAAAGGAAACTAACTTACCATACTCGAATTATCAAATGAGAAATTATTGTAGCAAGTGCCATTTAAGGGAAAAATATTTATCATATTGTAAAATTATAAAGGAGCATGTAGATTTCTTTATAATTTTAGTAAAGGAAAGGAAATCAACCTACCATACCCAAATCATAAAAAATATGCAACACTTTCAACCCTTACCTCTATATAAATAAGTGATTTTACATTCCAAGAACCATTGTGTCTTTTAATAAATGAAGGCTACCATTATTTGATCATATCATGAGTAAATACTCGGAAAGATGGCTCTTATGATTTTATGAGATTTGCTGATCTCCAATTAAAATGTTGATTGGAGTCTCCTATTCACCTCATCTTCCAACCCAGCAAGATCTTCTCTTGTGGCTTACCTTCACTGAGAAATTGCACATCAGCTTGGAAATTCAGATTCATCCTTTCCTTTTGACATTAAATTGTTCCAAGCCAAGAAAAATCTTTTGAAATCGATCCACAAATTGATGTAACTAACCTCGGGATTATTGGGATTACTTTTTGGCATTTGAGTGCTTTGCTCAATTCTTCCATCCTTCTCTTGTACATGGCCTTTCACTTGACTTTGGGATCTCACTTTCTTTGAATTTTTCAAGTTCCAAAATCAATTCACAAGAATCGGTGTAACAATCCATGGAATTATAGTGGTTGATTAATTTCATTCAAGTGCTTTGAGCAACATCCCACTCAATTCTTCCATCCCGAATTATGTTCGTAACAGTTTGGTTGGCTAGGAACAATAAAAAGACATGAGGAAAGGATATCCCTAAATCTCCTAGCTGATCAACAATTTTTCAGCGCAGGTAATGCCACTTATAAAGGTCATGTTAGGTGAGAAGAGTAGATGAATAGAAGCCTCCAGTTAACATTTATAATGGAGATCAACAGATTGTCTAAAACCATGAGAACCATTTTTCCAGGCATTTGCTCAAGAGAATAGAGTAAGAGTCTACAGTTCCCATCTTGTAACTATCGCAAGGGTCGGCCTGCTTTATTTGTGAAGAATTATGCTGGTGCTAGCAAATTTTGAAGAATGTAATGTTTGGTAGAATGATTATTTCATGGTCTTAATTAATTCATCATTCAAGATGGTTTGATTATATACTTACCTTGTCCCCGTTAACTTTATTTCCTTCCAAGGGTGTTCTGGTTGGTTCCGATAGATTGTGGGGTCATCTCAAGATTGTTAAGGCTCGATCCAGAGACGCTTCAACTCACGAAGGTGGAATGAATACCTAACATTCAAATTGCTCTTTGATCTACACAGCAGGCCGTCAGTCCATTCTCAATCCACGTGCCTACCCATGGTTGATCCTTGTTATGGTCACTAGCTATTGATCTTCCTTCAACAAGCAAGTTCAATGGCCGAGCAATTATTTTGTCAGATCTTCAAGGATTTGTTTTTGTTAATTGGATCTTCTTTTGAAGATAGGAGAACATTTGTTGTTAACATTAATTACAGTCTTTATTAGTAATTACTTCTTTTTTCTTAGATTTTATTTTAACAAGATTGTATTTTTTGCCCTTAAATTACTGATTATAGATTTTGGTTTACTTTCATGATCTATTAGTATGAACTGTGGATTTTGATTTACTGATTTTGTTAACATTAACTACACAGCTATTTCGACTACGTCCTACTTTTGGATTGGTCAACTAAATAGATTTTGATTAATGAAGTCTGTTGTATAAAATTATGATATTTTCCTTCTTTCAATATTCAATGTTAACTTGATTGGTATTTATTCATTAAATTTTTTTATGATTACAATAGAAGCATAGAATGTCATCAATGAAAAACAATTTAGTCGACCAATCCTAAAGTAGGATGTAGACGGTGTCGTTTAAATGAATCCAATGACAAAAAAAAAAAAAAAAAAAGTGCCTGCTTTGTGAGATTGTTGGTATCAAAACATTGTAATTATTTGATAATTTCATGCCTTTGCTCATGATGAATTTAAATGATTGCAATGGTTTGATACAAATAATCTCATGAAGTATGCAATTTATTTTGTTATGGGAGCCACTTCAACCCACCGACTACATCTTACTTTTGCATTGATTGGCTGAATTGATTTTCATTTATGACATCCAACGTCCGAAATTTTGAGATTTTCCTTTTTTAATTACTAAATGTTATCTGACTTGACTGATATATCTTTACTAAGTTTTTTCAAGACAATCGCGATAGAAGTCTTGAAATTTCTTATATAGGATGTCATAAATGGATACCAATTTAGTTGACTAATCGTAAAGTGAGACATAGATGATGGGCTCCAAGCGGGCACTATAACAAAATAAATTGCATGATTTGTGAGATTATTGATTTCATCCCAATAATTTCACAAAGATGCAACTTATTTTTTCATAAGAGATACTTGAACCCTACCAACCACATCCTACTTTTGGATTGATAGATAAAATTGATTTCCATTTATGACATCCGACATATGAAATTTAGAGACTTTCATTTTTTTTATTGAATGTTTTCCGACTTGATTGGTATTTCTTCACTAATCTTTTTTTATGATGATTACAGTAGAAATCTTGAGATTTCTTACACTGAATGTCATAAATGGAAATCAATTTAGTCAACTAATCCCAAAATGGACATAAATGGAGTGGATCAAGAGAATCCTATGAAAGAATAAAGTGTCTGCTTTGTGAGATTATTGGTATCAAACCATTGTAATAATTTAATAATTTCATGCATTTGCTCATAATTATTTAAATGATGCAATGGTTTGATGCTAGTAATCTCACAAAGCATGCAATTTATTTTGTCATGAGAACCGCTTGAACCCCATTGACTATGTCCTACTTTTGGATTGATGCCTATATTGATTTCCATATAAGACGTCCTATGCATGAAATTTTGATATTTTCCTTTTTTAATATTAAATATTGCATGATTTGATTGGTATTTCTTTACTAATTTTTTTCAAGAGGATTATTGTCGAAGTCTTGAAATTTCTTACATAGAATGTGATACTGCAATAGTCTCACAATGTAGGCGATTTATTCTGTTGTGGAGCCGCTTGAAGACCACCATCTATGTCCTAATTTGGGATTGGTTGACTAAATTGGTTTTCATTTATGATAATCCACATATGAAATTTGGAGATTTTCCTTTTTTAAAATATTGAATGTTATCCGACTTATTTGGTATTTCTTCACTAATTTTTTTCATGATGATCACGGTAAAAGTCTTGAAATTTCGTACATAAGATATTATAAATGGATACCAATTCAATTGACCGATTCAAAGTAGGACGTAGATGGTGAGGCAGGCAGGCTCCCATGACAGTATAAATTGCCTGCTATATGAGATTGTCGATATCATATCATTGTAGTAATTTGATAATTTCATGCCTTTGATCATGATGTATTTAAATGATTGCAATGGTTTGATACCTATAATCTCATAAAGCTTGCAATTTATCTTTGTTGACACCTAAATTTCATTATTTCACTTAAGACTTAACAGCACTAAAAGTTAGGAATTAGTCGCTAAAAAATTAATTAATAATTATTTATTTATATATTTAAAAAAAACCAAGAGAGGCCGGGTCGAGCCGGATCCAACCTTGGCCCGGCCCACCTCTCTTTCTTCTTCCCCCGTGCGGGCCTAGGCACGGCCCACCTCTTTCCTTCTCTTTTTCCCCACACGCGACCCATCTCTTCCTTTTCTTTCCCCTTGCATGACCCATCTCTTCCTTTTCTTTCCCCTCGCGCGACCCAGGCCCTTCCTCCCCTCAGCTCGACTCGCGCCCAACTATCTTCCTCCCCCATGTGGTCTTCGTGTGCAGACCTACAGAAGAGGAGAGGAGCAGCAACACAACGATAGAGAGAGCAGGAGGATCGGGGGAGCATTTGCGGCATGATCTGTAGGTCGGGGAGCAGGCTGGTCAACAGGCTGGCAAGGCAGGAGCCAGGCACGCTTGCCGTTGGCCTTGAAAAGCTTGGAGGACTTGCAGAAGAAGAGAGGGGGAGGCGGAACACAGAGAACAGGGACAAAGAGACCAAGAGAGAACAAGGGAGAGAGGAAGAGAAACCAAGAGAACGGAGGCACCGTCATTGCTCTCCGCCTTGTGAGTGCCGGACCCCTCCTCTGTCGGGCACGGCTGCTCCGAGCCCCCTCGCCTAGGCGACCACCAACTGCCCGCTCGAGTGCCACCATTGTTGCCGTGATGCCCTCTGCCCGAATTCGTGACGCCAGCAGCTCGAGCCGATCACCGAGTCCCCTCACCGCACCACTACCGCTCCCGGTCTCCTCGTCGTGCTACCACCGCTCTTGCAACAAACCCCGTCATTGACACCGTAGCAACCACCAGCAGCTTAAAGCCACGACGCCGTTGCAACACCTGCGACTGTGATGACCACCGCGCCAACAACCCGATCCTTCCATCGCCGACGCGTCTCTAGGCCACCGATGCCACCGCCGACACATCTTTGAGCCAATGATCGACGTCAATCACCGCAATCTCCTTTGGAAACTCAAATAGACATTTTATCGAGCACCTTGCGTGCATTCCCAGAGTCGGGCTCGCCAGAGCTCACCACGACTAGTTCGGGCGAGCTCCGGCCACTGCTTGTCCTCCATGACTGTCTTTGATGTTCTAGCATATGTCCCCGAGGTTTGTGACCGGTCCTCGTGCCTCGACCGAGCCGAAACTCTCAGGATTCGCAGCGCCCCCACCTGCTTGCCTAAATGCCCAAACGAACTCTCACCCCAAATTCTTCCATGTAGACTCCCTAGGATTCCTCGTTGCTGGAGGGACGTCGCCATGGCCAAGGAATCCGGGCTGTCCCCCTACTTGACTGAGGTGGCGCTGTTGCCGATGTGCGCTGTCCTGGCATCCTTGGTCCCGACTGAGCAGTCGTGACCGAGGGGTGCGGGCCGATTTGAGCAAAATCAATTCAGCTTTTGGTTTTCGCTTGGGCCCGTCACGTGGGCCCAAGTTGGGCTGAGTTTAAGCCCGATTGGGCCTAACCTAGATTGCCGGACTCGAGCGGGCAAGACCCAATCCGCGCCGACCAAGCCGAACCAGTCCGGCCCAAAAAAAAATTATTTTTATTCTTTTAAAAAAATATTATTTTTTCCTTTTTTTTTTAATTTACTAATTAAAAAAAATCCAAAATCCAAAAATTGTAGGGTTTAGTTAGGAATTGTTATGTATTGCATTTTCAGTGTAATAGGCATTTATTTGATTGTATATTGATTATATCGCATGTTTAGTTTGCATATTTTGTTATGTTTAATTGCTATAATTATTATTTTAATGATTGTGCTCACATGATTACCTTAGATGTTAGCGGATAAGTGTAAAATTAATCCAAACTGTCTGACAAAAATCATTTCTTTTAAAATAACTAAGATTAGGTATCGAAATGGCACTAATTGGTCAATTAGTGTAATCAAGTTCCCTACCCTAGATTCTCTGGTTGCGTAGAAGTGTGACATACTCCCGTGCCTCACTTGGTTTTTAGCCGACCCTAATAGGTTAGTGGCAACTCATTTTTGCGAAATTCTTAATAATGCCCCCAATGTCACGCAGTGTATGTTTTATCAATACTAAAACAGACACTAAACTCCGACGAATCTCTAGAACATATAATACATCATGTGGAAACAAAGTGCATCCACCACACATGTTTAATTAGCGAGTGCTACATCAAGATGTTTGTGCTTGGAGCTCGAAACCCCTTGTGAGCTAGAACCAACATAATAAATGTCAGTTTCCAGCTTAGCCGCCAAGAGGTGGTCTTCTTCTAGTTCAAGATGGCGCACTACATCTTTAAAGTTTTTAATATTTTCGTTGTGTGTTAGGTGCACCTTCATATACTCCCAACTTTGAGGCAAGGAACGGATTATTGCTTGCACTTGTTGCTCATCAGTCAAGACATGGCTAACATTCTTTAGCTCATTAATCATGTTTGATATTTTTCTTAGGTATTGTTTCATGGTCTAACCATGAGACTTCTTGTAAAAGTCAAACCTTATAGTGAGCTGCCTCAGTTTGGTCATCGATTTATGACCAAATCTTTCTGCCAATGCTTCCCACATTTCTTTGGCATTCTCAAAATATCTGAACTCTCACATGATATCATTTTTCATGCTACTCAGCAACGTAATGCAAGCAAGGGAGTTCTTTCGCTTCCATGCAGCAAATGCATCCTTATCTCTTTTATGTTATGCAATGTTCCCATATTCAAGTTCTTCCATAATCAAGTTAAGAGCTTCTAGTGTTTCTTGCTCTTCCAGCACATATTAGATTTTCATATGTCATATTTCATAATTATCACCATTCAGCTTCTCACCTTTGTTTAATTCAACGACTATACTCTTAACCACTGAAGCCATTGGATCTGAACATATCAGACACATATGCACAAATCATTAATGCCTATCATCTATGCATCCATTTTGCATAAACTCATCATATTAATGAATAATTTCAAATAAGTTTTCAGAATCAAAAGGTTAATATATTTCCAATCATCATCAAAAAATCCTAACTTAAAATTACCATTAATATAATCGTTTATGCAAAAATAAGTTCGCTAAAGTCCCTAAAACTTTCTTGAACTTCCCACAAAGAATTGTAAATTAACATACTAATTTACAACGATAAATAATATTGCACTTTCAATAAGTAAACATGTCATTTACACTAAGTAATATATTCAAAGGAAATATATCAACATAGAAAGAAATATTTACACCTAAAACATCTCAAACTAATGTAATAAAAATGAATAATTAAACTCAAATATACTCATTTATCTCATAAACTAAGAAAGTCTTTTCTAATCTCCTCATAAAATCCTCTGAGAATTTTGAAGGTACATTGGTCAACCACGAAAATACCTTTGAAGAGTCTTTATGGCTCTTCTAAGGCACATTTATTCTACACCATGTGACACTCAACTCAAGGGTTGAAGTCTTGGTTGCATCAATTCTATAATATTCTCTTACAAAAGCTATTGCAAGCCTTCTATAAACCGACGCCATGTTGTCCTCTCATAGACGATCTAACACTACTTACCATTCTAGTGGAAGAGTGTTCATTAGGGCCGACACCTTCTGAAAATCCGGCATAGGATAACCATTCCAGATAATTTCTTATATCATCTGATGGACCCTAACCATGTGTGATACTACATCAACATGTTATCAGATAGCAATTTTGTTTTTAACCCTTCAAGTCTCGCCTTTTGTTCGTCTGTTCTCGGAAATATGGGCATGCGCACAAAACGCATCATTGTTCCTACAACAAATGCATAACAAAAGAAATTACATATAATCTACAACGAACAAAATCATAAAAACATATTTTTTTCCTCTTTTGTATTTTTGCTAGTCAGTGCTAGTCAATGCTAGTCAACGATGGTCAACGGTGATCAACGAGGGTCAATGACAGTCAATTCTGGTCAACGATTGGTCAACTCAGGTCAACCATAGTCAACACCAGTCAACGGTCAATAAATGATCGGGTTAGGTCAATGGGTTAGCTAGGGGCAAAATAGTAATAACATCGAACAATAAGGGCATAATCATAAAAAATGATTGTCAATGGCAAAAACGTAATATTATAAAGAATATAGAGGCAAATCCGTAAAAATGCGCAAGCACATGCCATGCACACGCCAAAGGTGATCGCACGCGTGCAGTGCAGAAATTGCGGTTTACAGCGCGCGCACTGCTATGCACATGCTCAGGAATCGCACGCGCCAACAACCTTAGATCTTCCTACCGTGTGTGGCGGAGCGTCTGGTGGTCCCTGGAGGCGATCCACCCATCGTTTTTCTCATCTCGACGAGAACTACAACCCTACACTATCAAAAATAAATTTTGATTTACAAAAGATCAAAAAAGAAGGGTGAGTAGGAACGGGTGTTGAGATTTCCATCCCCTAGCATCTGACAACAAGATTTCTTGAAATTTCGGCCAAAAGCAATTTATAAACATAAACAATGATTGGGAAACATGAACAGCATCGCTCTGATACCAATATAGGAAACAAATTCCTAAAAATCGAATCGATACTCAAACAATCGAATATCGAAAACGAATGCGGAAAACATGCTCGGAAAACATATAACACCGATTGAAAGATATATCATGGAGACTGGCATACCTTGTTTGCCACAAATTAAGTACCATTGTAGTTTTAGAGAAATCCTTTGAAGCCCTGGAGTTCCGTTTGTTAAGAGGGCATATACTGTTTCAAGGGGGGAAAATGGAGAAGCGTGTTTCCTCTGAAATGCTACTGTTTAGATGCTTCTCCCTTTATTTATTTATTTATTTATATATTGCAATAACTACACTCTTTTTCGGGCCCTTCACTTACGAGCCAGGTTTTAGTCCAACATGACCAAACGGGCTTAAGTTGGCCCATCAAATAAAAAAATCATCAATTGAGATTAGAGATTTCCTTGTTAGAGTATCATTAGATATATTATTAGAAATTAGAGATGTTATTTAAGATTTGGTGATTCTCTCATATTGCTAATTTCCTTTCCTATGCATAACATTCAGGTATAAATATTCTCTTCTAATAACTTGTAAAGTCAAGCCAATTGAGTAAAGTTGTTACCCTCTCTCTTGAAGATCTTAAAATGTTTACACGGTATCAAAGCCACCAAGAGAGAAGGAATTAAATCAAACCTCTCTTAAAAGTAAATTAGACCTTAGCCGTTTCTTCCTCTTTTCTTCCTCTATGCTATCTTAAGTCATTCTTTAGTAACTTCACGATATTATCAACACTCAACAATGCTACTATGGACATTATTCGTTGTGGTACTCTCTTCTAATTGTGAGCAATATCGTCGAGCAAAGTCGTCGTCAAATATCCAGGTAAGTATGAGCACCAGAGTCAAGCACACCTTCATTGGGTAGCCAAAAATGAGCATCGTGTTGTCATATAGTATTCAAGTAGCTGCAAACGCCGGAGTTGGGCATACTTCATCAAGTAGCCAAAGATGAGCACTATGGGGTGATGCGGTTTAGTTTGTTGCAATACAAATTGGGTTTCTACATAATTCTATCAAGTTTGTATGAGAAAATTATGTCAACTTTCTAAGCATGTGTTGCTTTAGCATTTGTCAAATACGGTTTGTTTAGTGTAAGGTTTGGCTTACACAGCACTTGATCACATATAGACTTTCAAAGAAAGTTACACCAATCATATGCAAGAAGCTGGATCCTCCAACTTGAGGAAGAGTAATTAACTATATTTATGGAGATTGAAGATTTCCTTGTTAGAAAATATCATTAAAGATATTATTAGATATCGGGGATATTATTTAATGTTTCATGATTCACTAAGATAAGTAATTTCCTTTCCTATGCATGTGTTTGGGTATAAATACCCTCTTCTAATAAATTATCAAGTCAAGCCAATTGAGTAAAGATGTAGTCTTTATTGATTCTCTCTCCCTCTCTCTTGAAGATTTTAAAAGATTTGCACCTTCAATTCAGCAAACTCAAATTCCATGGAATAAAGAAAGTTATGGTAAAATATGGAACAAACAAAATATGCGGTTGACATTGAACAAAAAATGACAAGTTATGACTTGACAATATTTCCTACATTGAACAATGCTTTAAAAGTTTGAGAATCATAGTGCACAACAAAAATTTAGAAACAACAATTAATAATAAAAACTACTTAGCAAATCACAACTGTCATTACTTGGCATAATTTTTTAGTTGTTCGGTGATGTACCAACTCTTGACTACAGTAAATGCTAACGAAATCAGAAATTTAGAATTGTTGATCCTAGTGCCATTTAAGGACAAAATATTTATTATGTTTTCAAATTTATACAACGGCAGATAAATTCCTTTCCAATCAAAGTAAATAGAAGGAAATCAATCTACTATACTCGACCGATCATAAACAGGCAACAGTATTAAATTTATATACATAAGTCGAGTATACATTCCAAAAAACCAGTTGAGATCCATTGAGACAAGGAGATCCATTATCCCCCTATCTATTTATATTGATAGCCAATGTACTTTCTTGTATAATGCACAAAAGACATAGAGGATGGAAGTATCAAATGGATCAAACTGAACAGGTATTGTCCTACTCTTTCCCACATGCTGTTTACTGATGATGCTATTTTCTTCATGGATGGCACTGTTAGAGAATGTAAAAGTTTAGCGGCTATTCTAAATCAATATTGATATGCGATGGGTCAAGCAATAAATCTGAACAAGTCAGATATCTTCTTCAGCAATGGTTGTCCACCGGCTTTGAAGGGGAATATGGCCCAAGAAATGCGAGTGCCAAGCATTGACATGACAGAGAAATACCTTGTAATACCATCCAAATGGGGTCAAACAAAGAAAGAGATGTTTGCATGGATTCTGGCAAGAGTAAACATGAAGCTAGAAGGATGGAAAGAAAAATTATTGTCTAAAGCTGGGAAAGAAATCTTGATTAAAACTGTTGTGCAAGCGTTGCCGCAATATGCAATGTCAATCTTCAAAATACCTATCTTGGTTTGTAGAGCCATTGAACAAAGAATTGCAACGTTCTGGTGGAAGCAAAATGAAGCCAAGAAAGGCATGCACTGGAAAAAATGGGAGGTTCTAAAGTCTAGGAAAGACATGGGAGGGTTAGGTTTTTAAGATTTAATTACCTTCAACAAAGCATTGTTGGGAAAGCAGGCATGGCGATTATCCCAATCACCTTCAACTTTATGGAGTGAGATACTGAGAGGCATATACTTCCCTAATGGAAACTTATGGAAAGCAAAAAGAGGTCAAAGACCATCTTGGGGATGGCAGAGCATCCTAATGGGACGGGAAGCCATCGAACTAGAAATACGATGGGTTGTGGGAGATGGGAAATCCATTAACATTCGTCAAGATCACTGGTTATCATTGAGCGTGCTAGGAGGCCCCGAAAAACAAGGAAGATCCTCAAATGGTGGCTGAATTAATTGATGAGGAAAGAAAGGAGTGGAAAGAACCAGTGTTGCAACATCTTTTCGAAAGGAGAATTGTAAATGAAATCCTGTCTATACCTATCACAGTGCAGCCAAAGGTAGATCAATTGATTTGGACAGGAAACAAGAATGGGAATTACACGGTTAAAAGCGGTTATAATAGCTTGTACGCCAAATCCACACAATAAGACAATAACAGGGCGTCAACCTCATACCAGCCACCCCGAGTCCTATGGACAAGAATATGGCACCTATTAAGCCCCCCCAAATTGAAAATCTTTCTATGGAGCCTATGTTAGGATGCTGTACCAACAAAGAAAAACTCTATCAGAGAAGTATCTTACCTGACCCGCTATGTCCTCTCTGTTTTAAATACCTTGAGACAATCGAGCATTTATTCTTCTTCTGTAAAAAAAAGTCCAGAGCATATGGTCAGATCCACGCTTAAACCTCAATACCAGTACACAAATGGCCACTAGAATGGATAAATGGTTGGCGGAATTTTTCAAAGCAAAGCTGCACTCACCCGATGCAGGGCTAGTGGCGGAGGTGCCATGGTAGATCTGGAAAAATAGGAACAATCAGGTCTTCAGTGACAAGAAGCCACAACCAGAGGCCATAATCGAGACCGCCCTAGCACAAAAGCAAATCTTTAATCGATGGAATCCAAGTATGAGAAAAGAAAATTCAGCAATGGCGAACTCACTTGCGAGCTTGACAGTGCCGGAAAGCCAAGCTCTTAAGCTAAATGTCGATTGTTCGTGGGTGGAAGGTGTATCGCCCGGCTCAATTGATGGTATTCTATGAGATTCCAACGGAGTAATCGTTGATGGCTTCGTCAAAGAAATCCTTGCCTCTTCATCCTTGCAAGCGAAAACCCTAGCTTTGCTCCATGGACTGCTTCTGCTTAAACAGAGGGAAGCAACTCACGTGGGGAAAGTACACAAACAAAAAGAGAGTTTAGTTGGCGAAAGTGATTGCCGCATGTTAGTGGAATCTGTTGTGGGCTGGGCAGAGGAATCATGGGCTGTGAAGGACTTAATCCAGGAGTGTAAATAGGTTTTGGCCCAACTGACCTATGTAAATGTAGTCCATTGCTCGAGAGGAGCAAATCAAGCCACAGATTGGGTTGCAAAAGCATTCTGCCTTAAAATCCTTCCCTCAACATGGAAGCTAGAACAACCCCCCAAACCCCTTTGGAATATTTTGTGCTCTGATTCCAACTTGTCTTTTCCATGTAAATCTCGTTTTAATGAATGAATGAAAGCACTATTTTTGACCCCAAAAAAATCTACCATACTCGACTGGTCAAAAACAGGCAACAGTATTAAATTTATATACATAAGTCGAGTATACATTCCAAAAAACCACTGTGTGCTATAATAAATGGAATATTTTATCGGAAAATAATCCCCACAAGTGGTTGACCCTGCATAGGTAATCTTATCCATTCCTAAAAGAAAATTTGAATTATAAACGGCTAGTGTAAAGTAAATATTACACAAGCGATTTTATCCATCTTTAAGTTGATCTAATCAAGCATCTATAAAACTGCTTGTGCAAAACTTTCATTACCCTTGCGAGATCCATCGCTCTTGCGAGCCAGTCCCCTGATGCCCCTTAGGTAACGCCTTTAATAAAGAAGTGAAAAAGAACAAATTATTATCCCATGTTTTTTAGGAAATAATATCAAATAAAGAATCATAACCATCTCAAATTCATAAATAGAGATTCTGGCCAGGTTGCCATATTTGTGAACACGTAACTACCGTTCTTTGTATGGAAGCAAATCCGACACCCAAGCCACATTTGAGTGAAACTAAGGTCAGTCTTGAATCTGATACCATTTGTGACACAAAGTAGATGCTAGGCAACAATTCTTGTCAGACCAAACCCTAATCATTGGCTACATATTTGTCCTCATTCGTTGGGTTTTTTCTCCAAATGAATCCATCAATCATGATCCCCAAAACATTTGTTACAGTGACCTACCACCAAGAAGAGCAATCATACGTGTCAAAAACATCAAAAATGTGTCAGGAAGCAATCCACCTGAACTGATATGTTTTTGGTCGTCTTGGAACAATTTAATGACACGAAGAAAGGAGCCGAACGGCAATTGCTCAGTGCAGGTAAGGCAACTATGAATGGTTGGGCGGGAAGACGAGATCAATAACAGCTTCCAATTAACATTTTCAATCGCGATGAGCAATCCTCCTAAAATATTTAGAGCCATATTTCCAGGCATTTGTTCATTATGTCATTGGTTAATGTCTCCCAATGCATGCAATTTATTTCGCCATGAGAGCTGCTTAAAACCCACCGACTACGTCATATTGGGATTGATCGACTAAATTGATTTCCATAGTGACATACAATGTATGAATTTTGGAGATTTTCTCTATTTTCAGTTTAAATGTTATACGACTTGATTGGTACTTCTTTACTGTTTTTTATCAAGATGATCATGGTAAAGGTCTTGAAATTTCCTACATATGTCGTAAATGGAAATCAATTTAGTCCACCAATCCCATGGTAGTACGTACATGGTGGGGTTCAAGAGACTCCCATGACAAAATAAAACAAAATAAATTGCCTGCTTAATGAGATTATTGGTATCAAATCATTGTGATAAATTGATAATTTCATGCCTTTGCTCCTTATGTATTTAAATGATTACAATGTTTGATACAAATAATCTCATGAAGCATGCATTTATTTTGTCATTACAATGGCTTGAGCCCTATCGACTACGTCCTACTTTTGCATTGATTGCCTAAATTGATATCCACTTATGACATATGATGTATAAAATTATGATGTTTTTCTTCTTTTAATATTAATGTTATCTGACTTGATTGGTATTTCTTCACTAATTCAAGACGACTGCGGTAGAAGTCTTGAAATTTCTTACATAGAATGGCTTAAACGGAAACCAGTTTAGTGGACCAATCTTAAAGTAGGACGTAGATGGTGGGGTTCGCGCAAATGCCACGACAAAATAAAGTCCTTACTTTGTGAGATTATCGGCATCAAATCATTGTAATAATTTGATACTTTCATTCCTTTTCTCATGATGTATTTAAGTTATTGCAATGGTCCGATACCAATATTCTCATAATGCATGCAATTTATTTTGTCGTGGGAGCCACTAAACCCTACCGGCTATATCCTACTTTTAGATTGATCAACTAAATTGATTTTTATTTATGACATCCTATGTATGAATTTTTTAGATTGTCTTATATTCATTATTAATTGTTATTCGACTTGATTGGTATTTCTTTACTCTCTTTTTTCAAGATGATCATGGCCGAAATCTTGAAATTTCATACATAGAATGTCATATATGGAACCAATTTAGTCTACTAATTCCACAGCAGGACGTCAAGCAGCTCCATGACAAAATAAATTGCCCGTTTTGTTAGATGTCTCACAAACCAGGCAACTTGTTTTGTCATAAGAGCTTTTTGTACCCTACTTACTACGTCCCTCTTTTGGATTGATCGGCTAAATGGATTTCCATTTATGACATCCTGCACATGAAAATTTGAGACTTTCCTCTTCTTTTTCTATTATTGAACGTTATCCAGCTTGATTGGCATTTCTTTACTAATTTTTTTTCATGATGATCACAGTAGAAATTTTGAAATTTCTTACATAAAAGGTCATCCGATCCCAAAGTAGGACATAGATGATGTGGCTTAAGCAAATCTCACGACAAAGTAAATTGCCTCCTTTTGTGAAATTATTTGTATCAAATCATTGTAATAATTTCTTACACTTTCAATCCTTACATTTAAACTAGAAATTTGCATTATTGACCGGAGTGCCATTTAAGAATAATATATATCATATTATCAAGATTATAAGGAAGCACACAGATGTCTTTTTAATTTAAGTAATTAAAAGTAAATCAACCTACCGAACTCGAATTATCAAAAACATGCAACACTTTTAACACTTACATACAAAACAAAAATTTTGCATTGTTGACCCGACTATCATTTAAAGACAAGATATTTATCATATTATCAAAATTATAGAGAAGCGCATCAGTTTCTTCTTAATTTAAGTAATTAAAAGGAAATTAACCTACCATACTCGAATCGAGAAACATGCAACATTTTTAACCCTCGCATCTAAACTACAAATTTGCATTGTTGACCCAAATTTACATTGTTGACCCAAGTGCCATTTGAGGATAAAATATTTATCATATTGCCAAAATTATAGAGGCCATACAAATTTTGTTTTAATTTAGGTTCATAGAAAAAAAATAAGAATAAGAAGAAGAATAAGAGGAAACTAAGCTACTATACTCGAAATATAAAAAACATGCAATACTTTTAACCCTTATATCTAAATCATAAATTTGCATTGTTGACCTGAGTGCCATTTAAAGACAATATTTATCATACTGTCAAAATTAGAGAAGCACGTAGATTTCTATTAATGTAAATAATAAAAGGAAACTAACCTACTATACCCGAATTATAAAAGAAATGCAACACTTAACATCAAAACCACAAATTTGCATTGTAGACTCATGTGCCATTTCTTGTCAAAAAAAAAAAAAAAAAGACTCATGTGCCATTTCAAGATAAAATATTTGTCACATTGTTCAAATTATAGAGGGGCATTTCTTTTTTAATTTAGGTAATTAAAAGGAAACCAACCTACCATACTTGAACTATCAAAAATATGCAATACTTTTAACCTTTACATCTAAATCGGATTTTTACATTGTTGACCAGAGTGCCATTTAAGGACAAGATATTTATCATATTGTCAAAATTATAGAGCACACAGATTCCTTTTAATTTAAGCAAATAAAAGGAAACCAACCTATCATATTCGAATTAGAAAAAAAAAAAATGCAACACTTTTAACCCTTACAGCTAACCAAGAAATTTGCATTGTTGACTCATGTGTCATTGACAAGATATTTATTATATTGTTAAAATTCTAGAGAAGCACATAGATTTCTTTTCAATTTAAGTTAATAAGAGGAAACAACCTACCATACTTGAATTATCAAAATAATGCAAAACTTTTAACCCTTATATTTAAACCATAAATTTGCATCCTTTACTGGAATGCTACTAAAGGACAAGATAATCATCATATTATCAAAATTATAAAGAAGCACACAGATTTCTTTCATATTTTAGTAATTAAAAGGAGATCAACCTACCATACTTGAATTTAAAAACATGCAACCCTTACAATCCTTACATTTAAACTAGAAAATTGCATTGTTAACCTGGATGCTATTTAAGGACAAGATATTTATCATATTGTCAAAATTATAGAGCACAAATGTGTCTTTTAAATTAAGTAAATATATGGAAACCAAATTATCATTTTCGAATTATAAAAAAATGCATTACTATTGACCCTTAAATCTATACCAAAATTTGTATTGTTGACCCATGTATCACTTAAGGACAAGATATTTATCTAATTGTCAAAATTATAGAGGAGCACATTGATTTCTTTTTAATTTAAGTTAATGAAACCAATCTACCGTACTCAAATTATCAAAAACATGCAACACTTTTAACCCTTACATCTAAACTAGAAATTTGCATTTTTCAACCAATTTCCATTTAAGGACAAGATATTCATCATATTGTCAAAATTACATAGGAGCACCCAGATTTCTTTTTAATTTAAGTAAATAAAAGGAAACCAACCTACCATACTTGAATTATCAAAAACTTATAACACTTTTAACCCTTACATCTAAATCAGAAATTTGCATTGTTGATCGGAATGCCATTTAAGGACAAGATATTTATCATATTGTCAAAATTACAAAGGAGCTCACAGATTTCTTTTTAATTTAAGTAAATAAAAGGAAACTAACCTACCATACTTGAATTATCAAAAATGCGCAACACTTTTAATCGTTGCATCTAAACTAGAAATTTGCATTGTCGACCAGAGTGCCATTTAAAGACAATATATTTATCACATTGTCAAAATTATAGAAGAGCGTGTAGATTTCTTTTTAATTTAAGTAAACAATAGGAAATCAACCTACTATACTTGAATCAAAGAAAACATGCAACAATTTTAACTTTTACATCTAAACTAGAAATTTGCATTTTGACTCGAGTGCCATTTAACGACAAGAAATTTATCATATTGTCAAATTTATAGAGGAACACACAGATTTCGTTTTAGTTTAATTAAATAAAAAGAAGCCAACCTACTATACTCAAATTATGAAAAACGGGCAACACTTTTAACCATTACATCTAAACCAACTATTTGCATCGGTGACCTTAGTGCCCTTTAAGGGCAAAATATTTATCATATTGTCAAAACTATAGAGAAGCACACAGATTTCTTTTTAGTTTTAGTAATAAAAAGGAAATTAACCAACCATACTTGAATTATAAAAAACATGCAACACTTTCAACCCCCCAATTTAAATCAGAAATTGTCGTAACGAATGCCATTTAAGGGCTAAAATATTTATTATATTGTCAAAATTATAAAGGAGCATGCAGATTTCTTTATAATTTTAGTAAAGGAAAGGAAATCAACCTACCATACCCGAATTATCAAAAATATGCAACACTTTCAACCCTTACATCTATATAAATAAGTGATTTTACATCCTGAGAACCATTGTGTATTTTAATAAATGAAAGATCTCATCATTTGATCATATCATGAGTAAATGCTCGGAAAGATGGCTCTTATGATTTTATGAGGTTCGCTGATCTCCAATTAAAATTTTAATTGGAGTCTCCTATTCACCTCATCTTCCAACCCTGCAAGATCTTCTCTTGTGGCATTACCTTCACTGAGAAATTGCACATCAGCTTAGAAATTCAGGTACATCCTTTCCTCATGACATTAAATTGTTCTAAGCCAACCAAAATGTTTTGAAATTGATCCACAAATTGATATAACTAACCTCGGGATTATTGGGATTACCTTTTGGCATTTGAGTGCTTTGCTCAATTCATCCATCCCTCTCTTGTACACGGCCCTTCGCTTGACTTCAAGCTCTCACTTTCTCTGAATTTTTCAAGTTTCAAAATCAATCCACAAGAATCAATATAACAATCAATGGAATTAAGTTGATTAATTTCATTTGAGTGCTTTGAGCAACATCTCACTCAATTCTTCCATCTTGCATTATGTCCGTAATAGTTTGGTTGGCTCGGAACAATATAATGACATGAGGAAAGGATATCCCTAGATCTCCTAGCTGATAAGCAATTTTTCAGCACAGGTAATGCCACATATGAGGTCATGTTGGCTGGGAAGAGTAGATGAATAGAAGCCTCCAATTAAAATTTAGAATGGAGATCAACAAATCATCTAAAACCATGAGAGCCATCTTTCCAGGCATTTGCTCGAGAAAGTAAAGTAAGAGGCTAGAGTTCCCATCTTGTAACTATTGAGAGGGTCGGCCCGCTTTATTTGTGAAGCATTATGCTGGTGTTAGCAGATCTTGAAGGATGTAATGTTTGGTGGAATGATTATTTCATGGTCTTAATTAGTTCATAATTCAAGATGGTTTGATTATATAGTTACCTTGTCCCCGTTAACTTTATTTCCTTCCAAGGGTGTTCTAACTTGGTTCTGATACATTGTGGGGTCATCTCAAGATTGTTAAGGCTCGGTCCAGAGGCGCTTCAAGGCACGAAGGTGGAATGAATACCTAAGATTCAAGCTGCTCTTTGATCCGCATAGTAGGCCGTCAGTCCATTCTTGGTCCACTTGGCCACTCACGGCTGATCCTTGTTATGGTCATTTGCTATTGATCTTCCTTCAACAAGCAAGTTCAATGGCCAAGCAATTATTGCGTCAGATCTTCAAGGATTTGTTTTTGTTAATTGGATCTTCTTTTGAAGATAGAGAACATTTGTTGTAAACATTAATTACAATCTTTATTAGTAATTACTTCTTTTTTCTTAGATTTTATTTTAAAAAGACTATATTTTAGGCCCTTAAATTACTTATTGTAGATTTTGGTTTACTTTCATGATCTATTGGTATGAACTATGGATTTTGGTTTACTGATTTTATTAACATTAACTACATAGCTATACTGACCACATCGTACTTTTTGATTGGTCGACTAAATCGATTTTGATTAATGACGTCTTTTGTATTAAATTATAATATTTTCCTTCTTTTGATATTCAATGTCAACTTTTGAAAAAGTTTTATTTATTTATATGAAAGCTGGTGCAGGACCAGTAGCATCCAAAAGCGGGGCATCGTGACATAGCAAGGCCCAAAGGGCCGGGGGAGGAGAGAAAATCCAGTTTGGCGGTAACTTCTTGTCCCTATGTGCGCGCGCGGCCCAGTCGGCTACTCCATTTGCAGCTCTTGGACAAAATTTGAGACCCATGAAAGGTAAAGTCTTCAGCAGCTCTTTGCACTTTGACCAAGGAGCACGTGCGTCCCAGTTAAAGTCTTCTTCTCCTGTTAAAGATCGTACCAAGCTTCTGCAATCTGAATCTACCGAAACTGCTCCCATCTCCTTCTTCTTTATATACTCCAAGGCTACAACAAGAGCTAGGATTTCGAGTTGAGCCACGGAATCCACGCGAACTGACCTGGTGAAACCGTCGACGAGAGTACCGGAGGAGTCGCGGACGATGCTGGCGATGGCTCCTTCTGTTGAGCCCTCGCCGACTGACCCATCTACATTTATCTTCATTTTTCCCTTCTCTGGAGCTACCCAGATCTGAGGTAGGTCTTCGTTCGATGGTTTTCTTGCATGAGGGTGGTGATAGACCCATTTCTCATAACTTTTATGCTGAAACTTGGCCAGATCTACAATGTTACAAGCATCCGGCCTCTGTCCACGAAAGATGAAGTTATTTCACCCCTTCCAAATATGCCATAGGAGATATGAAATCAATTCCAAGGACGGTAAGTGAGTGTTTTTCTTTATAAAAAAGCGCTAACCACTCTTCGAGTAATCTCTTGTGTTCTTATCTGGATTTTGACTTCCGGGTTGTTCCATACATGTGTGGTCCAAGGGTAGAGGAGGAAGATGTGGTCAGTCGTTTCCACCCTTTCTTGGTAAAGGTCGCATACAGGGTCAGTTAAAATCTTTCTTTTCCACAAATTCTCCTGATGAGATAGCGTTTTGGCATACATTCCATATAAATATTTTAACTTTAGGGCTGATCTTCATATTCCATAAAGCATTCCATAGTGCTTGGTATTTCTTCACTAATTTTTTTACGGTTGCGATAGAAGTCCTAAAATTTCTTACCTAGAATGTCATCAATAAAAAAACAATTTAGTCAACCAATCCCAAAATAGGATGTAGAGGTGTCGTTCAAATGAATCCCAGGACCAAAAAAAAAAAAAAAAAAAAGTGCCTGCTTTGTGAGATTGTTGGTATTAAAGCATTGTAATTATTCAATAATTTCATGCCTTTGCTCATGATGTATTTAAATGATTGCAATGGTTTGATTCGAATAATCTCATGAAGTATGCATTTTATATCGTCATGGGAGCCACTTGAATCCACCGACTACATCCTACTTTTGGATTGATTGGCTGAATTGATTTTCATTTATGACATCCAACCTCTGAAATTTTGAGATTTTCCTTTTTTAATTATTAAATGTTATTCGACTTGACTGATATTTATTTTTCAAGACAATCGTCATAGAAGTCTTGAAATTTCTTATATAGAATTCCATAAATAGATACCAATTTAGTAGACGAATCGCAAAGTAGGACGTAGATGGTGGGCTTCAAGCGGCACCATAAATTGCATGATTTGTGAGATTATTGATTTCATGCTAATAATCTCACAAAGCATGCAATTTATTTTGTCATAAGAGCCACTTGAACCCTACTGACTACATCCTACTTTTGGATTGATTGATCAAATTGATTTCCATTTATGACATCCTACATATGAAATTTAAAGACTTTCCTTTCCTTTTTCTTTTTTTATTGAATGTTGTCCGACTTGATTGGTAGAAGTCTTGAAATTTCTTACATTGAATGTCATAAATGCAAATCAATTTAGTCAACCAATCCCAAAATAGGACGTAGCTGGTGTGGTTCAAGTGAATCCCATGAAAGAATAGGTGCCTGCTTTGTGAGATTATTGGTGTCAAACCATTGTAATAATTTAATAATTCATTCCTTTGCTTATGGTTTATTTAAATGATGCAATAGTTTGATGCTAATAATTTCATAAAGCATGCAATTTATTCTGTCATGAAAACCACTTGAACCCCACTGACTATGTCCTACTTTTGGATTGATGACTACATTGATTTTCATATATGACGTCCTATGAATGAAATTTTGAGATTTTCCTGTTTTAATATTAAATTTTGCATGATTTGATTGGTATTTCTTTATTTTATTTTTTCAAGAGGATCATTGTAGAAGACTAGAAATTTCTTACATAGAATGTGATATTGCAATAATCTCACAATGTAGGCTACTTATTCTGTTGTGGAGCTGCTAGAAGACCACCATCTATGTCCTAATTTGGGATTGGTCGACTAAATTGGTTTCCATTTAAGATATTCCACATATGAAATTTTGAGACTTTCCTTCTTCTTTTTTATATTGAATGTTATCCGATTTATTTGGTATTTCTTTACTAAATTTTTTCAAGATGATCACTATAGAAGTCTTGAAATTTCTTACATAAAATGACATAAATGGAAACCAATTCAATCAATCAATTCCAAAGTAGGGCGTAGATGGTGAGGCAAGCAGGCTTCCATGACAGTATAAATTGCATGCTATATGAGATTGTTGGTATCAAATCATTGTAGTAATTTGATTATTTCATGCATTTGACCATGATGTATTTAAATGATTACAATGGTTTGATACCTATAATCGAGTCCCGAACACATGAAGTGCCAAAACTTAGCACAATGAGATACTTAAGTGCTAAAAATTAGAAAAGTAATACCTAAGTGCCAAAATGGAAACAAAATTGATCAGTTAAGTGCTAACAACGAGAAAATCCAACAAAAATGCTGACATTGCAATTTTTAGGCAAGACAAGTACAAAACAACATCGTTTTGCATGTTGACATGGCTAGACAAGTGCAAAAACAACTTCACTTTGATGTTGACATGAGTAGATAATTAATATAAAATTAATTTAATTTAATTTAAAAATATTTTTTAGAAAAATTGAGGAAGATGGAGATTGCATGCGGCAAGGGAGCAACGAGGGCTACAATCTCCATCTTCCTCCCTTTCTTTTCCACGCCAAAACGACGTTGTTTTGGCACTTCTTTGCTAAGTCAGCTCTTTAATGAGCCACGTAAGTGAGCAATATTAATAAAAAATTGCCACATAAGATTTCCAACAAAGTTCGCCAAACTTGGCACTCAGGTATCCCATTTTTCAAAAAAATATGGCACTTAAATGTTCCCCATGCCAAGTTTTGGCATTTGGGCTATTTTTTTACCATCAAGAATCTCATAAAGCTTGCAATTTATTTTTTTATGGGACCCTTTCGAACCTTATTGATTACATCATATTTTTTTATTAATCGACTAAATTGATTTCCAAATAAGACATCCTATGTAAGAAATTTTGAGATGTTCCTTTTTTAATATTAAATGTTGTCCGACTTTATTGGTATTTCTTTACTAATTTTTTTCGAGAGGGTCGCGGTAAAAGTCTCGAAATTTCTTGCATAGAATGTGATATTGCAATAATTTCACAAAGTAGGTAATTTATTCTATTGTGGGGCCACTTGAAGACCACCATCCACGTTCTAATTTGGGATGGGTCAATTAAATCGGTTTCATTTATCACATCCTACGTATGAATTTTTCAGACTTTCTTCTTAATAATATTGAATGTTATCCGACATATTTGGTTTTCTTTACTAATTTTTTTCATGATGATCACGGTAGAAGTCCTGAAATTTCTTATATAGAATGTCAAAGATGAAGACCAATTTAATCGAGCAAATCTAAAGTAGGACGTAGATGGTGGGGCAAGTGGCTCCCGTATAAATTGTCTGCTATATAAGATTGTTGTTATGAAATCAATGTAATAATTTAGTAATTTCATGCATTTGCTCATGATATATGTAAATGATTACAATGATTTTATATTAATAATGTAACAAAGCATGCGATTTTTTTTGTCATAAGAATCGCTTGAACCGCATCATCTATGCCTTACATTTGGATTGGTCGACTGATTTCCATTTATGACATCCTATATATGAAAATATGAGATTTTTTCTAATATTAAATGTTATTGAACCAAAAAAAAAACGCGTTGTTCGACTTGATTGGTATTTCTTTACTAAATATTTTCAAGACGATCATGGTGGAAGTCTTGAAGTTTCTTAAATCCAATGTCATAAATGAAAACCAATTTAATCGACCAATCCCAAAGTAGGACATAGACGATTGGGTTGAAGAGGCTATCTGGACAAATAAATTGCCTGCTTTGTAAAATTGTTGGTATCAAATCATTGTAATATCATGAGCCAATGCCCAAAAAGACTGCTCTAAGTTATCTTGGAGTTTTGCTTATCTTGATAAATATATAAATAGGAAATTCATGCCCGAGTGCATATGAGCTCTCAAACTTGTCAAATCTTTTAGTGGACGAAGACTTCTTGATGTAGGCTTTCTGGGTTAATATTACAATCCTTTGCTCCTTTGTTCATGATTTTCCAGTCCTAGAATCTTCTTGGTAGTTATCAACTCAGGGAAAAGATTATCCGCACGAATTATCAGGGAGTTTTATCAAATACACACATTTTTCAAATAGTTTTATAAGGGAATTATACCATGTACGGGCAACACGTATACTTTTCGTGTAGTCACAACTGAGCATGATGCCGTGAATCGCTTACACCACAGCATAATATAAAGGAATTACCAGGCACGGTAGTCACTGCAGCATTATTGTAAATTGTAAAGCTTTTATCATGCTTTGAAACTTAGATAGAGACCCAACACTTGAACGTTTTTTAAAAAAAGTAAATTTCAACTTTTACTCAGGTGATAATTTTCACTCCAACTTTCAAGCCTCACGTGAAAAGGCAGATCTCTGAGACAATTTCGTCCATCATATGAATTTCCATCAAAATGTGAGTATATAGTGTCTGAAATGGCTAACGGATGCTGACATTGCTAACAAGAAGTTACTGACGTGCTCTTATATATAACCAAAACATCATTTCTAAACCAAATAAAGAGGTAGGTATGCAAACTGGGCTAAGGATTTTGTACAAAATCAAAGCCACATTCACTAAATTTTCCTAAATTTAGCCATTTCAATCTAATTTTGTAAAGGACCGTCTCTCTCGCGCGCGCACCTGGAACCCCATTAATTTGCTGAAAACAACTCCATTCTACGTCTTGAGTGGGAATAGTGTCGTTTCATGCGACTTCAAGTCATCCTCGACCCGTATTGGAAGCAATGTTATTTTTGTTACATGCGGGAAATGACTTTGTTTTGATTGTTCATGGAAGTCAAGTCCGTTGACATGGCAATCAACTTGCCATGTTAGCATACGTTTGCTACCTTAGACGCCACATGCGCATGTGTTGGTGGAAATTTCAATCGTGGCGAAATTAGTCCCTCGGGTAAAAGTTGATATCTTTCTATGCGACATTTGAAACTTTATCACGACCCGACCTCAGTGCCCACGGATCCTCAAGGGATGGCGTAAAGGTGGGGTTTAGAGGTTCTTAACTATGAGAGCTCCCTCATGGTACATTACTTCAAAGGATATCATCACCTCATCTTTGGGATCAACTACATGAGTTTGCTCAATCACAGTCGTGAGCTCTCCCAAACTCGTACCTTGCATGACAGCGAAATTGACGTGACCCAACCTTGATGCCATGGCACGTACTAATCGACAGTTTGAAGGTCAAAAGAAAACTGAACGTAAATGTAAGTTTAGGGGTATTGCAACCATGATAACCCTCTCAAAGGTAAATCCAGCAAAGACAGCATCATTTTATCTTTTGGCTTCAATTCTTTGAGTATGCTAAATCATAGTCGTGAGCCTTTTCAAAGCTTATACCCCACAACTAATTCATTTTTCTTTTAAGTTGTTTTAAACAACCTAAATAGCATCTAAGAGTCGCCACTAGTCTCATCCTTTAGGGCCGGCTATAATGTCCAATCGAGGGTTAGGAGTGATCCCCTTATTTATACGCTCGATTTCTATTAGCGTTCTTTCAATACCTTATAGTCAATGTGTTACCTTCCATGCATGTCTTTTTATGTTTTCGTGCATTTTTAAAGCAAAAAGAGTGATCACATTCAAGCTTTCTACTCTAATGAACGTAAAAGTAAAGCACACAATTTATAGAAATGATGGTGCGGGAAAGTAAACACTCAAAACAGTTTAAGGAAAGCAAGTAAAGTCTAAACAAGTATAAAAGCGAGATGAAAAATCTGCAACTCGTCGGGCATTTATATAACACAAAAGAAGCCCAAGACATTTGTCAGGTAATGAATATTACATTGTAGAAAAGGTTGAATAGGCCATTCATCCCCTTTACGTCTTTGGGATCACCAATTCCAAGAATTACCTTTGGAACCTATTATAATTCTAGTAATGCTAAAACTAGTGTGAAAAAAAAATATGCGCAAACAATTCATGGCAATTAAACAACCAATATATTTCACATCAAAACATCCAAGAAAATCAAACAAAGTGATCAATCATTCACAAATGGCAATCGGCCTTTGGAGTTAATGCAATGGCCTTCATGGAATGCCTACCCCAACTCATTTTTGATGACTTATGACTATTAGACATCATTTATTCATAAATGGTGATTAAAGTCATTCATAAATGGTGACTAAACTCATGGAGTCCCTAAATCAAGTTTTAGGTGATACCCCAAGGTAACCTAAGTGATTTAGCTAAGAATCACATGCAGAACACTTAAAATGACAAGCATTCAAGCCATATGACATCGGTTCTTAATCAATCAAACAAATGAATGAGCCGATGAAGTATAACTTATTTAAACACTTGCACCATTGAATATATTCATGTGATATGTATATTCATGACAAGCAAGGCAGTCGGTATGCAATTCATACAATGCCAAAGATCTTTTTGCAGACAATTGTCAAATGTCGTTTTAAAAGATTTGATGAAAAGGGGACACAACTTCATCGACTCATGGAACATATTTAGGCTTGGCTGCATCTTATGCATAGCTAATCAAGTGTAATAGATGTTCTAAATACAAACTGATACTTTTTTGAAATTCATGTCAAAACATAATTTGAGAAATACTAAACAACCTTGATGAAGAACATTTTTTCATATGAGTATAATACGAACTGCTAAAACTTTGAATAAGATCATGTTAGGAAATCAAAATCTCACAATACCTTGCAACTTTTGGATGGTTGGTAAAAAAATCAAATCATGTTTTTATTTTGCGAAAATTTGCGACAATGAAGTTCACCATGTCAAATCAATTTTCAAGAATACAAAATCATCAGATTCGGCATGTATATTTTTCTAAAAATTCAAGAAAGCATGCATGTCCATTAGCCAAATCATCAATCATAGAAAGAGGGCATTCAATATCAACTCAATAAAAGCATAACTGATGATCATCTCATCCTAAGATTTTTATAGCAAATAAACCAGCATGTGAGAAACAATTTTCATGAAGGAAACATCTCGAGATTCCTGACATATGAAATTTTTAAATATCCTACAACATAAACAGGTTAGTTAGGAATAGAACAGGACAACAGGAGTGATGGGCATTCAACAGCCAATCGTCCCTATCAATTGATGTTCAAACAATTTCAAATTTTATATATTGTATACATGGATATTATAGACAACTTTCATCAAGGATTTGACCATAAATCAGCACTAAAAATCATACAAAAATGGCAAATAGTCTGACTCATAGAATCATGCCAAGCAACTCCAGTTCAACATAATTTATAGATTCAAGCTTGATTTAGCAAAATGTTAAATATAATAAATGACGGTTGATTCAAGCATGCGATATGTCATTTTACAGCTTAGGATGTCTCTTACAATTGTCTAGAAGGCATCATCGACAAATTGGTTCATTAACAAGCAGCAGAAACAACAGCAAAGGCCAGAAACAATCATATTTGATCCTATCTATATGACAAAAAAAAAATCACAATTTTTTATATGCTTAGGCCTAAACATTATGGTTCAAACTAATGAAACATTCAAGCCTAATTCAAACCATAAAAAATCGCACAAAATCATGAAATTGATTAGGTCGTTTGATACACAAAATTGCAGCAACATCGCATAATCAGTACCGAAATTTGAGTAGGCAATTAACTAGGCAAACGGAGGTTGATTGACACAAATCTTTATATTGTCGAAAAGCCCATGGAACGTATTACAAATTTCATGAAGACCTCAAAACCAAAAGAGCACATTCAATAGCTCATTCCATGACAAATAACAATCAGGTCATCTAAGCATCCGAATTGCATATTCATTCAAACCAAGCAATCATCTATATGAAATCCATCCTAACCTATCACCTATCAATCCTAAGCTTCCTAAGCATCCATGTTTATCAATAAATTCACTAAAATACGACTTAGTATCCGAGCTCTAGCCCCGGTTGCCTAAAGCAACCTTGCCTCATCAAGCTCAAAATAGAAGATCACTAGCTTTTGAGGTTTTCGCGAGAACCAAGCCCGATTGAGCTTCAGCCAAGAGGCACCTAATTTCGAGGGAAGTCCGGTGAGGATCAAGGAGGCTAGAGGAGGTTGGGACGACGCCAGATAGATGCTTGGTGGCCACCAGTGATGGATCGAGCATGAGGAAGAGGTCGGCGAGGAAATCGATGTCGGATGGGATTACGATCACTCTTGGCAACTGTGATCGACTCAAGGATGATCGGAGGATGTCGTTCGATGTCTAGAGGAGCCGCAGACCACTGGAGGATTGCCCGATGGTATCGGATCACGCCGGAACAGCACCAGCGAGACAAACCGTTTTTCGCGTGTCCGAGGGAGAGAAAGCCACCGACAGGCGAATCGGCTAATCGTTGGGGGCAGCACCAGTCATGACCATCTCGTGAGGGAAGTGACAACCATTGGAGGGGGTAAGTAGGGGTGTCAACAGTTAGATTCAATTCGGTTTTTTTGAAAAATCAAACCCAACCGAACCGTTAGGAAAAACTTCTGAACCAAACTGAATGAAATCTGAACCGAATACGAACAAAACCAAAATTTTGATTCGGTTTGGTACGAACAAAACCAAAATTTTGATTCGGTTTGGTTCGGTTCAGTCTTTTGGTTTTTGGTTTTCAGCTTTCAGTTTTTGATTTTTGCATTTGTTTTTTTTTTTCGTTTTTTTTTTCTGTTGTATATGTTTTTCGTTTTCAAGAAAGAAGCTCTTATAAGTTTGTTGGTTCAATTTAGCTCAATTAACCAATAAAAACCAAACTAATAAAAAGAATTTAGTTTTTAATGAGAACTGAACCGAAAAAATTGGATTTTTCGGTTCGGTTTGGTTTGGTTTTCGGTTTGATTTTCGACACCCTTAGGGGTAGCATGCTGCCAATAGGGCTCCGATGAGCAGTGGCTCCAACGGCCAAGCAAGGAGGTGTCAGTTAAGGCGATTGGGAAATCAGGTCCTCCCAATTTTAGAGGGGGAAAATGCTTATATAATCCTTTGTGAGATTGAATTTAGCCATTGGATTGATCCAAGGGCAATAGTTCAATATTTCAAGATAAGATCAAATTTTGATTGGCTAATCCCTCCATGACATGAATAGATGACTTGGCACATCCAACGGTCCCTCTTGAGCCTCCAATAAATTGTCAAGATTGTGTCTCTTCTTGAATCAAGATAGAACCAAGGGCAATTTGGTAATTTCGCTTGCCCAAAGGCCAATTTGGTAATTTCAGGGGTATGAGAGATAATGGGCACCGACCAAGAGCTGAATTGGTTGGATGAGGTGGTCGGACATGCTCTGGTCGCCGGAAATGGCCCTTGTTCCTACTGGTCAACGCTGGTAAAGATTGAGTTAACCTGCGGCTCTGGTTGACTCGGACTTGAGCGGGTTGAACCGGTTCATCTACCCCTTTTAATTTTTTCCAAATTTCACATATTTTGTCCAATTAGTGTGAAGTTAAAAAAAATTTATTCAAATTAAACGCAAATGTAATTAAATTGGTTGAAAATGGATCACTCAGAGTATAAAATGCCCTAAATTGATTTAGTTGCCATTGAATCACGGTCACATGCTAGACCAACATTTATTATTGGAGTTTATTTGAGCAAATTGAATCTTGATAACTTCAATTTGATGTTAGCCTAGAATGGACCAACTCAAATTGGATCTATTAAAGCACATTGGTTCAAAATTCCAAAGCTCAAGAAAGCTAAATTGACCAATTTATAATGTTCCCAAGTGAACTTTTCAAAATTGATGTCAAATTTGGATTGCTTATGAAAAATTGGATTGGTTTGAAGTGTGACCACACAAATCATAAAGAATCATTCAAGCCTCCTAACTAGGGCTAAAAATGGTAATTTTCATCTACACTCGTCAAATCTCAAAATTAGTTTAACAAGTGAATCTAGTATGATCTGTAGATCAAATGTTGTAAAAAGAACAAAGTTAGATATGAACGTAATGAAAGTTAATTTTATTTTTGGCTGATTTTAAACCTAAAACCAAAAATTTGGAAAGTGAAGTTCTAAATCAATTTTCATAAAATTTTCAACGCCAAAGTCAAATTGAAACTAAAACGAAGTGATTTGTGAGTTTTCATATTTTCCAATTTTTTTTATCAAATATTTGACCTAAAATGTTGATTTTGTGATCAAATACTTGATTATTTTTTTTTGTAAACTAATGTGGCCAAAGTGATGTTAAGGCTATTTAGGACCTTTTTATGCAAAAATTTAAATTTTGAGCCGGGGTTGACTTTTAGTCAAAGAGTTGACCAAGAAATCAACTAAAAGTCAATCATTTGACTTTTTTCAGTTTTTTGTTAAAATGATTAGGGAAATACCTAAAAATGATAGGCCAAAGAAAAAGAAATGAAAATTGACACTTTTGGTTAGAGAAACAGATTCCATCGCAATTAGAGACCTCAAACTCGAGTTTTCTACCTCTAATGATATGTCAACTAAAAATTAAATGTTAACAAACTTTGGACAAAAATGGTCTTCAAAAGACACTTCATACATTTTCATGTGACATTTGGTAGTTGGAGCCAAAATCATCCTGCGGGTGAAAGCTAATATTCTCTTAGTAAAAAACCCGAAACACTTGAATGGGTAGGAAAGCAGGCCAGCAAAAGGTCTATCTCGCACGCCTTTCACTTCTTTCGAATTTCAGTTGACGATGTACCCAAAAATTGGACTTAAACACGAAAACCCAGCATATAATATACACATTGACCACAAAGTTGGAGGCCAAAAATGCTATAGTTCATATAATTTGGAACGGACCAATAATATACACTCAACCACGCATGCCATGTTGGGTCAGTTGATCGGCAACGTACTAGTGCAAGAGAGAGCGATGTTCAAGACCCTCTCGATCAGTCGCTTAAGGACAGGTCCAACCTCAGATCCACGAGCTTCACGAGGCCGCTGTAGCAGCACCCATGCTCGCCGTCAAAATTTCCATCCCCTTCCACCTTGGGAGTCAATGGCGAGGCTGGCATCACTTGTCGGCCTCGCCAACTGCCCTTGCCCAGGCGACACTGGTCCTGCCAGATCTGACGAGGGCAGCCTCGCCAACACTTGCCCTTGCTGACCATGGCCGTGCTTGGGGTCTCAGGAGTTTTTGAATGTTGAGCACTTAGATGGACGCAACCCTCATGCAGTTTCAATTATCAAATCAACGAGACTTTAGAAACACTTTCTACGGCAAAGAAAATAAGGACCAGCACCGCTTTGGGTCTCAGGAGGATGTTGTCTATATTTTAGTACATACAACGACGAGAGCTTGCAAGCTTTGTGTCCGAAAATGGCATGCATCCACGAGTGGCCGCGTCGATGGGTGATATGAACCATTTGAGATACCATAGCCTTTCTTACTGCGGCAGACTCAACGCTCTTCCCTGTTCCATTTGCAAATTATAAAATTTATCGTGGTTGAATATCATCGAATGTCTCTACAATGACCTAGTCAGCCAGGCTGATGCTAGTGGACCTATAACGACTCGATCTAACGAGCGCAGGGAGTGGGCGTCAGGGTTAGAGGGCTTGGATAAAGAGTAGCTCTTGGCAGGCTTCTAAAATGATGAAGGGACAGGAATGAATCGAACAATTCATCGAATAGGAAGAGAGCAACTTTGGAATATATTTGTGAAATTGAAATTAACTTATGAAAGTAATTTTTGACATAATGACAAGCTTTACTTTGGAACTCCAAAGGAAAGCAAGCCTAGGTCAAAGCACTATCAGGATAGATGATCCCATGGGAAAGTACATGTCTATATGCCAAAAGACAATCGTGAGGCCTAGTATGAGATGAGTCAAAACAGACAATATTTCGAGTAAGTTGATCTAGGGATGTCACAATCTGAGAGGCAAGAAATTGGAAGCATTTAGTGAGGCTAGACCTTAAATGTTGCGCAAGTCTCAGAATACTTTTAGTAGGCTTAGCCGAACTGCTAAGCGGAATTTGGACGTTGACTAATTTAGGCATCCTGTCATATTTCCAAGTGAACCTAGAGAACTCTGGTCCCGAAGCGTTATTTGGACTCAAAAGATTGGAAGCAAAGCTCCAGATCCTTCATTTGACCATGTGAATCAGTTGAGTACACTGCTATATTGGCAATTTCAAATGATAATTTCTTATACTAAACAGGAGCCACAAAATTCTTCCTTCTCTTTTATTGTCCCGTTTTCTCCTTTGTTGAAGTATATTTATTGATATTAGAGATTTTCTTGTTAGAGTATCGTTAGATATATTATTAGAAATTAGGGATGTTATTTAATATTTCGTGATTCTCTAAGATTGCTAATTTCCTTTCCTATGCATAATGTTCAGCTATAAATACCCTCTTCTAGTAACTTGTAAAGTCAAGCCAATTGAGTAGAGCTCTTCCCCTCACTCTTGAAGATCTTAGAATATTTACATGGTATCAAAGCCACCAGGAGAGAAGGAATTAAATCAAACCTCTCTTGGAAGTAAATCAAACATTAGTCTTTTCTTCCTCTTTTCTTCCTCTATGCTATCTTATGTCATTCTTTAGTAACTTCCTAATATTATCGACACTCAACAATGCTACTATGGACGTTATTCGTTGTGGTACTCTCTTCTAATTGTGACCAATATCGACGAGCAAAGTCGTCGTCAAATATCCAGATAACTATGAGCACCGGAGTCAACACACCTTCACTGGGTAGCCAAAAATGAGCATCGTGTTGTCATAAAGTATGCAAGTAGTTGTAAGCGCTGGAGTTGAGCATACTTCATCAAGAAGCCAAAGATGAGCACTATGGGGCTTTAGCACTTGTCAAATCCGGTTTGTTTGGTGTAAGGTTTGGCTTACACAGCACTTGATCACAGATAGACTTTCAAAGAAAGTTACACTAATCATATGCAAGAAGCTGGATCCTCCAACTTGAGGAAGAGTGACAAACTATATTTATGGAGATTGGAGATTTTCTTGTTAGAAAATAATCATTAGAGATATGATTAGATATTACGGATATTATTTAATGTTTTATGATTCTCTAACATAACTAATTTTCTTTCCTATGCATGTTATTTGGGCATAAATACCCTCTTCTAATAACTTATAAAGTGAAGCCAATTGAGTAAAGATGTAGTCTTTACTGATTCTCTCTCCCTCTCTCTTGAAGATTTTAAAAGATTTGCACCTTCAATTCATCAAACTCAAACTCCATGGAATAAAGAAAGTTATGGTAAAATATGGAACAAACAAAATATGTCGTTGACATTGAACAAAAAATGACAAGTTATGACTTGACAATATTTCCTTCATTAAACAATGCTTTAAAAGTTTGAGAGCCATAGCGCACAACAAAAATTTAGAAACAACAATGAATAATAAACACTAGTTAATAAATCACAGCTGTCATTACTTGGCATAATTTTTTAGTCGTTCGGTGATGTAGCAACTCTTGACTATATTAAATGCTAACATAACCGGAAATTTAGAATTGTTGATCCTAGTGCCATTCAAGGACAAAATATTTATTATGTTGTCAAATTTATACAACGGCAGCTAGATTCCTTTCCAATCAAAGTAAATAGAAGGAAATCAATCTACCATAATCGACTGGTCAAAAACAGGCGACGTATTAAATTTATATACATAAGTCGAGTATACATTCCGAAAAACCACTGTGCTATAATAAATGGAATATTTTATCGGAAGTAATCCCCACAAGTGGTTGACCCTAAATAGGTAATCTTATCCCTTCCTAAAATAAAATTTGAATTATACACGGCTAGTGTAAAGTAAATATTACACAAGCCATTTTATCAATCTTTAATTTGAGATTTAGGATCTAATCAAGCACTTATAAAACTGCTTGTGCAAAATTTTCATTACCCTTGCGAGATCCATCGCTCTTGCGCGGCAGTCCCCTCATGCCCCTTAGGTAACGCCTTTAATAAAGAAGTGGAAAAGAACAAATTATTATCCCATGTTTTTTAGGAAAGAATATCAAATAAAGAATCATAACCATCTCAAATTCATAAATAGAGATTCTGGCCTGGTTGCCATATTTGTGAACACGTAATTACCGTTCTTTGTATGGAAGCAAATCTGACACCCAAGCCACATTTGAGTGAAACTAAGGCCAGTCTTGAATCTGATACCATTTGTGACACAAAGTAGATGTTAGGCAACAATTCTTGTCAGACCAAACCCTAATCATTGGCTACATATTTGTCCTCATTCGTTGGGTTTTTTCTCCAAATGAATCCATCAGCCATGATCCCCAAAACATTTGTTACAGTGACCTACCACCAAGAAGAGGAATCATTCGTGTCAAAAACATCAAAAATGTGTCAGGAAGCAATCCACCTGAACTGATGTGTTTTCGGTTGTCTTGGAACAAATTAATGACACGAAGAAAGGATGTACCAAGATCTCCAAGCCGAACGGCAATTGCTCAGTGCAGGTAAGGCAACTATGAATGACTGGTTGGGCGGGAAGACGAGATCAATAACAGCTTCCAATTAACATTTTCAATCGCAATGAGTAATCCTCCTAAAATATTTAGAACCATATCTCCAGGCATTTGTTCATTATGTATGATTAGATTGGTTAATGGCTTCCAATGCATGCAATTTATTTCACCGTGAGAGCCGCTTCCACCAACTACGTCCTATTTTGGGATTGATCGACCAAATCGATTTCCATTGTGACATCCAATGTATGAATTTTGGAGATTTTCTCGATTTTCAGTTTAAATGTTATCCGACTTTATTGGTACTTCTTTACTGATTTTTATCAAGATGATCACGGTAAAAGTCTTGAAATTTCTTACATATGTCATAAATAAAAATCGATTTAGTCCACCAATCCCATGGTAGTACGTACATGTGGGGTTCAAGAGGCTCCCACGACAAAATAAAACAAAATAAATTGCCTGCTTCGTCAGATTATTGGTATCAAATCATTGTAATAATTTGATAATTTCATGCCTTTGCTCCTTATGTATTTAAATGATTACAATGTTTGATACAAATAATCTCATGAAACATGCATTTATTTTGTCATTACAATGGCTTGAGCCCTATCAACTACGTCCTACTTTTGCATTGATCGCCTAAATTGATGTCCACTAATGACATATGATGTATAAAATTTTGATGTTTTCCTTCTTTTAATATTAATGTTATCTGACTCTTTTTTTCGGTCGAAATAAACGTTGCATTAGCTGAAACGAAAATTACAACCCGCTTGAAAGGCATCAAGAGCTAGAATGTCTAACAAGGGAGAAGGGGGTAGAAATCTTAGACGGCAAAATTTTTGGGCCTTAGCACATCCGCAGCAGAATGTCTTAAACGGAAACCAGTTTAGTGGATCTAACCGTTCAACCAAAGTAGGACGATTATAAGAGGAGATGGTGGGGTTCAGAGCCTGAAACAGCAACATGACAATATAAAGTCCAATCCACCTTTGTCACGACAAAGATTATCCGGCATCAAATCATTATTAATCTTAAAGACTCCTGGATCTGCGGGCCTCCACGATGTGCCGGGATTCGGACGTCTTCGAGCTGAACCAACCCCATGGACAGGAACAGAGACTATATCAGCCGTGCGAACTTGGCCAAGTGCTACAGCAACAACATGAAAATGATCAGGACTCTGTTGGCAGAAAATGGATCAATTGCGTGACTTCCAGATCTGCCATAACAGTGTGGTGAGCAGCTCCAAACTAGGTAAGCTCTGCCTTTTTGCAAAGAGATTAGCAATCCACTCTTCTATGCGATGAATATATGCGGATAATCTAGAAACACTGATTTGGGGGTGAGACCAAACCTGTGAGGTCCATGGGCATAATAAAATCTTGAAATTTCTTACATGGAATGTCTTAAACGGAAACCAGTTTAGTGGACCAATCCCAAAGTAGGACGGAGATTGTGGGGTTCAAGCAAATGCCATAACAATATAAAGTCCCCATTTTGTAAGATTAAAAAATCATTGTAATAATTTGATAATTTCATTGTTTTTCTCATGATGTATTTAAATTATTGCAATGGTTCGATACCAATATTCTCATAAAGCATGCATTTTATTTTGTTGTGGGAGCTACTTGAACCCTACCGACTACGTCCTATTTTTGGATTAATCGATTAAAATGATTTCCATATAAGACATCCTATATATGAAATTTTGAGATTTTCCTTTTTAAATATTAAATATTATCCGACTTTAAAATTATTTCTTCACTAATTTTTTTCAAGAGGATCACGGTAGCAATCTTGAAATTTCTTAATAGAATGTGATATTGCAATAATCTCACATAGGCAAATTATTCTGTTGTGGATCCGCTTGAAGCCCACCATGTACGTCCTATTTTGGGATTGGTCAATTAAATTGATTTTTATTTTTGACATCCTACCTATGGAAATTTTAAGACTTTCTTCTTTTTTTTAATATTGAATGTTATTGGACTTAGTTGTATTTCTTTACCAATTTTTTTCATGATGATCACAATAGAAGTCTTGAATTTTCTTACATAAAACGTCATAAAATGGATGCCAATTTAGTCGACCAATTCCAAAGTAGGACGTAGATGATGGGGCAAGCGGCTCCCATGATAGTATAAATTACTTGCTAAATGAGATTGTTGAGATCAAATCAATAATCTCATATATATGATTTATTTTGTTGTGGGGAGGAAAGTGTCCAAACTAAAAGTATCCAATGTATGAAATTAAACATTTTTTTACTATTTGTCTTTATTTCTTTACTAATTTTTCTCGATTTAGAAGTCTCGAAATTCATTACAAAACATTTGCAATAATTTCACAATGTCAATTCAGTCATTTCCAGCCAATTTTAGCCATGTACTCCTATTTTGTGATTGGTCGACTAAATTGGTTTCCATTTATGACATCCTATGTATGAAATTTTGAGACTTTTTTTAATGTAAATATATCTGACTTTTTTATTTTTATTTTTATTTTTATTTTTTTATTCTATTTTTTGACCAATTTTTTTCTCCCATGATTTTTTTGCTTTTTCTTGGTTTTTGTAATAATTTGTTTTGCATGTTGTTTTTGCAATTTCCAACCTACAGACTACGTCCTATTTTTGGATTAATTGATTAAATTGATTTCCATATAAAACATACTATGTTTGAAATTTTGAGATTTTCCTTCTTTTAATATTAAATGCCACTTCATTGGTATTTTTTTACTAATTTATTTTTTCAAGAGTATCACGGGCAAAGCCTCGCCATATAGAACATGATATTGCGGTAATCTCACAACAAATTAGCGAGGTGGCCACTTGAAGTGAGGTACGTTCTAATTTGGGATTGATCGACTAAATTGGTTTTCCATCACCTACGTAAGAAATTTTGAGACTTTCCCTTTTTTTTTAATATTAAATGGTCCAATTTCTTTCGACTAGATGAAAAAAATTAAATCAAAATATTAAAATATTATTAAAATTGTAGGACATAAATTTATATTTTTTTTTTTTTTGGGAGGGGATCAGGCCACATCAGCCGACCAACGTCCAATCAGCAAAATTAGGCCAAAATTAATAGGAAATGACTGAATTGGCATAACGCTCATGATATATTTAGAATTAAATTAGCACTACCAAAAATGTTTAAAACTAAATTATTTCATCATGAGAGTCACTTAAAAGATTTAGAACTTTTTTTGGCACTTTTCCCTATATATGAAAGTATGGGATTTTCCCTTTTGTAATATTAAATGTTATCGGACCAAAAGAATTAAATGTTATCCCACTTGATTGGCATTTCTTTACTAAATGTTTTCAAGATGAGATGCGGTAGAGGACTTGAAATTTCTTACATAGAATGTCATAAATGGAAACCTAAATAGCCTACCAATCCCGAATTAGGACGTAGATGGTGGAGTTCAAGAGGCTCTTCCGACAAATAAATTGTTTGCTTTGGGAACGATGCTAGACCTTCTTGATGTAGCCTTTCTGGGTACAATCCTTTGCTCCTTACTCCAAGCGAATTTTCACTCCTAGAATCTCCTTAGTTGGACCCGAATCTTTCTGTCTCGAATTCACCAGTCAACTATGCCATCAAAATATCAATCTTAAGATATATTCTTGGTAGTTATCAACTCAAAGAAGTGATTATACGAAGGAATTATCAGGGATTTTTATCAAATACATATACATACTTGTCAAATAGAATTATCAGAGAATTTTATCAAGTGCATGCAAATCTTATACTTACTTCTTGAGTAGTCACCGCATAATACCAGGCACGGCAGTCACTACAGCATTATTGTTGACTGTGAAGCTTTTCTCTTTCATTGGAAGCCCACAGCCCATAACAATTTCTCAACCAACGAAAATGTTGATGCTATTGAAAGTTAGAAAGGGACCAAACACTTGAGCGTTTCTTACAAAAAGGAAATTTTAACTGTCGCTCCCGCGATAATTTTTGCCCCTACTTTTAAGCGTCACTTAAAAGGGCACCAATTTTAATTTGTGAGACAATTTTGGCCATCATAGAGTTACCGTTAAAATGTGTGTACATGATGTCTAAGATGGCTCACGGATGCTGACATTGCTAACAAGAAGCGTCATGTTAACAGACATGCTTCCATTTATAATCAACATCTCATTTCTAAACACATATTACGGCTTCAAGTCAAATTAATAAGGGTTTATGCAAATTTGGGCTAGAGATTTGGTAAAAAAAATCGGAGCAGATTCACTAAATTTTCCCAAATTTCGCCCTTTCGATGTGATTCTGTGAAGAACCGTCCCCCCCCAACCCCGCGGCGGGCACCAAAAAAAAAAAAAAAACAAAACAAAACACACACATGAAACCCCATTAATTAGCTCAAAAACAACATCGTTCTACTTTTTTAGCGGGAGTAATGTTGTTTAATGCCACTCCAAATTATCTTCAATTTAGATTGGAAACAATTTATTATCGTTACATGGAGTTTGCTCATATGACAATCACATTTTATCTTTCTAGGGGCGAAATTCATCCCTCAGGTAAAAGTTGGTGTCCTTACTTGCACCATCTGTAAGTTTTAAAAAATGTTCATCCCAAATACCATGCCTCATCTGATTATCAGCCTTTAGAATAAATGTTTTTGAAATATATGAAATTCAAGTGATTGATTAAAGGTCATTGCACTCAAGTGAACATTTATTTTTTAAAAGTCATGACAGTCAAATAATCAAGGAAAAAGTTAAGATATTCGAGTGAATGTCATACGAAAGTTAGAATTAAAATTATTCAGCAATTGAAAGCTATTGTTCTTTTAATGAAAATCCCAAACACTTGAAGAGGTAAAAAAAAGAGGGCAGCGGAAGATCTATCTCACAAGCCTTTCCCTACTTTCAAACTACAGTTGACGATGCACCCAGCATATATTTTACATGCACACTGACCACTAAACTGAGAGCCAAAAATGACAGCTCATCTCATTTGGAACGGGCGAACTTCTTGTCCTTGAGCAACTCAACCACGCGCCTCATGGTGGGCCTTCTGTTCGGCAACGCGGAAGTGCAAAAGAGAGCTATGTTCAAGACCTTCTCAATCTCTTCATAGTCGCTCGAGGACGGGCTCAACCTCGGATCCACGAGCTGCGCGAGATCGCCGAAGCACCACCCGGGCTTGCCGCCATCACGATTCCCGTACCCTTCCGCCTCGGGAGCCGACAACGCGACCTCGATGACCCACTTCACGATGTCCTTGTTCTCGCCGAACGAAGGGTCGTTCGGCCTTTTGCCGGTGATCAACTCTAGGAGCAACACGCCGAAGCTGTAGACGTCGCTCTTCTCATTTACTTTCATAGTGTATGCATACTCTGCGAAAACCGAGAAAAAAAATAATAATAATCAATTTAAGAGCCACTATTAAACTACTCTTGCAAGTCAAATAAGTTCGAGAACATTACTGCTGTATACAGAATTCAGAAAATGAGCAGCACTTGCCCATATTAAATGACTAAAAAATACCGAATCCATTTAAGAACTCTCTGTTCAAATCGGGTTGACTTCAGTCAAAGATGAACGAAGGCATGGGCTAAAAAGGCCAAAACATACAACTCACAAGCACTTTCCCATGGACCCCACATCGGCAAAATTAATGTTATCGCGTTGAACATGGGGCCCACTAGTCTTCTAGTTTAGTGGAAGCGAACACTAGCAACCAAAGAGGGACCACATAATCAAACAGACAATGATGAAAACGAAAGGATTGGGATAGGCAATACGCACCTGGCGCGATGTAGCCACAGGATCCGGCCACCTTCGACATCTCCCCGGTCGCCGCCGCCGCCTCCTGTTGCAACATCTTCGCCAACCCGAAGTCGGCGACCCGCGGCGTGAAGTCCTCGTCCAATAGGATGTTGTTGCTCTTCACGTCCCGGTGCACGATGGCAGGCACGCAGTCGTGGTGCAGGTAGGCCAGGCCCTTAGCCGCGCCCACTGCTATCGCGAACCGCTGGCCCCAGTCGAGGAATTCTCCGCTCTTGGGCCCGTGCAGGACGTCGCCCAGGCTCCCGTTCTCCATGTACTCATAGACTAAAAGACTGCTCTCCTCGGCCGAGCACGTGAACAGCAACTTTACTATATTGGCGTGGCGGACGTGACCCAGAGTCTCCACCTCCGATTTGAACATGGACTCGATGTCCAGGGCCTGGGTCTTCGCCCAGAGCTTCTTCACCGCCACCATCTGACCCGACTTGAGCCTAATCCGGTAGACCTCGCCCGACCCTCCAGACCCGATCTTGTTCTCCTCTATTAACTGATCGACGATCTCATTGCTAAACTTGACCCGCTGGAACGTGGTTATTTTCCACAACCGTCTCGATTTGCCTCTGAACCAATGCAGCTTCGTCCTGAGGAACCAAACCAGGGACGCGAAAAGGAGCATAATGCATACGGCTAGAGCTATGAGCACGTAGAAAGCGACAGGCCGGGCTCTTGTGCACTTCGGGAACGGCTTCAGATCCGAGCTGCAGAGGTTCGGGTTGCCCATTAAGCCCGAAACATAGAGCTCGCGATCGAAGCCCGGTGGTATCTCGCCGGAAAGTTTATTGTGCGATATATTGAACTTATTAAGCGTCAGTTTAGTCAGCTCCGTTGGGATCTCGCCGGAAAGCGAGTTCCCTGAGAGGTCCAAGTACATCAGCACCGGCAAGTCGCCCAATTGAACCGGTATGCTCCCAGTGAGCCGGTTGTTCGAAAGGTTCAACTCCGCCAAATGGGCCCATGGCCCTACTGAACTCGGAATCGGGCCGGTGAGCAAATTGCCTTGCATCTTGAGCTTCTGCAAACTGCCCAAATTGGTGATACACGTCGGGAGTCCACCGCCAAACCGGTTGTTGCTCACATCAACAACGGTGAGGTTCGAGAGCTGGCAAATCTCCGCCGGAATATCACCAGAGAAGCTGTTGCCGGCGATCAGAAGTGACGTCACGCCCTTGGGCCCTGAAATCGACCGCGAAATCGCTCCTTCAAACTTATTGTAGCTCATGTCAAGGTGCGAGAGTCCCTGGAGGCCCCAAAACCCGGCCGGCACTTCGCCGGAGAGTCCGTTGTTGCTGATTCGGACGTATCCGAGAGAATCACAGCTCGCTAGCGAACTCGGCAGGCTTCCTGTGAAGCGATTGTTGAAGGCGATAACTCTCTGGAGCTTGCCTCTGGAACAGAGATTCTCAGGCAACTCGCCGGTGAAAGAGTTGGTGGAGACGTCGAACTCCACCAAGTCGGAATTCTTGCCCAAATCGACTGGTAATTTCCCGGTGAAAGAGTTGTTGAAGAGCTTCAGCTGCTGCAAATTTGGGTTCGACGCCAGAACCGCGGGAATCTCGCCTTTGAATAAGTTGTCATTTAGGTTCAGGGACGTGAACGGATATGCAGCGATCTTCTCCGGCAGGACACCGGTGAGACCGTTCTGAGAGACGTCCAATTGCAGGAGATTGCTCAAATTGCCGATCCCCTCTGGCAACTCGCCCGATAAGTTGTTGTGGTACAGTTCAATTTGCTCGACGCTTCGCAGCCCGGCGATGGCATCAGGAATTTTCCCCGACAGCATATTGTAGGACAAATCGAAGTTCTTCAGAGAAGTGAGCTTCCCGATTGAGCTCGGGATTTCTCCGACGAGATTCGATTTCGCTACCCAGAGAATCTCGAGCCTGGACAGGTTTCCGATCTCCGGAGGCAGAGGGCCCTGCGCGTACGGGTTGTAACCGATATTGAGCTGAGTCAACTGGCTAAGATTACCCAAGAAAGAAGGTATCGAGCCGTTGAGCAAGTTCGAGTACAGCGAGAGGACACTCAGCGCCGGCAACCGGCCGAAGCTAGCCGGAAACTCGCCGGTGAAGTTGTTGTACGATAGGTCGAGGAACCGGAGGTCGGCGAACCCGGGCGAGAGGTCCGGCAGCTGGCCGACGAAGTAGTTGCTGGAGATGTTGAGCCACTGGAGATGCGAGCAGAGCGAGAGCGACGGCCCCGCGACGGTGCCGTTGAAGGAGTTGTCGCCGAGCGAGAGTTTCCGCAGGGTCCGGATCCGGCAGAAGTCATACGGGAACCTGCCGGCGACGTTCAGTTCCGAGAGGTCGATCGCGACGACAGAGCGGTTCCGGGTCTCGCACGTGACCCCGGTCCAGTTGCAGGGGCTGCGGTCGGCGTTGGGGGCCCAGTCGTCGAGCTGGCCGTCCGGGTCCTCGAGCTGGGCGGCCTTGACGCGGAGCAAGATCTCGTAGTCGCCGCCGGCGGCGAGGGCCAGAGGCAACAAGAACAAGCAGCAGCAGCAGCACAGCAGGGACCAAGAACGGAGCACGAGCCACAGGGCAGACGCGAGCTCGCCGCGACGGCGATGGGCGGTCGCCATTTCTTTCCCAGGAAACCGCGGACGGGAAGGTCTAAGTTGCAGTCTAGTGCTCATGCACGACTAGACCGTCACATGCATGGCGCGACGGCGGCGGTGGCGGAGCGACTGCGGCTTGAAGGAGAAGGTGGTGGCGTTCACATGGAAAGATCCACGCGCATGAGGATGATAATGTTCGTGGAAAGAGAGGGGAAAGAGAGGAGATCTTCGTTGCCTAGCGACGGCAATAATGGTGGGAGACCATGATTGCAGGGGCTTTGGGGGAAAAATTGTATTGATTGGATTCTTCTCTTTTTTAACTTTAGGGGGTGGGAAGGAGCTTGGAAGTGACGAAGTGTCTTTGCGTAGGATTGAGGGTTTTTATAAAGCCGCCCCACCTTGATTTAAAGAACATCGTCTCGGAAGGCGATGTTAGTGGTCGAATTAACTCTAGTTTACCAAATTTGGTCTCCGGTTGTCAGGGAAAAAGAAAAGGAATAATACCCAAAAAATTCCAAGTCGATACATTTATAACAAATTTTATCTTAAATTAACCTTAAGCTGGTATATCTATAATAAAATTACACTTCGTAAGTTTTCGTTAAATTTTATTATCAAATTAATAAGTTAAGTGACACATAACAATTAATAAGTGCAGCAATTTAAGGTTTCACCTTTAATTTGATCAGTTTGTGGTACCAATGTAATTTAGTGTAAACTAACGAAAGATAAAATTGGTCATAAATGTAATAGTTTAGAATTTTAGTGGTCAAAAAATTACTTTTGAATAAATTTATCATAGATGAACCAGTTTTTGGATTTTTTTTTTAAATAATATTAGAGTAAATTTGTTATAAATATACCACTTTGGAATTTTTTGTTATATTAAGCCAAAAATAATGAAGTGTTTGGGTTCATTTATTTCATAAAAAAAAAATGGTTGAAAAACATTTTTTTCTAAAATGAATAATATTTTCATTATTATTCATTTTTTTATAAATGATATAAATGATCATATTTAAAAAACATTTTCAAAATTAATCATTAATCGTAAAACAAACGAAGCCCTTATATTATAATATTTTCTTTTGTGACATTCGTGTCTCATCGATATTGGCTCAATCTTGGGTCACCATCGGTGGGACTTTTTTATTAAGTACTTTGGTTTTATCTATTGCCAGAACACTTCATATTCTCAAAAATATATAAAAATCGACGAATAGATCTATGTGTGTATTTTTATAATTTTTTTTTCAAACCCTGGGAATAAATGAAAGTTAATTTCCAAAAGCATATTCAATCTCTACTTCTAGAAAATTATTTCGTGATTCAGCTTGATTGTCCTTAAAAATGGTAAATTGAGTTGGAGAAAGTGAAGTTTATGCATAATATGTCGCTAAAGGAAGTGTGTGACTTTTTGTTGTACCGAAATTAGAACGAACTGGATTTCGATGTATCAATTCGGATTACCTATGATTGCTCGTCACTGGGATGATAGTTTATGAATTTAATATTAATATGGTGAGCTGAACTACAATTACATGAAAGCTTTTTTTCTATCAAATCTTTGCAAAAGTTACATAAAATTATTCTAAGTCCCGGAACATCTACCGTTAAAATTTAAAATAATAATAATAATAATAATAATAATAATAATAATAATAATAATAATAATAATAATAATAAAATCATGAGAGAATTTTAAGTGAATTTACATGTCAATATTTAAATGTAACGAAAACTTTAGATGTTTTTGAATAAAGAAGGTCAAAGTGCATGGCATCTCATAATTAAATTCAATAAAAAGTAAAAAGTAAAAGTGAATTCAAACGCGTTCAAATGCATTTAGATGGTCATTGCAACACACATTGACATCGTTATTTTTGTAATGAAAGATAATGTTAGGGTACATTTGTACTAAATTTGAAGGTTGGAAGCTAAGTGGGGAAAAAAAGTGAAAAAGCATTGCCCCTCACGGGTTGGAAACGTGTTGTAAATTTAAATTATCCTTTGATTACATTTACATGTCATGTTATTAGAGTCAAACAGTTTTCAAATACGAGCTCGAATTGATTAAATATGTAACTCTTCATGCATGGCTCCTCTACAACTTTATTTTAATTTTCTATTAGTCGTTGACATTAAAACTCTGGTTAGTATAAATCTACGTCAAGGAAATATCAAAATTAAGATGATCCTCACCCACCATCTTCAATCTAATCTTGAACATTCTAATCTATATTCAAAAAGGGAAAAAAAATTATGTAATTATCTTTTCTAGCCAGATTACATATTTTGTATAAAGTATTGCTAGGATTTGGCGCACATTCTAAAGAAATAGAGAGGAAAAAGCAAGAAGAGAATTGAAGACATAAAATTTTACCCACTTTTAAATTAGGGTTATGTCTAGTAGAGTATTCCATTATAATTAATACCTCACATCTCTGCGTTACATCCCTTAATTACAAAACGAGAGAGAGATGCCCCCGCGACCCCTACCAAGGCCCCTCAATCCCCAACAAGTGGCGTTATACATATACTGAAACTAACGCACAAAACTAATATATTAAGAAGCACTTCTAGAGAATACGAGCTGAGATTTCCAATTGGATAATACAGAGAATGTCATATTACTTTCTTTATCGATTTTGATAAGTTGTTCTTAATTTATTTGTCTTGATTTTTCAATATAGGTCTTATTTAATCATGAAATCCATAGTAGGAAATAAATTATGTATTTTATTCCTTAAATAAGTGTTTGATAAGTATTTTGTCTTATTCAGTAATAAAAAAATTTACTAACTAGAAGTGGAAATTCTTTGGGTGCCTGATATGATTGATGACTCGATTTTTGCTTCCACAGGCAGCAAACTGCTGGCACCCACCTTTACAGGAGTTGATAATCTTTTGACGCTTCCGAGGACAACTAGTTAGCGAAAATGACCCAAAGATGGGAAAGGACAGGTTCCTTCTCTAGAGGCCATGAATATTATGGAAATTTTCTTTTTTGGCCATCAGATACTCCGCTAGATTTTGCTTTTTTGGCTCGGTAAGCTGGACAGACTCGACGAAACCTTGCTGGCCAAGTTACAGCCAAAAGCGAAGAATAACTTCTTAAAGGCATTCCAAACATTCATACATAGAATCAGTGAGGGTCAATTCGGTTTTAGTCATTTTGATAAGATGCTCCACCATCTACAGAATGCACACGAGGCAAATCATTCTCTTCTTATTGAATAAAGTTCATTATCACTTGGATGAAGCTTCACTCAACAGGAAAGTATGCAAAGAATAATGAAGCTTCTACTATCCTTGTCTCCAACTACAAGGAGGGGTCCCCTTCTATCCGAATAATAGGATTCGTATAGTTTGTTGTTGTAACATATTCATTGTGTCATTTCTAATACTACTTGTCCTTTTTATTTGGACCAACGATCCCTACAACAAATCAATAAGTTGGATCTGAGTCCTAATGCCCTCCTACGAAACCTTTTGGTGGGACTTTGGAAAGTGATGCGTTCATCAGCTTAAACATGCATTAATCCTGTGTGTGTTGATACTTCATTAATAAATATGACCTATCCTCGGAAGATGTAACTCAAATACATAGTAATAATCATGTGACTATGCTGCTTGCTCTAGTAAAGTTATGAAATATATGAACTTTGGGGCAAAACCCTAATATATATTTATACTTGTTGAAATGAAACATTGAACTTAGTTCAATAATATTAGCCTCTAATCTAAGGTTGTTGGCCCCAAGGGCAAGGACAACTGTAAGTGTTTTTTTTTTTTATGTGAACTATATTAAATTGATATTATACTTTACCATTTTACGGAATTGATCTAATAATGTGAGATATAAGGTTTCTTAATTAATCTAATATGGAGTTAGTTAGTGTGAGCGGAGTTGAGGCCAGCCCTTGATAAGAGAGCCTATGGTTTAAAACTTTATAAATAGTACCCAAATTTCTCCTATAACCTTGACGCACAAATATCCCCACATAATGAGCATTTATTGGATGCTAAGGGTGAGGAGCAATCTCATTGAATGAATTTCGATCAAAAAAGAAAATCTCATTGAATGAATGACACATAGGGCAATAAATGAGAAGTTCTTGAGTTTGGATCATCGCTATTAAGTATAAAAAACAATGGATTCCAAATCATGTGCACAAATCTATTTAGTTGATTATATATGTATTTTTTATTCTAACTATAGAAATCTTGGGGTGTGCTTTCACAGTTTACATAACTGTCCATGCTTGGATCCCTAGTAGCCATACCCAATAACCCAGCTATCATGCCCAAGTCACTAGTATTTAGGCTTGAGTCCACAAAGATTGAATATGAGATTTCGGTGTTTTGCTCAAGTCCCCAGTGGCCATGCGCAAGTTACTAACTCCTTTGCCAAAGTCATCAACCCTTAGAGCCATGACTATGGAGGCTAGACTCAGCTCCTCGATAGCTGAGATCCTAATGTCTATGCCTGGGTTCTCTACAGCCATACAAGGACTCAACTCGTATGTCTAAGAAACTGGGGCCCAAGCCCAAGTCCATAGAGGCTGAGCTCGAGTCCCTCATGGTTTTGCGTGAGACCCTAGTGCCCATGCCCGACTCTCTAACGGCCATGTCAAGAGCTCGACAGTTCTATTTGAGTCCCCAATGGCTATGATTGGAATCTTAGTTTATGTGCTTAAGTCCCCAAAGACCATGCTAAGGAACCCGACTATTGTGCTCAAATGAAGGCTCAAGTCTCTCTAGGCTAGACTAGGTTCGGGTACCCATGCCTTGATCCATCAGGGCATGCCTGCATTCCCAACTCCCACATCCAAGTCATTAATGTCTAGCCCCGTTTTCTTGGCAAACAAGCCTACGTCCACAAAGGTTTGGGCCTAGGTCCCTTGAGGACAGCTTTAAGACCGATGCTCGTATTTTAGTCCTTGAGGTAGTGCCTAGGTACCTAGTTGTTGCACCCAAATTATCGGTGTCCGGGCCTCAGTCCCCGATGCCCATGCTAGAGTTCCCAGCGGTTGGACTTGAGAAATCCTAACTCCTGCAACTAGTACTTGGTGGTTGGGTAATATGAACATCACACGAATAGTACATGTCTTTTTAGGAAAATGAAATTAAGTTTTCCTTTTTGAACGACAAATAATAATTTCTAATTCATTTTCAGATTTCATCTAAATATTAGAAAATATTGTATTTTTCCTAAAAATACTATTTGAAAGACATTATCTGAAAATGTCAAATTTTCTCAAAATAAACTGAGCCTAAGTTTATACGTGGGTGGCACATAGTTGTCATGAATGACTGTCATCTCATTATGTAGTTGACTTGGACATGTAATAGGCCTGATTTGTCACCGGATATATTTAAATGGAAGCTTCACTGTAGCAAAAAGTTGTGGCGAGAATATGAAGGGATCCAAAAAAACATTCTAAGATGTAGAACTTGTATGGCGTTTTCCCATTAAATGCATAGCTTTGAAGATGAGCAATGGGTCGTATCACCATGAGTTCCTATACAAATCCATAATTAAAAAACGTTTATGTACATTTTTTAAAAAGGATCATATAGTTTTTAAAAGTGTTAATACCATAAGAAACTTCAAATTGGTATATATATGACAAATTTACAATAAACTAATATTTTGACCATAAAAACCTCAAATTGATATATATGTGACAAATTTACTCTATGTTAGTTTTCGTTAAGTTTTATAGTAAAAAAAAAACTAAGTTAAATTACACATGACAGTTGATAGGTATATCGATTTAAGATTTTACCCTCCGTTTGTCATAGGTGCATTAGTTTGTAATTGTTCATGGTATTAATCCAATTTAATAGTTAACCGAGGTTAAATTTGTCATGAATATATCAATTTTGGGTTTTTAGTGGTCAAAAATTAGTTTGGGATAAATTTATCTTACGTTTACCAAATTGGAGTTTTTAGTTATCAAAAAATTAGTTCGAGATAAATTTATCACGTATCTATCAATTTAAAGATTTTTGTGGTACCAATCATTTTTAAAAAGGGTACCATCACTTTTTTGAACAAATCTAGCAGTAGGTGCTAACTAAGACTTAACAAAATTAAAAAAATTCCTAGAGAAAAAGCATTAGCTATGAACTACTCGCAAATGTATCCTTTAACCTCGAGGCAATGAATCGGTGGAGTGGTCAGATCTAGAAATGGTCTAGGGACTATGGCATCCAATTTCTTAGGTGAGAATAACTATACTATGATGGTTGTGTGAGATTTTGTCATATTATTGTCAACTTTTCTAAAAATTTACATTATCAGATAAAAGCGTAATTTAATATTTAAGTATTCTATCATTCCACCTCATAATTAGTCTGGTTTTCTTCTTCTTCTTCTTCTTCTTCTTCTTCTTCTTCTGCATACTATCAAACGTGTATATATTTAATTGGGGAAGTAAATGGGATCTAGAAAGATTTGAACTCAAGACATTCTACTCTAATATTATGTGAGATTTTGTAGGACTATTTTCAACAATTCTAAAAACTTAAATTTGTAATTGAAAGCATAATTTAATATTTAAGTATTCTATCAAGTTGTCGATGCCTAGCAAGCCTTAAAGAATAATGACATTTAAATGGTACCGTGATAGTTTTGTCCCTCAGAAGCCTCGTGTAATTGAAAACCCCACATGATAGTAACCAAGGTGGTCACTTACCTATGGGGAAAATTACCAAGTTCTAAACCTATTAAAATTGTGCCAATTCAATTCTAAATATTTTTTTGGCCAATTGAGTCATAAACATTTTGTATTTGTGACAATTTAAGCCATCCAGTCAATTTTGGTTTGCCACTCAACGCTGACATAGATGTTAACCATCCTAAGTGATGCAACCAGTGTTGACATGAACAAGTTTACATAATATTATAATAAAATTTCAAATTTTTTTATTTATTCTTTTTCTTTTCTTTTCTTTACTTTCTTCTTCCTCTAGCCAATCATCGACTCGTGACTAGCCAGAGGCAGGGTCAACAAGACCTTGCTAGATTTGGCGATGTTCAAGCCTTGCCCTCACTAGATCCAACAAGGTCTTGCCTCGCCTAGCCACTGGCGATAGTTGAGCTTGCAAGGTGAGAGGTTGAGCCTTGCCCATCCATGGCTAGACTCTTGCCGACTTTGCCTCTAGCTAATCGCCAACAATGACATATTGGAGGATGAAGGAAGTTAAAAATTAAAAAGAAAGAGAAAAAAATTTAAGACAAGCATACATAAATTTAACAAATTTTAAAATATCATTAAAAATTATCCACGTTAGCGTTGATGGCATCATGTAAGATGATCCACACTCATGTCAATGTTGGCAAGTCACTTTTTCCTGGATGGATTGAATTGGCACAAATAGAAAAGGTTTAGGACTCACTTAGCTAAAGAAAAAGGTCGAAGATTGAATTAATACAATTACAATAGGTGTATGAGTTTTTTGGTAATTTTTACTTAGTTTATGGCATCTTGTGAGATGGTGGCCAACCTCATTATCAGACCCTCTCACTCCCTATTGAAACCGTAGTTTAATATTTAAGTATTATATCAAATTGTTGATGCCTATCAAGCCTCAAGCAATAATGACATTCAAATGGTACCATGATAGTTGTGTCCCTCGAAAGCCTCATGTAATAGCAACCCCTACATGATAGTCACTAAGGTGGTCGCTTACCTTAATTTATGGGGAAAATTATCAAAAAAGTTCTAAATCTATTACAATTGTGCCAATTCAATTCGAAACTTTTTTTTTAGACAATTAAGTTATAAACTTTTTGTATTTATACCAATATAGTCCATTCGATCAATTTTGATCGGCTAGTCGACATTGACATGGACATTGGCTATCCTACACGGTACCATTGATGCCAATATAGACAATTTTAAATAATATTATAGTATTTTTTTCTAATTTTCATTTTATTTTATTTTTCTTTTATTTTATTTTCTTTACTTTCTTCTCCTCCAACTAGTCGTCAACACGTGACTGGCCAAAGGCAAGGCCAGCAAGACCTCACCGTATTTGGTGACGGTCAACCCTTGCCATCAGTAGATTCGGTAAGGTCTCGTCTCACCTAGCCACTAGCAATGGTCGAGCCCACAGGGTGTGAGGTTGAGCATTGCCCATCCATGGCCAAGCTCTCACCAAACCTGCCTCCAACTGATCGCCAATGGCGACCTCTTGGAGGATGAAGGAATTGAAAAGTAAAAAAGGAAAGATAATTTTTTAAAAAAATAAACATATATAAATTTAAAAAAATTATTAAAAATTATTCAAATCAGCGTCGGTGGTACCATGTAAGACAACCAACATTAATGTCAATATTGGTTGGGCACTTTTGACTAGATGGACTGAATTAGCATAAATACAAAAAATTTATGAGTTAATTAGCTAAAGAAAAAAGTCGAAAATTGAATTAATATAATTATAATAAATGTATGACATTTTTTAGTAATTTTAACTTAGTTTATGACATCACTGCAAGATGATGGCCGACCTCATTATCAAACCCTCACCTCTCCAACCACAAAGGTTTGGGCCTAGGACAAGTAAAAATTGTGTCTACTTTAATTTCCGAAAATTTTGTTTCCTTATTTGATATATTCATTGGTGCACATAATGGAAATTCCCGATATGTCATGTTATTGGCAACTCGAGTAGCCTTCTGAATTAGGAAATATTCCTAATTCCGCAACGTGCATATAATTGACAGTCCGATTTCATGCTCGAAATACGACTCACAATCGCACGGAAAAATCACCAATCCAATCTCACGCTTGAGATACAATTCGTGATTTTGTCTAAAATTGGCCAATCCGATCTCATGTGCGAGATACGATTCGTCAATTTATTTCCAAAATTAAATGGACATGGATGATATTTTGCTAGATTTGTTGCCATGATGTTCTTGATGACTTTATTTGTTTGCTCCCGTAAACAAAATAAAAAATAAAAAATAAAAACATTTGAGTTAGATTAGATGCATGTTAGGATGTTACTTGTTTTAGGGTTATTTTGTATGTCTAGAATAGGAAATTTATTTATTTCGAATTTTTAAAAATAAAAAAATACCAAAAACATAAATTTAGGATGTTAGATTTTCCTTTCATTAATTTAAATTGCATGTTTAATTATGTGGCACTTCTAAATTTTGAATTTTATAAATAAATAAAAATCACCATACATATGTCATGTAGAATTATGGCATTATTTGCACGTCATTGCATATTAGGATAAAATTGCATATTCCATCTTGAGTTTAGATTTTTTTTTTTAGATAGCCTGCATCTTAGCTTAGAGATTGCTAAGTCAAGATAATATCTTAGTTTAAATTAGGGTTTAGCCTAACCTAATCCTTAATATAAGTTGGATAGAATCTTAATCTAGCTAGATAATTTTCACATTCTTCTAATTTCGAATTTCATGAAAAATACAAAAAAATGTCTTAGGATAAATTAGTTTCAATATCTAGGATAGGTTGCATGCTTTTTAAGAAAATAGAAAATGTCATGTGCATGTCATGTAGAATTAGGTTCATGAAATGCATGTTACTTAGTGATTGCGGTTAGGTCCATTTAGCTAGAAATTGCATGTCATTAGGTTAAATTGCACTGCATTGCATGACTTTCATTAATTAAGTGAAAAAAGAAAAAAGAAATTGCGTGTTAATTAGAAATCATATCTAGGACTGTTGATGTGAATTCTAATTTAACATTGCAGCTTTCGTTGCTATGAGATAAGTCCTGCAATTTATTCATTGCTTTTTTTGGATGTTAAATTAGTGGTTTGCGCACTCATATGATTACCTCACATGTTAGGGAAATATATTTAAAATCAATTCAAGTTGCCTGCAAAACATTTTTTTTTTTTAAATAAAAGAGAAATGTACTGAAAGGACGTTAAAGAAATCTAACGTAACCAAGCCCCCGAACTCATAATCTTTGATTCGTAGGAGTAAATTCTAATCAACCCACCAAAAATAGATTAGTGACGATTCCTAATTGAAAATCAATTACATGTTAAAAACTTGAACCTAAGTCGCGAATTGGTATGGACTTGGGAGAGCCCGAGCTAAGTTAGACTTAGTAGTCCATTAGCCTAATTTTAGGTGGTGCACCCAAAATTTAAGGTCACGACAGAATGTCATAAATGGAGACCAATTTAGTCGACCAATTCCAAAGTAGGACGTAGATGGTGGGAAAAGTGGCCCCCGTGATATTATAAATCGCTTGCTATATGAGATTGTTGGTATCAAATCATTGTAATAATTTGTTAATTTCATGCATATGGTCATGTATTTAAATGATTACAATGGTTTGATACTAGTAATCTCATACAGCACACAACTTATTTTGTTGTGGGAGCTGCTTAAATCCTATCAACGACGTCCTATTTTTGAATTAATTGATTAAATTGATTTCCATATAAGATATCCTATGTATGAAATTTTTAGATTTTCCTTCTTTCACTATTAAATGTTATCCAACTTCATTAGTATTTCTTGACTAATTTTTTTTTTCGAGAGGATCACAGTAATGTCTCGAAATTTCTTATGTAGAACATGGTATAGTGGTAATCTCACAATATAGGCTAATTATTATGTTGTGGAGCCGCTTGAAGCCCACCATGTACGTTCAAATTTGGGATTGGTCGACTAAATTGGTTTTCATTTACAACATCCTAGATATGAAATTTTGAGACTTCCCCTTTTTTTTTAAATTTAATGTTATCCAACTTATTTGGTATTTCTTTACAAATTTTTCATGGTGATCATAGTAGAAGTTTTGAAATTTCTTACATAGAATGTCACAATTCCAAAGTAGGACGTAAATGGTGGGGCAAGCGGCTCCCATGACAGTATAAATTGTCTGTTATATGAGATTGTTGATATTAAATCATTGTAATAATTTGTTAATTTCATGCATTTGCTCATGATATATTTAAATGATTACAATGGATAGATATCATTAATCTCATAAAGCTTGCAATTTATTTTGTCATAAGAGTCGCTTAAACCCCACCATCTATGTCCTACTTTTGGATTGGTGGACTAAGTTGATTTCCATTCATGACATCGTATATAAGAAAGTATGAGATTTTCCTTTTTAAATATTAAATGTTATCCAGCCAAAAAGAATTAAATGTTTTCCCACTTGATTGGCATTTCTTTGCTAAATGTTTTCAAGATGAGATGCGGTAGAAGATTTGAATTTTCTTACATAGAATGTCATAATTGTAAATCAAATTGGTCAACCAATCCCAAAGTAGGACGTAGACGGTGGAGTTCAAATAAATTGTTTGCTTTGGAAACGATGCTAGACCTTCTTGATGTAGGCTTTCTAGGTACAATCCTTAGTTTCTTCGTTTAAGCGAATTTTCACTTCTATAATCTCCTTAGTTGGACCCAAATCTTTCTGTCCCGAATTCACCAGTCGACTATGCCATCAAAATATCAATCTTAAAATATATTCTTGGTACTTATCAACTCAAAGAAGCGATTATACAAAGGAATTACGAGGGATATTTATCAAATACATATACATACTTGTCAAATAGAATTATCAGGGAATTTTATCAAGTGCATGCAAATCTTATCCTTACTTCTTGAGTAGTCACCGCATAATACAAAGGAATTACCAGGCACGATAGTCACTACAGCATTATTGTTGATTGTAAAGCTTTTCTCTTTCATTGGAAACCCACAACCTATAACAATTTCTCAACCAACGAAAACGTTGATGCTATTGAAAATTAGAAAGGGACCAAACACATAAGCGTTTCTTACAAAAAGGAAATTCCAACTTTCGCTCCCGCAATAATTTTCGCCCCAACTTTTGAACGTCACTTAAAAGGGCGCCAATTTTAACTTGTGAGATCATTTTGGCCATAATAGAATTACCGTTAAAATGTGTGTATATGACATCTAAGATGGCTCACGGATGCTAACATTACTAACAAGAAGTGCCTTGTCAGCAGACATGCTTCCATATATAATCAACATCTCATTTCTAAACTCGCATTATGGCTTCAAATCAAATTAAGAAGGGTTTATGCAAATTGGGCTAGAGATTTGGTAAAAAATCGGAGCATATTCACTAAATTTTCGCAAATTTCACCCTTTCAATATGATTCAGTGAAGAACCGTCTCCACCCCCTCCCCCACGAAACACACACACATGAAACTCGATTAATTAGCTCAAAAACAACATCGTTCTACTTTTTTAGTGGGAACAATGTTGTTTAATGCTACTCCAAATTATCTTCGATTCAGATTGGAAACAATTTATTATCATTACATGGAGTTTGCTCACATGGCAATCACATTTTACCTTTCTAGGGGTGAAATTCATCCCTCGGGTAAAAGTTGGTGTCCTTACATGCAACATTTGTAAGTATTAAAAAATGTTCATCCCAAATACCATGCCACATCTAATTATTGGCCTTTGGAATAAATGTTTTTGAAATATATGAAATTCAAGCGATTGATTAAAGGTCATTGCACTCAAGTGAACATTTATTTTTTTAAAGTCATGACCGTCGAGTAATCAAGAAAAAAGTTAATATTCAAGTGAGTGTCTTACGAAAATTAGGATTAAAATTACTCGGCGATTGAAAACTATTGTTCTTTTAATAAAAATCCTAAACACTTGAAGAGGTAGAAAAAGAGGGCAGCGGAAGATCTATCTCACAAGCCTCTCGCTACTTTCAAACTACAGTTGACGATGCACGCAGCATATATTACATACCCACTGACCACTAAACTGAGCCAAAAAAGATAGCTCGTATCATTTGGAGCGGGCCCACTTTTTGTCCTTGAGCAACTCAACCACGCGCCTCATGGTGGGCCTGCTGACCGGCAACGCGGAAGTGCAAGAGAGAGCTATGTTCAAGACCTTCTCAATCTCTTCATAGTCGTTCGAGGACGGGCTCAACCTCGGATCCACGAGCTGTGCCAGATCACCGGAGCACCACCCGGGCTCGCCATCATGATTCCCATCCCCTTCCGCCTCGGGAGCCGACAACGCGACCTCAATGACCCACTCCACAATGTGCTTGTTCTCGCCGAACGAAGGGTCATTCGGCCTTTTGCCGGTGATCAACTCTAGAAGCAACACGCCAAAACTGTAGACGTCGCTCTTCTCGTTTACTTTCATAGTATATGCATACTCTGCGAAAACCGAGAAAAAAGAATAATAATCAATTTAAGAGACACCATTAAACTACTCTTGCAAGTCAAATAAGTTCGAGAACATATTGCTGTATACAGAATTCAGAAAATGAGCAGCACTTGCCAATATTAAATGACTAAAAAATACCAAATCCATTTAAGAACTCTATGTTCAGATTGGGTTGACTTTAGTCAAAGATGAGTGAAGGCATGGGCTAAAAAGGCCAAAACATACAACTCACAAGCACTTTCCCATAGACCACACATCGGTAAAATTAATATTATCGGGTTGAACATGGGGCCCACTAGTCTTCTATTCTAGTGGAAGTGAACACTAGCAACCAAAGAGAGACCACATAATCAAACAGACAATAATGAAAACGAAAGGATTGGGATAGGCAATACGCACCTGGCGCGATGTAGCCACAGGATCCGGCCACCTTCGACATCTCCCCCGTCGCCGCCGCCTCCTGTTGCAACATCTTCGCCAACCCGAAGTCGGCGACCCGCGGCGTGAAGTCCTCGTCCAATAGGATGTTGTTGCTCTTCACGTCCCGGTGCACGATGGCGGGCACACAGTCGTGGTGCAGGTAGGCCAGGCCCTTAGCCGCGCCCACTGCTATGGCGAACCGCTGGGGCCAGTCGAGGAATTCTCCGCTCTTGGGCCCGTGCAGCACGTCGCCCAGGCTCCCGTTCTCCATGTACTCATAGACTAAAAGGCTGCTCTCCTCGGCCGAGCACGTGAACAGCAACTTTACTATATTGCCGTGGCGGACGTGACCCAGAGTCTCCACCTCCGATTTGAACATGGACTCGATGTCCGGGGCCTGGGTCTTCGCCCAGAGCTTCTTCACCGCCACCATCTGACCCGACTTGAGCCTAATCCGGTAGACCTCGCCCGACCCTCCGGACCCGATCTTGTTCTCCTCTATTAACTGATCGACTATCTCATTGCTAAACATGACCCGCTGGAACGTGGTTATTTTCCACAACCGTCTCGATTTGCCTTCGAACCAATGTAGCTTCGTCCTGAGGAACCAAACCAGGGACGCGAAAAGGAGCAAAACGCATACGGCTAGAGCTATGAGCACGTAGAAAGCGACGGGCCGGGCTCTTGTGCACTTCGGGAACGGCTTCAGATCCGAGCTGCACAGGCTTGGGTTGCCCATTAAGCCCGAAACAAAGAGCTCGTGATCGAAGCACGGCGGTATCTCGCCGTAGAGCTTATTGTGGGATATGTTGAACTTATTAAGCGTCAGTTTGGCCAGCTTCCTTGGGATCTCGCCGGAAAGCGAGTTCCCTGAGAGGTCCAAGTACCTCAGCACCGGCAAGTCGCCTAATTGAGCCGGTATGCTCCCAGTGAGCCGGTTGTTCGAAAGGTTCAACTCCGTCAAATCGGCCCATGGCCCTACTGAACTCGGAATCGGGCCGGTCAGCAAATTGCCTTGCATCTTGAGCTTCTGCAAACTGCCCAAATTGGTGATACACGTCGGGAGTCCACCGCCAAACTGGTTGTTGCTCACATCAACGACGGTGAGGTTTGAGAGCTGGCAAATCTCCGCCGGAATATCACCAGAGAATTTGTTGCCGGCGATCAGAAGTGACTTCAGGCCCTTGGGCCCCGAAATCGACCGCGAAATCGCCCCTTCAAACTTATTGTAGCTCATGTCAAGGTACGAGACCGCCTGGAGGCCCCAAAACCCGGCCGGCACCTCGCTGGAGAGTCCGTTGTTGCTGATTCGGACGTATTCGAGAGAATCACAGCTCGCTAGCGAACTCGGCAAGCTTCCTGTGAAGCGATTGTTGAAGACGATAACTTGCTGGAGCTTGCCTCTGGAACAGAGATTCTCAGGCAACTCGCCGGTGAAAGAGTTGCTCGAGACGTCGAACTCCACCAAGTCGGAATTCTTGCCCAAATCGGCTGGTAATTTCCCGGTGAAAGAGTTGTTGAAGAGCTTCAGCTGCTGCAAATTTGGGTTCGACGCCAGAACCGCGGGAATCTCGCCGTTGAATAAGTTGTCATTTAGGTTCAGGGACGTGAACGGATATGCAGCGATCTTCTCCGGCAGGACGCCGGTGAGACCGTTCTGAGAGACGTCCAATTGCAGGAGATTGCTCAAATTGCCGATCCCCTCTGGCAACTCGCCCGATAAGTTGTTGTCGTACAATTCAATGTACTCGACGCTTCGCAGCCCGGCGATGGCATCAGGAATTTTCCCCGACAGCATATTGTAGGACAAATCGAAGTTCTTCAGAGAAGTGAGCTTCCCGATTGAGCTCGGGATTTCTCCGACGAGATTCGATTTCGCTACCCAGAGAATCTCGAGCCTGGACAGGTTTCCGATCTCCGGAGGCAGAGGGCCCTGCGCGTACGGGTTGTAACCGATACCGAGCTGAGTCAACTGGCTAAGATTACCCAAGAAAGAAGGTATCGAGCCGTTGAGCAAGTTCCCGAACAGCGACAGGGCACTCAGCGCCGGCAACCGGCCGAAGCTAGCCGGAAACTCGCCGGTGAAGTTGTTGTACGATAGGTTGAGGAGCCGGAGGTCGGTGAACCCGGGCGAGAGGTCCGGCAGCTCGCCGACGAAGTTGTTGCCGGAGATGTTGAGCCACTGGAGATGCGAGCAGAGCGAGAGCGACGGCCCCGCGACGGTGCCGGAGAACCAGTTGTCGCCGAGCGAGAGGTTCCGGAGCGTCCGGATCCGGCAGAAGTCGTACGGGAACCCACCGGAGAGGTTCAGTCCCGAGAGGTCGATCGCGACGACAGAGCGGTTCCGGGTCTCGCACGTGACCCCGGTCCAGTTGCAGGGGCTGCGGTCGGCGTTGGGGGCCCAGTCGTCGAGCTGGCCGTCCGGGTCCTCGAGGTGGGCGGTCTTGACGCGGAGCAAGATCTCGTAGTCGCCGTCGGCGGCGAGGGCCAAAGGCAACAACAAGAAGAAGCAACAGCAGCAGCACAGCAGGGACCAAGAACGGAGCACGAGCCTCAGGGCAGCCGCGAGCTCGCCGCGACGGCGATGGGCGGTCGCCATTTCTTTCCCAGGAAACCGCGGACGGGAAGGTGTAAGTTGCGGTCTAGTGCTCACGCACGACCGTCACATGCATGGCGCGACGGCGGCTTGAAGGAGAAGGTGGTGGCGTTCACATGGAAAGATCCGCGCGCATGAGGATATGATAATGCGCGTGGAAAGAGAGGGGAAAGAGAGGAGATCTTCGTTGCCTAGCGACAGCAATAATGGTGGGAGGCCATGATTGCAGGGGTTTGGGGGGAAATTAGATGGATTGAGATTCTTCTCTTTTTTTAACTTTAGGTGGGTGGGAACTGGGGAGGAGCTCGGAAGTGACGAAGTGTCTTGCGGAGGATCGAGGATTTTTATAAAGCCGCCCCACCTTGATTTAAAGAACATCGTCTCGGAAAGCGATGTTAGTGTTCGAATTAACTCTAGTTTACCAAATTTTGTCTCCGATTATGAGGAAAAGAGAAAGGGAATAATACCAAAAAAAATTCCAAATCGAAACATTTATAATAAATTAATCCTAAATTAACCTTGAGCTGGTATATCTTTGATAAAATTACGCTCCATAAGTTCCCGTGAAATTTTATCATCAAATTGCTGAGTAATGTGACACATAGTAATTAATAAGTGCAGCAATTTAAGGACCAGTTTTTCGTTCTTCATGATATCAATCTAACTTAGTGGAAACTAACGAATAATAAATTGGTCATAAATGTAATAGTTTAGAATTTTGATGGTCAAAAAATTAGTTTTAAATAAATTTATCATAGATGAATTGGTTTTGGGATTTTTTTGAAAAAAAATCATATTAAAGTAAATTTGTTATAAATGTACCAGTTTGAAGTTTTTGGTTATATTAACCCAAAAAATAATTTTTTTTTTTGATAACCCAAGGAACCCCGTAAGCCAACAACGGCGAGCGAGAAACCTTGGGAAATTTGCAGGACCCACCATCACAAAGATCTCAGGATAAGAATCCCTAACGACGCCTTTGGGTTCATTTATTTCATAAAAAATAAATGATTGAAAAACAATTTTCTAAAATGAGTAATATTTTCATTATTATTGATTTTTTATAAGTGATATAAATGATCATATTTAAGAAAACATTTTCAAAAGTAATCATTAATCGTGAAACAAATGAAGCCCTTATATTATAAAATTAATTTTTGTGACATTCGTGTCTCACCCATATTGGCTCAATCTTGGGTCACCATCGGTGGGACTTTTTTATTAAGTACTTTGGTTTTATCTATTGCCAGAACACTTCATATTCTCAAAAATATATAAAAATCGACGGATAGTTCTATGTCTGTATTTTTATAATTTTTTTTTCACACCTTGGAAATAAATGAAAGTTAATTTCCAAAAGCATATTCAATCTCTACTTATAGAAAATTATGTCGTGATTCAGCTTGATTGCCCTTAAAAATGGTAAATTGAGTTGGAGAAAGTGAAGTTCATGCATAATATGTCACTAAGAGGAAGTGTGTGACTTTTTTGTTTTATTTGAACCGCCATTGTGAGTTAGTTGAGTTGGATTTTCGATGTATCAAATCGGATTACCTATGATTGCTCGTCATTGGGATGATAGTTTAAGAATTTAATACTGATATGGTGAGCTGAACTACAATTACATGAAAGCTTTTTTTTCTATCAAATCTTTGCAAAAGTTACATAAAATTATTCTAAGTCCTGGAACATCGACCATCAAAAATTAAAATAATAATAATAATAATAATAATAATAATAATAATAATAATAATAATAATAAAATAATAATAAAATAATAATAATAATAATAATAATAAATAATGAGAGAATTTTAAGTGAATTTACATGTCAATATTTATATGTAACGAAAACTTTAGATGTTTTTGAATAAAGAAGGTCAAAGTGCATGGCATCTCATAATTAAATTCAATAAAAAGTAAAAAGTAAAAGTGAATTCAGACGCGTTCAAATGCATTTAGATGGTCATTGCAACACACATAGACATCATTATTTTTGTAATGAAAGATAATGTTAGGTTACATTTGTACTAAATTTGAAGGTTGGAAGCTAAGTGGGGAAAAAAGTGAAAAAGCATTGCCTCTCACGGGTTGGAAACGTGTGGTTAATTTAAATTATCGCTTGATTACATTTACATGTAATGTTATTAGAGTCAAATAGTTTTCAAATACGAGCTCGAATTGATTAAATATGTAACTCTTCATGTATGGCTCCTCTACAACTCTATTTTAATTTTCTATTAGTCGTTGACATTAAAACTCTGGTTAGTATAAATCTACGTCAAGGAAATATCAAAATTAAGATGATCCTCACCCACCATCTTCAATCTAATCTTGAACATTCTAATCTATATTCAAAAAAAAAAAAAAAACATTATGTAATTATCTTTTCTAGCCAAATTACATATTTTGTATAAAGTATTGCTAGGATTTGGCGCACATTCATAAAGAAATAGAGAGGAAAAAGCAAGAAAGAGAATTGAAGACATAAAATTTTATCCACTTTTAAATTAGGGTTATGTCTAGTAAGTATTCCACTATAATTAATACCTCACATCTCTACGTTACATCCCTTAATTACAAAACGAGAGAGAGGGAGAGAGAGAGATGCCCCTGCGACCCCTACCAAGGCCTCTCAATCCCCGACAAGTGGCATTATACATATACTGAAACTAACGCACAAAACTAATATATTAAGAAGTACTTCTAGAGAATACGAGCTGAGATTTCCAATTGAATAACACAGAGAATGTCATATTACTTTCTTTATCGATTTTGATAAATCGTTCTTAATTTATTTGTCTTGATTTTTTCAATATAGGTCTTATTTAATCATGAAATCCATAGTAGGAAATAAATTATGTATTTTATTCCTTAAATAAATGTTTGATAAGTATCTTGTCTTAGTCAGTAATAAAAAAAAAATTACTAATTAGAAGTGGAAATTCTTTGGGTGCCCGATATGATTGATGACTCTTGATTTTTGCTTCCACAAGCAGCAAACTGCTGGCGCCCACCTTTACAGGAGTTGATAATCTTTTGACGCTTCCGAGGACAACTCGTTATGCGAAAATGACCCAAAGAACGGAAAGGACAGGTTACTTCTCTGGAGGGCAAGAAAAAATTTCTTTTTCGGCCATCAAACATGTACATACTCCACTAGATTTTGCTTTTTTGGCTCGATAAGCTGGACAGACTCGACGAAACCTTGCTGGCCAAGTTACAGCCAAAAGCGAAGAATAACTTCTTAAAGGCATTCCAAACATTCATACATAGAATCAGTGAGGGTCGATTTGGTTTTAGTCATTTTGATAAGATGCTCCACCATCTACAGAATGCGCACGAGGCAAATCATTCTCTTCTTATTGAGTAAAGTTCATTATCACTCAGATGAAGCTTCACTTAACAGGAAAGTATGCAAAAAATAATGAAACTTCTACTATCCTTATCTCCAACTACAAGGAGGGGTCCACTTAACCCTTCTATCCGAATAATAGGATTCATATAGTTTATTGTTGTAGCATATTCATCGTTACATTTCTAATACTACTTGTCCTTTTTATTTGGACCAACGATCCCTAAAACAGATCAACAAGTTGAATCTGAAAACTTAAATTTGTAAATGAAAGCATAATTTAATATTTAAGTATTCTATCAAGTTGTTGATGCCTAGCAAGCCTCAAAGAATAATGACATTTAAATGGTACCATGATAGTTGTGTCCCTCAGAAGCCTCATGTAATCGCAAACCCCACGTGATAGTAACCAAGGTGATTGCTTACCTATGGGGAAAATTACCAAATAAGTTCTAAACCTATTACAATTGTGCCAATTTAATTCTAAATATTTTTTTTGCCAATTGAGATTTAAACATTTTGTATTTGTGATAATTCAAGCCATCTAGTCAATTTTGGTTTGCCACTCAATGCTGACATAGATGTTAATCATCCTAAGTGATGCAACCGGTGTTCACATGAAAAAGTCCTAAAATCTATTACAATTGTTCCAATTCAATCCAAATTTTTTTTTTTTTGCCAATTAAATTATAAATTGTTTGTATTTATACCAATATAGTCCATTAGATCAATTTTAACTGGCCAGTCGACATTGACATGAACATTGGCTATCCTACACGATACCACTAGTGCTGATATAGACAATTTTAAGTAATATAGTAGTATTTTTTTCTTTTTTTTCTTTATTTTATTTTATTTTCTTTGCTTTTCTTTACTTTCTTCTCCTCCAACTAGTTGTCGACGCTTGACTAGCCAAAGGCAAGGCCAGCAAGACCTCACCATATTTGGCGAGCGTCAAGCCTTGCCATCAGTAGATTTGGCAAGGTCTTGCCTCACCTAGCCACTAGCAATGGTTGAGCCCACAAGGTGTGAGGTTGAGCCTTGCCCATCCATGGCTAGGCTCTTGCCGAACCTGCCTCCAATTGATCGCCAACGATGACCTCTTGGAGGATGAAGGAAGTGAAAAGTAAAAAAAATAAAGAGAAAAAAGTTTTAAAATAAAGACACATAAATTTTAAAAAATATTTAAAAACTATTCACTATATAAGACGACCAATATAAATACGAAATGTTTATCAGTTAATTAGCTAAAAAAAAAAGTTGAAAATTTTAACACAATTACAATAAATATATTACTTTTTTTGGTAATTTTAACTTAGTTTATGCATAAACCTCTCCAACGTGTATGATTTTTCATGTTGCTAATATGGCATCTACTTGACGCCATATAAGAAATATTTCAGTGCTCACGTCAACATTTCAATCGACCCAGTTTCTGGAAGGACAAATAGTGACCCTTTTTACAAAGAATGGTTTTATCATTTTGAAAAAACAAAAAGTACACGGACTGAAGGTGAGATTGTGAGAAGTTTTCCTCCACCTTTTTCTTTATCATTCGACACTATTTTCAAGACACGTTTCTGAAAACGCTCGCAAACACTTTTCAAGGTAAGGCGGGCTAGGGCCAAAAAGATCACACGCATGGCGAAGCTATTTCGTATCGTTCGACGAAACCCTCGTGAACTGTGTCGTAATAATGGCGGATTACCGACCATCGCTGACGAATGACTAGTTCCCACTTGGCTTGTGATCAGAAAGATCGACAGGCTTCGACGGTTGAAAGCTTCAATGGGGGTTAGAGTTACGACACACAGAGCTCGAGGAGACGAAGAAAACGTGAAATTCAATAGAAAACACTGAATCCATCGGAAGGGGAGGAAGTTGCTGCGCAACGAAACATGGCACGATCGGGGTGGCTGCGAAGGCGTGAAGATGAAGTTGCTGGTTTTGAGTAAGAAACTGTCGAAGATTGTGCTCCCCGAGAGACCCTTCTTTACTCCGCTTAACTTGAAAAACATTAAAAAAGATAACCCTTCATGTGTTATCGCACGCATTTATACTATCCGCAAGGGAAACAAAAAAATTAGTGCCCCAAAGTCAAATTAATTACTTCTAGCTTCATTCGTTTGTCTAGCAAGTATAAGTTGGTTTAATTTTGAATCAATTTGAATTCTGAAACGAACAATGCTTGGGATACGAATTTACAGACTATAATCAGTCGATTCAATATACAAAAAGAGGAAGGCATTTATTTAAAATAATCATTTCTGAAATTGAGTTTGTCTAGTAATAGCTCGTATTTGCTCCTCCACTTGGGCAAAACTTTTCATTCCAATTTATGAACAAGTAGCTTGGGATGACAAATTAAGTATTCAAATAGAAGAAGTTTGTATGGTTCAAAGTGGTGTCTTCATTGTGTTATATGTAATTAGTGCATTGAAAATGAGAATGATTATTATATATGAGTTAAAAGGCTATTATATTTTTTTCAAAGAGGGAAAAACTAGGATTTATATCCTATTTTTTTCCCTATATAGGAGGAAATCAACTCTCACATAGGCCTGTGATAATTCATAAAGCCTTTGGAGATGTGCTAACTGCCATTTTTTTTTATTGAACTTATTTTGTTTTTCGTCAATATGATTGCGATTCTTTCAATTTGAGTGTCCATTTGACCTCTTTAAAAGATTGCAATGTTATCTTTTGAGGATCTAATGATTCTTGAGATTATTATTCAAATGTTTATGATGAGAAATTGAGGATAACTTGAATATTGACTTCCTTACAAGAAAAACCTCTACCTTTTTATCATGACAACTTTTGAACTTTCCATTTTGTCTAAAAAAGTATCCCAAATTGGTGTTATTCGACCTAGCATCATAGGCGAATATGTGATCCATAATGATACTTTCAATTATTGTTCTAAAAAGACTATATTTAAATGGAGTGATTTAGAAATGATAGATGACTCAATAAATTGTTAGGGAAGAAATTAAGAAGAGAAAACAACCGATTAAATTATCAATTATGTTATGACCCAAATCAATTGTGTTTGGCAAGACTAATTAAGAGATAAGAGTAACAGCAAGAAATTAAATTCACAGTCAAATCATCCTTCTTTTGGAGGGATTTATAATTCAGCAAAAATTAATAGAGACACTCAAGAGGGAAAAACCAAATCCTTTCTCCTCTTCTATCGCAAAAAGACGTAGTTTATCTGTAAACCCTCTCTGAATCACTCCAAACAAAACACAATATTAAACATGGGGTTCTTTGGCCAAACTACAATGGCAAGAGTAGGGGTGAGCACGGGTCTCATTTTCAAAAGAAATATCCAGTCTAGCTCCCAATTTTGGGTGCTTAACCCACCCACCCACCTAGGAACCAGCAGTTTAGAACATATTTTAAAAACCCAAACTCCAAGTCTATTTTTTCCTCCCCCAACCCCCACCCACCCCCACCCCAGCGGCACTTGAGTTTGTCAACTTGGATCTGAACTCTGAAAACTGGTGAATATATTGTCTGGACTGCTGAAGTTTCAATTCAGAAAATTCCTTGTACTTTAGATGTTTGATGAAATGCCTCTATGGTATAACTATTTCATTCAAGCGTTTTTGTGTATGCATTTTCTGAACGGTGGTTCAGTGTTTGTTAATACTTTGTTCCTTCAGAAATGAAACAAAAAAAAGAAGTTTTAGGCCGGTTCAAGATCAACAGGATTTTTTTCAAGTTCCACAAACTTGAAACCAACCTTGGAACTAATCATCTCTAAGCAAAAGAACATGATGGAACGCAACTTAATACAAAATAAGTTATATTTAAATGTAGAATTCACAATCTTTACGGACTTCAAATTTAGGGAGGAATTTAGATCAAATAATTGAAGGGGTGACATGAGGGCTATCTTGATATGAATAATAATATGGCTATGTCCTCTCTATTGGTACATCTCAAAAAGAGAGCAGTCTCATCTAGCTAGGTCATGGCTGTTGTCACGGCAACTTTTGCACCAGTGGAGACATATGAAGTGTCCCTCTGCCATCATGGTCCAGACATTATATAAAACAGATGTCATTGACTAAGTACTATTCAGTCAATTTCTATTTTGCAGGTGATGGCAGCTCGGAAGCATGCAGACAATGTTGGTTGTTCCAGCCCCTCATGGACCCTATTCCATTTGCTTTAGGAAATCAAAGATGCCCTGCTCGTTTACCCATTTCAGTCAGCAACACGAGCCGATGTTGAACGACAAAAGTAAATCGGAGCAAATTAAAGGAGATAGTCAATAATGTTCACGCGTTCCCTTTTCCAAACCACTTTTCTTGTAAGTGAGACGTATCGCCAGCTGATTTTGGATCAATCTGGTCACGGGAGGTTGGACTCTCTTGATGTTTGTCTGCTGAGTCCAAATCGCTCGACAGGTGTACTAGCACCGACTCACAGAGAGCGTGGCCATTTTTAGTGTGCGTCCTTTGGAATTTATGATAATCCCATTTTTTCCACTTTGTAATTCCTTCATGTTTCTTCCTGCTATAGCAATTTGTGACTCCCACCATTCAAAAGATCACCTCCTGAGCATGAATGAAACTGTGGAAAAATCGAAGGGAGGACAAATTGGGGAACTTAAGCTTGCGGTGGTTGCTTTCGAATCGATATATTCTAGTGCTTGAGCACCACACTTACATGCATGGCGTGACGATGGAGTTCACATGAAAGATCTGCGAACATTAGCTTGAGGTGAGCTTCACTTTCTTGGGATAATGTGCGTAGAGAGAGACAGAAAAGAGAGAGAGAGAAGAGAGAGAGAGGAGCAATAATCGGAGGTCATAATCTCAGAAATTTTCTGGGTTATTGAACGAATGTGACTCTTCTTTAACTTTTGCGGGGAAGAAGTGGAAAAGTTCTGACAAATGGGCATTTTTTAAAGCCCAGCTTGCTTTTAAAGAATATCGTCAGGCAAAATAACGTTCATTGTCGAATTAATTAGTTTGATGGATGTGGTCTGAAAAATATAAATTGACGAGTAGATCCACATATAATTTTTAACAGAGTTCTTTTTTTTTTTTTGAAAAATATGAAAGTCACTTTCCAAAAGCATATGCGAGAACCTTCTAGACATTTATGTCATGGTTCAGCTTGCCTACGCAAAAAAAAGAAAGAAAAAAAAAGTGATTTAAGGAAATGAAGTTCAAAGAGTAATACATCAAGGAAGTGTCTCACCATGCCAAAATTGGAATCGACCCAATCACAAAGCAATAATCTTGGTATTGGCGAAACTTATGGTCTTGTAATTGTGAGTAACGGACTAGATTTTTGGTCTGCTAATTTGGACCACCTATTGTTGCTCGTCACGGCAATAATAGTTGAAAGTTGAAAATATTCAATACCACAAGTGAGATAAACTACAAAAGGATAACGTTTTATAGAACACATACATGCAAACTTTCCTACTAAATCTAAGTAACAAAAATCATTCAAAGTCCTGGAACATCTCTTGCCAAGAAAGTTATTAAATGGCACAGTTGTTGATAGTTCAGCAAAATTGAAAATTACTTTCAAAATTTAAAATATTATGCAACCTTTAAAAGTTATGGAAAAATATGTGACTTTATATGTCAATATTTATATGTTACGAAAGTTTCAAACATTCTCAGATAAAAAAAAAAATAAAATGCATGTCTCATGAAATTTGAATTAAGTAAAACATAAAAGTTAAAAGTCAATCAAGACGCTTTCAAAATAAGCATTTAGATGGTAATTTTTTAACACATGTTGACATCATTATTTTTTAAGTGAAAGACAACATTAGGGTATAATTAATACCATTCCTTATTAAAATTTATATGTCAAGTTACTAAAGTCAAACATTTTTGAATTAGAAACTCGACTTGATTAAATATTGTAACTCTTCATGCATGGCAACACTACAACTCTATTTTTTTTTTTAATAAATCGTTTACATTACGACCCTAGTTAGTATACATCTACATCAATGTAATAGCAACTTAAGATGATTGTCACCCACCATCTTCCATCTAATCTTGAAGAATCCAATTTATACTCAAAAAAGAAAGCAAAAACAATATGCAGGTAGTTATGTTTTAGGCCAAGCTATGCATATAATATTGAGTAGTGCTATAGCTAAACCAAAGCTAACCCCCATAACTAATACAGTGACAAGTATCGTGGGAGATTGTGAGGAGGTACTTAAACTAACAAATAAAATGTCATATAACTTTATGTATGGATTCATAATTATTCTCAATTGATATGTCTTTATTCTTTAACGTAAATTTTATTAACAAGTGCCTTTTGAGGCATTTATCTATCACATTTAATAATAAAATGTTTCAATTTGTAATGCATTAATAATTTATAATACGAAAAGAAATAATGCAATTAAAAATGCAAACTTTTCTTAACTAAATGTTTAACAACTATTTCGGAGATTTCGTCCACAGTTCTTTTACTAATTAGAAGCGGAAATCATTGCGGTGCCCAAGATTGATTGAAGATTCTGATTTGCTTCCAGAAGCAGCAAACTGCTGGCGCCCGCCTTTTCGGGAGTCGATAATTTTTTTTTTTGACGATTCCGAGGACAACTATTTATGCGAAAATGATGACCCAAAAGAAGGAAGGAGAGGTTCTCTCTGTACAGGGAATGAGAATCAATGGAGGATTTTCTCGAAGTTCGGCCATCAGATGCGGTGTGCATGCCTCACTAAATTTTGCTTTTCTGGCTTATAAATTGGGAAGATTCAACGAAACCTTGCTGGACAAATGACGACCGAAAGCGAAGAATACTTTATGGGAGATAGTCTTGACATTCACACACGAGGAAGACCAGGAAGGATTAGTAGTGTCAGTGCGGGTCGATTACATTTTTTAGTCAATTCGATTAAGTGCTCCACCACCATCTGCAGAATATATGCACGAGGCCAATCATTCTCTTCTTGACGATAAAAAGTTCTTTTTTACTCGGATGAAGCTTCATTAACAGGAAAGTAGGGTGAGAATAATTAAGATTTTGCTATCGTTGTCGCCAGCCACAAGGTGGGGTTCATTTAATCTCTTCGATCCGAAAAATAGGATTCATAGAATTTGTAGTCGTAACATAATTATCGTTAGATTTCTAGTACCACCTTATCTACTTTATTTGGAAAAGAATATGCGTAGAATGAAACCATCGATCCATACTGCAAATCAACTGTTGGATCTAAGTCCTAATCCCCTCCTATGCAATCCTTTGGTGGGACTTTGGAAGGTGATGCTTTCATTAGCTTAAACATGTTTTATTCCTGCATTTGTTGATAATTTGATACTTCATTAATAAATATGACCTAACTTTGGAATAATCATGTGAATATGCTGTTTGCTTAAGGGAAGTTAGGCAAGATTTGCACTTTGACAGAACCCCTAATACCAGATTATTTATACACGTTGATATCAAAAATTGAACTTACATATAAATAGTTCGACATCATATTACTAGCCTCCAATCTTGGGTTGTTGGCCTCAAGGTAAAGGACAACTATCTTAGATCTTTAGGGTAACAAACGGGAGCAAGTGGCAACGGTGGCAACGCTACGACTGGTGGCAATCCCTACAGTGACAATGGTGAGCAATGACAACGATATAGACTTGATGACAAGACACGACAAGTGGGAGAGAAAGGTCTTTATAGTTAGTTTTAAAGTTAGGTTTCTGTCGAGAAACAAATTTTTATTTTCCGACATTTGAATCGATTAAGAAAATGAGTTAATGAATAATCCTTTTATATTCAACGAAAAATCTATGTTTAAATGGCCCTGCGATGTATCGGCAAGTGAGCGAAGGAATAGACAAAAGCCTCGTGAAGTGTGTCGTGTTAAAGGCGGATTACTGGCATCAGCAACGAACGATTAACTCCCACTTGACTTGCGATCAGACAGCACGAGAGGCTTTGACGATTGAGCTTCAATGGGATTGGAGTTTCGATACTCAGAACTCGAAGAGATGAAGAGAGAAAGAGCAGGGAAATCAGTAAAGTAAAATAAAAAACACTGAATCAATTGGAAGACGAGGAAGCTGCCGTGCAACGAAACAGGGCATAAAGGGGTGGCTGGGTAGGCGTGACGATGAAATTGCTTGCTTTGAGCAAGAAACTGTCGAAGATGCTCCCCGAGATACCCTAAATTACTCCACTTTACTTTCTTTCTTTTTTTTAAAGGTTCATTTTTCATGTATTCGCGCCAAGAGGTTATACTATGCCCAGGGAAAAAATAGCGCACCAAAGTCAAATTAATTAACTGTGGTTTCATTCGCTTGTCTAGTGACTATACGTTGGCTTAATTTTGAATAAATTTGAATTCTGGAAAGAACAATGCTTGGGGTATGAGCTTATAGACTATAATTGAGTGCTTCAACTAGTAGATCCAAGTAGTCAATTCAACATACAAATGAGAGGGCGCTACTGAGGAGAAATAACCATTTTTCGATTGGGTCCCTCTAGTATAGCAGTATGGTTTGACGTTCCATTCGGCGAAAATCTTTTCATTTCTATTTATTACCTAGGTTTTGTAAACGGATACTTCTAGACGCTGATTAAAAAAATCGAAATAACGAAACTTTGTCAGTATAGCAGTATTATTTTTTTTCACATCAAACACAATTAGTGCGTTGAAAAAGAATATATTACTTTATTAAGCATGAGTTAACGCGACACTTGTTTAATTTAAATTCTTTAAAAGAGGGGAAAAGTAGGATTTACATTCTATAAATAGGAGAAAATGAATTCTCGCATAGGCTTTGATAATTTGTAAAGCTTCTGGAGGTGTGCTAGCTGCCATATTGTATATTGAACTTTGTTTTTATCGCCGCGATCGCGATTCTTTTAATTTGAGGGTCAAAATTTGACTTCTTCAAAAGACCACCCTATCAGTCAAACGTCTATCAAGAGGAATTGAGGACAAGCCCATTATTTACATCCTCACATGTCTTTATCATGGTAGCTATTGAACTTTCAATTTTTGTCTAGAAACATGTCCCACTTTCGTTATAGATCAAACAATACCGACATGTCTCTCTAGGTTCAAGTTGCTCAAACTGACAAAATTGAAAAAACAAAAAAGTTGTGATCCTTACTCATGCTTTCTATTGTTGTTTTGAAAGAACACTACATTTGGTTGGAGTGGTTTTGAAGAGAAAGAACACTGCATTTGGTTGGAGTGGTTTTGAAGAGGATAAAGGATTCGCTAAACGATGTGGAAAAGAAAAGAAGAGAAAAGAATGGATTAATTAATTAAGTAATTAATCGTGTTGCTACTAAGTCGAATCATCCTACTTTGGGAGAGATTAAGAACTCATTGAAGATTAATAGAGATAATCTGAAGTTAAACTCCAAATTGTCTCACTCCCATCTACTAAAACAACAAAGGTTACTGTGAATCTCCTCTTCAATCCCCATTATATCCCTCAAAAAAAAAAAAAAAAAAAACACACAAATCAATCATGGGGTTCTTTGGCAATACTTTGGCCGTACTACAATGGTGGACCTGTATGATGTTCTTGGAATGCAATTCTGGACAAAATAAGTTTAATTTAAAAATAGAATTCACACTTTTTCCGGACTCCAAACTCATGGTAGAATTCCGATCGAATTATTAAGGGGGTGACATTGATAGTACAATGCGATAATTCCATGGGCTATCATGATATGAATTATGATGTAGCCATGTCCTATCAATCTCAAAAAACGCGATTCAGGACAAAGTTCAATTAAAAGTAGAATTCGCAATCTTTTCAAACTCCAAACTCACGGCAAAATCCCAATCGAATTATTAAAGGGGTGACGTTGATAGTACAATGCGATAATTCCATGAGTGACGTTGCTAGTACAAATGCGATTATTCCATGAGTTCTAATAATATGAATTATAATTTAGCCATGTCCTATCATTGGTAAATCTAAGAAAACATGATTCAGGATCAAATAAGTTTCATTTAAAAGTAAAATTCACAATCTTTTCGTATTCCATACTCACGGCAGAACCCCGATCAAATTATTAAAGGGTAATATCGATAGCATGATGCGATAATTTCATGGGCTATCATGATATGAATTATAATATAGTCATGTCCTATAATTGGTAAATCTCAAAAAGAAAGGAGCCTCTTCTTATAGCTAGGTCATGGCTGTTGTCATAGCAAGTTTCACACCGGTGAAAGCATATGTAGGGTCCCTTTCTCATCATGACCAAAACATTTTAAAACCAAATGCAATTGACTATAAATATCGAGTCATTTATTACTTTGCAGATGATGGCAGCCCTGACGCTCCATGCAGACAAGGTTGGTTGGACCAACCTATCATCATCCACCCTCTTTAATTTGCCTTTGAGAAGTCCAAGATGCCCTTCGCATTCTCCGATTTGGTCAACAACACGAGCCGAAGAAACGACAAAAAGCAAGTTAAAGCAGATATATAATAACGTTCACTGTCGATTTTTCTAAACCACTTCTCTAGTGAGCATCAGCCGCTGGATCAGGTGAAAGCAGGACATGTGAGGTTGGACTTTCCTGGACAATATCTTCCGAGTCCAAATCGCTTAATGGTGGTAGTAGCACCACCTCAGAGAAGCTGTAGCCACTTCTGGTGTGGCCCGTGATTGTCCACCTTTTTCCACTTTGTAATTCCTTATCATTATTGATCCACATATTCAATTTTTGGGCTGACCCAAAGTCATATTGGCTACTGGTCTTACTGGAAAAGCATCTAGGAGACTAGCACTCCAGCTTTTTGAAACGTTTTGGTAATTCCCCAAATAAAGAAGACTAATCTCTCCGTTTCTCAACTCGCACAAGATTATGATTGTTATTTGAGTTTGATGGATCTGGTTTCTGTTTTAACGTCTCGAAGACCCATCAGGTTTTGATAACGGACGGTAATCAGCGTGGGTTGTATGCCGTCAGAGATCCACAAAATTTAGCATTTTTCTCTAGAAGGCAAAAATCAGCAAATAAGCAAGTTTGGCATCAAAGATTGGGATCCCCATATAGTCAAATTTTGCAGTATTGAGAAGGAATAATTTTATTTCTGTCAGTAACCGGCCCGTAGACTTTCGATTAGGTCAAATTATATTAAGTGCTGAATTGTCAATTCGTTCTCAAGGTTGTCGATTTTTTTGTGCTCTGGACCAGATACATAGTGATAATGGGGACCGCGGGAGATGTCTCGATCCTTTAGTGTTTCGTAGACTCTTCATTTGCAATCGATGACAATAGAATTTGACCAGTCAGGTGAGATGAGTTAAATTAGAACGACTCGAGTCATGGGAAAATTGACAATCATGTGGGGTGGATATTGATAGCTACATGATAGAGTTAGGATAACTAACGGTATTAACAAGCAGTCGAGAGATATTCAATAAATGTCATGACATCAAAGAAAAACACAGGTGATTAACTATCTTATGGCTATGTGTTGGAGACAAGAGGAGAGCACATAGATCAAGATGTTGTATAAAGACACAAATATCGAGTGATGGTTAAGTATACTAGCGGCATTGGAGGTCGTAACTGCTTGCGAATAATGATTGTCCACGTACACGCCAAGAACCTAGAAGGATGTGCATTCGTAACTGCGTTTAGAGTGATAATTGCATATTGTAATCGTGGCTAGTAAGCTATACATATCCACGATTTTCATTGTAACTAGTCTTTTTATTTCTAGCATTTATCTTTCACTTTTATCGTTCTTGCATTTTATTTTTACCATATAACACATCAAAGACTTGCTATCCAAAATTGCCATAGAACCCATCTTCATAATAAAATAAATAAATAAATAAATAAACCTAGAATCAACTTTTGGTGAAAGACATTTTATTGTTAGGGTGAACTTCCATTTTTTTGTGAAATAAGCGGGTGTCAACATATGCATGCTTCAACTGTAGCCAACTTACAAATGGTCGAGCGTATGCTATGCTATAAGGCACTCTACATCTTGGACTTTGAATCTTGTCACAAAGAAGTCTTCACCTATTTGCATCACTAATGCAAATTGGGCTAGATGCGAAGTTACTCGCGTGTCCACTTCAAGTCATTGTATGTTTCTTGGAGTGAATTGTATAACTTGGATAGCAAAGAAGTGCACGGGCTATTACAAGAATGCCTTGTAACCACAAATCCCATGGTTCATATTAGAACAAAACACGTTGAAGTAGGGCACTTGTTAAATATCTAAGTAAAGAAGCTTTTGCCATTTTCCAAGAATAGTCTTCTTTTTTTTTAATAATGTAAAATCAATAAATTGAAAGTTAAAATATTTCTTTATTGGGCATAGGTTACCAATTCTCTTTTTACTTTATAAAATCTCTAAAAAAAGAAAACAAGTAGGATTTTATTTTATTTTATTTCTTCCCTAAATAGGAGGAACTCAATTCTCAGACAGGCTTGAGATAATTCGAAAACGCCGTTGGGGATGTGCTGGCTGCCATATTTTTAGCTGAACCACCACAGCACCATGGTCAAGAGCTTAGGGCTGAAGCAGCTTCAAAAGAAAAAGATGAATAGAGAAAAGAAAAAGAGACCCTAGACCAAAATGCCCTGATCATGACTTGAAAAGTGATGTGAGGAGCCCACGTGAGTTCATGCTTTTATTTGATACTATTAGCCACTTCAAATCCTAATTTGAGACCGTGTTCACTTTGGATCCTCTTTTGAAAAAACGATATCAGCGCAAGTTCCTATTTGAAATATTCATTCAAAAGGCTGTCGTATCATCTTTAAAAAAAAATTCAATGGTTCTTAAAATTAACATTCAAATTTTACGTCAAAATTTATAGCAATTTTGCAATTATTAATTATGAGAAGCTAATTCCTTCCATCTGAATCTTCTGCTTTCTCCAGTGTGATGTGATAAACGTCTATCATGAGGAATTGAGGGAACCGGAATATCAAATCCTTAAGAAAAAACCTCATCCTTTTTATCGTAGCCATTGTTGGACTTAATTTTTTTTTAATGACATTCCACTTTTTAATAGACCACATTACTATGATAATGCGTTTCTCTTTCATCTAGGTTCTTGTTGCTCACCTGACATAGTAAAAAAAATTAAAAAATTATGCTTACGAAATCCTAAAACTTATCAAGAAAATGCAATTGAGTCCTAAAACTTATTAAGAAAGTGCAATCGAGTCCTTCCATTACCTCCATCCAACTTGACTAATAGTAAATGATGACGTGGCTTTTTAAATATTTTATCTCTCCTATATGGCAATGATGTGGCTACAACATAGTTTTGATTCAAGTTTGATTATTAATATATTTTTTCTTTTAATTATATAAAAAATAAACTAAAATTATTATTATTATTTTTTAAAAAGGACAGAGAACCAGGCAACGAGGTCTGCAAACCCTTACCACTGCCACCTCCACCACCCACCATCATTGGGAAGGGCTGGCGACGGTGGGGGAATGGTTGGTTGGGGATCGGAAAACCCCAGCCAATGTCATCCTTCACCTAGGGGTGAGAGTCACGGGAGGGCCATTACCCTTACCCAGATCTAGACAAGGGCCTATAGGCCCTTTACTAATGTTGGCGAGGTTGTCGGCCCCTAGTGGGCCTCGATGACCCCACCAGCTCACCCCCACCCCTCACCAACCCCTCTTAGTGATTGGGAGGCTGTGGCAGCAAGGGCTTAAGTTTTACCTGCCCGACTTCTTCTTCTTCTTTTTTTCCTTTTTTATAACAAATTTAGATTATTTTTAAACTTTTGAAATAAAATTAGGATTAAAAATCAGGTTTAGACCAAAATGACATCGTTTGAGTTTTATACTTTATGATTTGGCCATGTTATCACCATGTAGGAATGATAAAAAATTTAAAAAAAGTTGCGTTAGCATTTTTTGTTGGCCAAATTGGGCAAAATTTACGGAAGGACTCAATCGAACTAATTTCACTAATTTTAGGACTCGATTATACATTTTGCATATTTTAGGATCAAATTGTACTTTTATTATAAGTTTAGGATTTCTAGTGAACATATCCCTTAAAAAAAGGCATGATCCATACCGATGCTTGCTATTCTTGTCTAACATTATATTTAAATGGAGTGACTTCTGAAGAGGATAATAGATTCAATAATTCCTTAGGAATTAGAAAAGAAGAGAAAACTATTCTTGTCTAACATTATATTTAAATGGAGTGACTTCTGAAGAGGATAATAGATTCAATAATTCCTTAGGAGCGATAGAGATAAAGCTTGATCTCAACCTCGAAGAGCAAAGGCTGCCGCAACGCCTACCGAAAACCCATCGGTAAGTTGGCCTTGATGGTCTCTACAAATACAAGCTATTGTTCCGGGTGTTGCTACCTTGATGATAAGAAAACAATGGATAGGTAATTGTGTTTGTCCTCAAAGAGAATGGCTGGAAAGAAGGCGCCATGCTTGCTTACCGAGCATGGCATTATTAAAAGTGACTAAATTCCCCAAACCCAATCCTCCCCGATTCTTTCGGTTCGTAGGTTTCCCGGCTCGCGCAATGTACACCAGATCCGCTTGTATCGTTGTTCCACCAGAATTTGGCCATTCTTTGTTCAATAAACTTGCATAAAGAGATAGGGATTTTAAATACGTACATTGCATACTGAGGGATAGATTGGATAACCGCCTTTAATAGAACTTCTTTCCCTCCCTTAGAGATCATTTTCTCCTTCCAACCTTCTAGTTTCGATTGAACTCTAGTCGTAAAGAGCCATGAAAACATATCTTTTTTGATCTTCCCATTCAGGGTATCCCAAGATACTTCCCACAATGATGTAAAACTGCACCGTAATTCAGCAGAGCTAAATTTTCCCGAAGTGCAATAGGACAAGAGGAACTAAAGAAAATTCCTGATTTGTTACGATTAACATGATCCATATCCCGATGCTTGCTATTCTTGTCTAACATTATATTTAAATGGAGTGACTTCTGAAGAGGATAATAGATTCAATAATTCCTTAGGAATTAGAAAAGAAGAGAAAACAATGGATTAATTGTGTTTGCTTGGCAAGACTGATTAAGAGAGAGGAGAAATGGAAGGGAATCGATTGTTTATTTAAATCATCCTACTTTTGGACGGATTTAGAACTCACTAAAAATCAATGGGGATAATTTGAGAGGGAAACTTCAAATTCTTTCTCTACCCTCAACTAAAATAAATTGAACATTATTTGCAAACCCTCTTCAGTCTCTCTAAGTCACTTCAAACAAAACACAAGGTTAATCATGGGGTTTAGTGGCGATACTTTGGCCATATTAAAGAGGGGAAAGTACGTGATATTCTTGGGATATGATTCAAGATAAACTAAGTTTCATTTACAAGTAGAATTCGCAATCTTTCCGAACTCCAAATTTATGTTGGTATTTTGATTGAACTATTGAATGGGCAACGTTAATACAATGTGAAAACTTCATGGGCTATCATGATATAAATTACTATCCAGTCATGTCCTGTCATTGGTAAATCTCAAAAAGAAAGCATTCTCATCTTAGTTAGGTCATGGTTGTTGTCATGGCAAGTTTTGCACCAATGGAGACGTATGGAGTGTCCCTATGCCATCACGACCAAGACATTAAAGAGACAAACCTCGGTGACCACCATAGTATTCGGTCATTTTCTATTTTGCAGATGATGGCAGCATCGATGCATGCAGACAATGTTGGTTGGACCTACCAATCACCAACCCTGTTTCATTTGCTCTTAGTAGTCAAAAGATGCCGTTCCCATTCGGTCAACAGCACGAGCCGATGTTGAACGACAAAAAGTTAGATTAAAGCAAATCAACGCAGAATTTAAAAATACCACTCGCTCATTTTTCCAAACACTTGTCTTGTAAGAGAGATGTATCACCAGCTGAATCGGGCCCAAGCTGGTCACGTGAAGCTGGACTCTCTTAGTCTTTGTCTGCTGTGTCCAAATCGCTCTGTAGGTGTACTAGCACCACCTCACGGAGACTGGCGACTGTCGGCGTGCCTCCTTTGGAATTTTATCATTATCATCCCATTTCCACTTTGTAATTCCTTAATATTTCTGCCTACTATAGCAATATTAGACTCTCACATAAAAGATTTACCTCTTGAATCGGAATGAACAACTGAAAAATGAAGGGAGAAGGAATCGGAGACTTAAACTAATGTTGCTTGCTTTCCGGATCTATCTATTCTATGTACATGGAAAGGAAACCAAACTAATAGCTGTTGCTGAAATCCGGTACATTCTTATTTGTTGCTTAAATGGGCTCACTAATTTAATTAATTACTTAAAGAGTGGCACATATGTTACTAAGTAAACCAATTTAGTGTATGAGTCTTAGCATCTCGAACATTAAAATGTCATTGTATTATCCACGCATATTTGTTTCTTTACCCAATCTCATTATGTTAGCGGGTCAAGAACTAGGAATCAAAATCACGTCATAGGCCTGGCCAATATCATCTATATTTTCAATGGTCTCTTAGATAAATTTGGAATTTGTCAAAATTTCCTAAACTTATTATATGTGCACCAAATTAGTCGTAAATTCTTTCATTTAACCATTTTAGTTCTATACATTTTGAGGATTTTCCAATGTAATCCATCCAGCCAATTTATGCAGAAAATAGTTGACTTGGAGGTCCAGTCAATGCAAACCATTCTAAATGGCATGGTAATAGTTGACGTAAACAATCTTAAAGGAAACGATGTCTTTTTGCAATTTTGTTAATATCTCTGACTTTTTTTTCCTTTTTTTCTATTATTTCCTTCTTCACTGTTCATCTTTTTCCCTTCACCTGTCGCCACGGCCCGCTGGCCTCTTTTTGGGAGGATCACATATCCATTACTAAAACCGTCTCTCTCCCTTTTGATGTAAACAATCTTTGGTACATTGTTTTTGTATGTAATTATCTGATGTGAATAACTACTTCTGTTGTGCATTTAATTTATAACAAGTTCTATAAGAAGTTTAGTCCTAGACATCCGGTTGGACTCGAAGGATAAGTGAATTAACTCTATAAGTCAAATGTTTAAATATTTGGATATCCTACATGAAGTAAATTCTGTGGACGGATAAGTTCAATAAAATAAAAAAATTGTACTTTCGGGATGTTGAGAAAAAAGTTCAAAACCATGTCACTGTCAGTTTTTTATGTTCTAGCCTGCACGCCAACAATGATTTATCGGAAAGTTCAATTTTTAGGATAGATTCATATGACAGTGTACAATTTCCATTCAAGATTAAAAAGCTCGAAACCATAGCAAAATAATCTCTCGGATCGCCAACAAAAATAACATGGATCACTGCGGTAGAGACTGGCATAGTAGAATAAATTCAGCTGTCTTCCACGAGATGACGAATGCCGTGAACGAATTTCTGAATTGCTGGTGTTAATTTGTCCATAGCATATCTTGTGTGAAGGGATTCCAATCAAATTTATTAGGCCCTGGTGGTCAAGTTGGACCAGGCCTTAAAGCCCATTTTTAGCTCCCTCGTTTACAAGGAAAGATGAAGACCATAATTGACAAATAAAAAAGACTAGAACCTATTTTTAAAGGAATGCGCAATGCGATAATGAAAGCGTAGAATCTTTTATAATTGCTTTGTGGCATTTTCAATATAAGTTCTGATAAACCATGGCGCATCATAAAAATAATTAATACTTATTGTGTGTTGCGAAATGGCATGACATCACATTACATTTTACAATATTTTGCACTTTGCTTATGGCGAAATGCCATAAATGTATTTGTAAAATATCGTCAAAATACATAAGATATTACGTATGCCTTTGATTACAACGAAATGTTGCGACATTGTAAAATATAACAGATATGTTGACACGATTTGCTTTTTGGTTCAATGGGAAAAATGCCACAAATTGAAAAACCATGCTTTGAAATCTGTCGGACCCGAATACGATGAGAAATGGTAAACACTTGTACATAAATCATAAGGCTAAGAATCCATATTTTTTTGACGTTTTATGCTTGATTACAATGAAAAGCTAAATATGTATAAGATTTCTAATATATCGATGTTGACATCTAAATTCTAATCAATAATAAATGTTTTTTTTTGTGACACGGACGGCAGTAAACCCCGCAAGGCAGCCTAAAGGTAATCACTGGCGACACGCGTCTTGCCCACCACACACGTGCCACCAAGTAAGTCACCAAGAGTCTCAAAGTTAGCCTTCCTGCAATGCAAAGTTGCAAGAGCTTCGAACACTAGACCTCCTCGATGGAAGTCTAGCACCTACCCAGCTGAGCCACCGCGGCGGGTGGTAATAATAAATGTTTACTCTTGTGAAAACACAAAAAGAAAAAGGATCAATACTACGAAAAAAATCTCAAACTGATATACTTGTGATAAATTTATCTTAAACTAATTTTTTGACTAAAAAAAAAATCAAATTGGTATACTTTTAACAAATTTACTCTATATTAGTTTTGTTAAATTTTATAGTCAAAATATTGAGTTGAATAACATATGATAGTTGACTAATATATCAGTTTGAGATTTTGCTTTCTATTTGTCACACCTGTACCAATTTTGTGGTTTTTTTTTTTTTTGTAGAATTAATCCAATTTAACGGAAAATATATTTGTCACAAATGTACGAAGTTAGGGTTTTTGGCAGTCAAAATTTTAATTTGGAGTAAATTTGTAACAAATATATCAGTTTGAGATTTTTTGTGTTTTTTTTTTTTTTGGTTGAAAGATTCCTCATTTCATTTCAAGTAGTAAAAGTAGAGGAACAACCCAAATGGGCTTCAAAACAAAAAGCATCCAAAAGGTCCAAAAGGGATTGAGGGGGGCGAGAGACCCAATTCCGAGGTAGAGGTTGGCGGAGGTGAGCTTTTGCAACCCAATCCGTGGTTTTATTTAACTCTCTCAGCTCATGGATCAATTTTAAACCTGGATTAGAAATGAGCATAGCTCGGCCCATCTGGATTACATAGTTGACTTCCCAAGGGGAAGGATATATCCCAAAAATCGTCCGAATTGATGTGGAGCAGTCAGACACTACAGCTACTCTACGTGACCCTTCTTTCTTCCTCCACTTCGCTGCCAGTTCCAAACCTTCACAAACAGCTAGGGTTTCGACATGCAAGAGGGATTGCGCTTTAACCAAGTGAGCAAAACCATCGAGCAGCACGCCATTATCGTCCCTGCACACCCCCTGCAACAGATCCGTCGTTAGTCCTTGATGTGAAGGCTCCGTTGACATTGATTTTCACCTATCTCAGGTCTGGCGGTCTCCAACTTGCAGGTTTTGCGTTTTTTCTCCCGGTATTTTGCTGCTATGATGGAGTTTGATTGGTATTTTCTTGTCGAGATGGATTTTGATCTATTGATTTTTGCAGTGATGAGAGCAGATCTACCACTACGCCCTGCGAATCTGGCTTCCTTGCTCGGAAAATTACTGTGTTCCTCTATTTCCAAATGAGCCAGAGGACTTCGGCGACTATTTCATGTTGGGGAGCTTGAGACAGGTAGCTTTTATACTCCATAAACTATCGATCTATGCTCCTTAATTCTGTACTTTGAATTTGAATCTAGAGGAGGTTATTTGACCATATTTCACGGGTCCAAGGGTAGAGTAAGAATAAGTGTTCTGCTGTTTTGGGAGACGCATTGCACAGGGGACACCACGGCTCGGGTAAGACTCTTCTTTTGGCTAGATTCTCTTTTGTGGGAAGGACATTTTTACATAAATTCCACATAAACACTCTAACTTTGGGGAGGGTGTGTAGACTCCATATTTTGCTCCACAGTTCTTTGGGTTTCTGATATGAAGTTGAAGGTGATATGTGGGTCGAGTGGTCTTCTAATCTTCTGAGTTGATTATACCCACTTTTTACTAAATAATTGCCTGATTTAGTCGCCATTGTTGACACCTAAATTTTAACGACCCGTTTAGTCATTTATCTTATAAAAAAATCAGGGATTAATTTTAACCCCTAAAAAATATAATTGCATAACATATGGTCATTAGGAGCATATTTCATTTAATTGCATATTTGTTGGGCCGGCGGTGAATGGCTTTAAACTTTGGATAATTCCTCCGTGGTGATTGATATTACATTTACATGGGTGTCCTAAATTGTTAAAAGTCGATTATGAAATTTCCAGCACATTGGCACTGACATATTTGTGCATTTAAGGGAACGAATGCAAAGGAGGGACAACGTGTAAGCGGCCACCGATTCGTACATGGGGAAGCCATCCACGTGAAGGAAAATTATGCACTTGGCCGTAATTCAGTCAACGTGGGGGGCAAGAAATTGACCAATATTATTTTAAGAGGAAAGAATTTATGCATGATTCTCTGGTCCGATTCACACAATATGGGCAAATCGGCAGAATATTTCAATATGAGCATAACCCTTCGAGTATTCGCGGCGGCCGATTCTCGTGTTTGCAGGACGTGACTTGGGCTTAAAAGGAAAAAATGTATTTGCGTAGCTAAAGGTACAAGTTCCGAAATGAAAAAAAATCAAAGGAATATATTTCAATTCATCCACAATACGAAAGCAGATCACCTTCTCTTCCTGGGGATCCCACGTAGTCTTGCATTTAAAAGGATGAGCTCTCATGCAAGAAAAGGGGGGGTCGGCACTTCTATTCTAAAAGGCACGTTGAGAGATTTACATGTGAGAGAGAGAGAGAAAAGAGAAGGAACTCTCTCTGCCGAACCGAGGAGCCCCCACGTTGTGTGAGGCCCTTTACCGCAGCGTCACACTCGAGCTGCCTGAGTTATCGTCGCTACACCGTCTTTGCTGCGTCCCCCCTGCAACAACGACGGACTCACTGCTGTGACCTCTTTGCCTTTCCGACGAGCTGCTGATCTGGTACCAACCTCCTACCGTCGTGACCAAGCCTCGACGAGCCCAGCTCAACCGAGACGTTGATGGAGCTACTGCCTTCCTCGCGCTCAAGTGTTGTTTGATTCGCTGTTGCCCCGACGGGATCGTAATTTCTCCTTGCCGCAATCACTCAAGCAGTCCTCGCATCCCCGACGATCCATGATCTGCTGCTTTTGTTATACCACGAACCAGCACACCCCAGGGACGCTTGAACCACTACAGCCTAGTTCGGAGTCGGCGAGGACTCCCGCAAGTTCCATCTAGCCTGGCGATGTCCTGAAGTGTTTTCTTCTGACTCACCGACAATCGCCAAACAGGCTTTTGCGCTTTGTTCGTATTCATTCTTTGCAGGTTTCGTCGGAGTCCAAAGAGGCCAACATCTCCTGACCAACATGAATACCACGTCATATACTGTGGCCACCACTTGCAAGCCTGGAGTCCATAGTCAAAAGAGTCACTAGAATTTTGATGAAATAAGTCTTAAGTGGTGAATTGGTCTTCTGCCGGTATTGTCCAGAAGTGAAAATACAAAAGAAAATTTTTGTCAAAGCTTCATCTCTGCGGCATCACCTCGATGTCTTCGACTTTAGACGAGCGGTCCACTGTGATCCATCTTGGGCGTCCTCGTTGCCGCCGTCACCCGACACACTGTGTCGCTCGCTGCACGCCGTTGCTCACACCGTCGAGCATTGCAAACCACCATCGGTCACTGTCCGTGATCCATTGCCCAACGCTCGAATTTGGAAAGTTATTATCACAATTAGGTAATACTCCTTACTCGGTGCCATTGAATATTTTATCGCCTAATTTGTCTAGATGATATCCATTAAGCATATTTGAATGATAGGCATATCTCCCAATTAAGATTTATTGCCCAATTCGCAACCGCGCTTGGGTTTTTTATTTCATCTATAAGGCTTTAGATGAAATAATTAATCAAGCGGGAATAAAATTGATATTTTGATCTTTAAGGCTTAAGATCAATTTATCGATTTTACTAGCGAAATATTATCCCTTGATCTGAACGATGTGTGATATTTTGATGATTTTGAAGGAGTTGTCTTGTCTTAATTGCTTTGTTTATCTTGAGATATGTTTGAGTTAGAATATTGCATGTTTTAGGGTTTACATGTTTAGAATAGGAATTTTATTTCAAATTATAAAAAATTCAAGAAATCAATTTAGGTTGCTAGATTTTAAATTAAGTTGCATGTTTAATCATTTGGCAATTATAAATTTCGAAAATTAATAAAATAATAAAATTCATCATACACTTGTCATGTAGAATTAGGGCATATTTTGCATGTCATCGCATATTAGGATAGATTGCATGCTTATTAAGTAAATAAAAATCATGTGCACGTCATATAGCATTAGGTTCATGAAATGCACGTCATTTAATAATTATTGTTAGGTCTATTTAATTAGAATTACATGTCATTAGAGTTAGGTTATTTAGTTAATATTGCATCGCATATTGCATAATTTTCATTAAATAAGTGAAAAAAAAAAGAGAAATTGTGTGTTAATTAGAAACCATATCCAAGGTTGTTGATGTGGATTTTGAATTAACATTGCAGATGCTTTCGTTGCTACGAGGTAAGTCCTGCATTTTTTTTTTTTGTGTTAAATTGATGGATTGCGCACCCGCATGATCACCTCACATGTTAGAGAAATAGATTTAAAATCAATCAAAGCTACTTGCAAAACATTTTTTTTAAGGTACCGAAAGGGCGTTAGAAAAGTCTAGCGTAACCAAGTCCCCGAACTCATAATCTCTGGTTCGTAGAAGTAAAGTAAATCTCCCGTTACTTTACTTGGGTTTCTAATCGACCCACCAAAAATAGATTAGTGGCGACTCCTAATTGAAAAATTAATTGCATGTTAAGAACTTGAACCTAAGTCGCGAATTGGTATGGGCTTGAGAGAGACCGAGTTAAGTTTAGGCTTAATAATCCATTAGCCAAAATCTAGGTGGTTCACACCCGAAAAATTGGGTCGCGACAGCCATCCTAATGCATTTATATCTAATGGTAAGGGGATGGCTAAAATTTCGCTTACAATTTTGTCCTCGAACAAGTTTTGGAGGCTGTCTTCCTTCCATGTTGAACTGTTTGTATCTATGAGCTCAACTACCAACAGGGGGTCATCTCGATTAGCTAGGCCAGGGATTGTGCCTTGCTTTAACCATCTATCTTCACGTATTTTAATTGATGCACCGTTACCTACTGCCCATAGTGTTGAGCCTGAGATAGCATCTCTGTCATTCAGTAGTCTTTTCCATCCCCATGATGATCGATGGCCTGTCTTGGCATGATACAAATCTGTAGAAGGGAAATAGAGTCCCTTGGATAGTTTACTCCATAAAGACAAAGGGTTTTCTATCAATCGCCAAGCCTGTCTTCCTAGCATTACTTTATTGAATGTGATTAGATCTCTAAAACTCATTCCTCCTTGGTCCTTCCTCATTTTCGGCACATTCCAGCTCTCCCAATGAATTCCAATCTTGGATTCAGTGTTCTTCCACCAAAAGGAAGCATTTTTTTTCTCAGCTCTACAAATGGAGATTGAGATCTTAAAGATGGCCATTGCGTATTGAGGTAATGCTTGAATAACTGTTTTCAATAGAATTTCTTTCGCAACTTTGGACATCAACTTTTCCTTCCATCCTTCTAGCTTCATATTCACTCTAGCCAATATCCAAGCAAACATTTGTTTTTTAGATGTTCCCCAATCCGATGGAATGCCTAGATATTTTCCCGTTTTATCGATTTCCGGTACTCTCAATTCCCCTGTCATGTTTCTCCTTAAAGTCTGAGGATAGCCTGAACTAAAAAATATTCCAGACTTGTTCAAATTGATTACTTGACCAGTAGCCATGCAGTATCGATTTAGAACATCAGCCAAATTTTGGCATTCCTTCATCTTTCCATCCAAAAAAAAATATATATCGAGTTTCTTACCCAAAAAAAAAAAAAAAATATCGAGTCATTCGCAAATAAAAGATGAGATAGTGTTGGGCAATTGCTGTTTAGTTTTATGTCTTTCACTCTCCCTTCCCCAACTGCTTTTTTCATAAGAAATGATAAGACATTTGCTACTAGTATGAAGAGATAAGGTGAGAGTGGATCACCTTGACGAAGTCCCCTTGATGGCTGAAAATCAAGTAACAATTCTTCGTTAAACTTGACACTAAAAGAGACTGAAGCCACACAATGCATGATCCATGAGACCCACTTATGACAGAACCCCATCTTCAACATACAAGCCTTCAAAAAGTCCCATTCAATTCTGTCATATGCCTTCTTCATATCAAGCTTCAACATAGCTTGATATTTATTCTTTCTTTTCCTTATTCTTAGTTGGTGAAGCACCTCATGAACGATAAGAATGTTGTCCTGGATTTGTCGCCCTTTAACACAAGCACTTTGTTCCATTTCGATCAATTCTGGAAGAAGGGGCTTTAAACGATTTGCCAAAATCTTTGAGATTATTTTATAAGTAAAATTGCATAGGCTAATTGGTCTATATTGATCCAGCGATTCCGGGTTTGGGACCTTTGGAATGAGCACAATTCGGGTTCTATGAAGGTTAGGGTTGAACTAATTTGTTTCCATAAAATCCCCTACTAACCTCAATAATCCTCCTAGATGTCTTTCCAATGATGGCGGAAGAACTTACCACTTAAACCATCCGGCCCCGGAGCCTTGATGGCTCCTAATTGAAAGACAACATCCTTAACCTCTTGTAACGTAACTTTTTCTATCAATGCATCATTCATCTCCTTTTGGACTAGTGTTGGGCATTGGTCTATCACTAGGGATTTCAACTGTGCTATATCATTCATAGAAAAATTGAACTGTCGCCTCTTTTAGTTTCTTGGTGTCTCTACACCACTTATCATTTGGTAGCTAGAGCATGGATATTTTATTTCTTTCTCGACGTTGTATTGTTGTGGCATGAAAGTATTTTGTGTTTCTATTGCCCCACTTCAGCCACATAATCCTCAAGTGCATACTCCAATACAGCTCTTCTCGTTTCCACAGTTGTTCAATTTCTTGTTTGATGCTTTGGGCTCTTCCCCTTTCGTGATTAGCCTCTTGATTGTTTGTGATGGATACTAACTCAGCTTTGAGATTTTTGATCTATTTGTGGGCATTTGAGAATTTTTCACTCCATTCCAGTATGGCACTTTTAACCTTTTGTTGTTTTTGGACCCAGCTTTGGTTTTCTACACTGGATGTTACTAAAGCCGATTTAATGATGTTCTCATATTCTAAGTCTTCTGCCCAAAAAGCTTCGTATTTGAATTCCTTTCTTCGTCACATATTTTCAGCTGATAACGACACCAATAGGGGACTATGATAAGATCCTATTGCAGGAAAAGCGAAAGCTTCAACATCAGGGTAAGAAACTCTTCATTCCATGTTGCATAAAGCCCGATCAAGTCGTTCTTTAATATAATCTTCTCCTTCTCGATTGTTTGACCATGTAAATGCACAACCTTTTCCCTCCATATCCATTAATGAACAATCATTTAGCACTTCTTAGAAAAGCCAACATCCTATAATGTTCCGCCATTCTTTTTCCAACTTTCTCCCAATGGTAGAGTACTTCATTAAAATCACCTACACACACCCAAGGAAGAGAGTTGCAAGACTTGATATGTCTTAATTCATCCCATAACCTCATTCTCATCTGAAAAGTATATGGGGCATGGACTAGTGTAAGTCTCATAATAGTTTTGTTTGCCTCCCATCTGCAGGTTGCATTAATAAAATCAGCAGCAAAAGAATCAACTGTTACGATGATGTCTTCATTCCACATAAGCGCAAGCCCCCCAACAGTACCTTCTGGATTCACTACAAAAAGAAAATGGTAATTTAATCTGTTCTTTATCTTTTGCACCATTGGTTCCTTGCTTTTTGTCTCCATTAAGAAGACTACATTGGGCCTTTCACAAGCCACTAGAGCTCTAAGTTCTTGAATTGTCAGGGGATTGACCAACCCCTGACAATTCCAACTTAAAATTTTCATCGGTAGCCTAATGGCTTATTAGGGCTAGCCACCAAAGCCCATTGACCTTCTCCTTTCACCACTTGAACAGAGGTTTCTAACAACTGAGCTTCATCAATTAATAACTACATATCCTTTTATGGAGCATAAGGGCTAAATCTTTTTTTCTTTTTAGCACTTAGTTTAACCATTTTTCCTTCTACTTTTTGGTTTGTTTCTGCAGATGTTCTTCCTATATTGGAAATAGGAGCTTTCCCTTTGTCTGGCCATGTTAGTAGCAAGAAAGGGGAGTTACCACTTGCCTCATTGCCACCTGAGTTCTCGCTGTCCATCTCCTTTCTCTTCTTAGCTCTATCTGAATGACTGGGTTGGAGGTATGCTAGTTGGATAATCTCCATTTGGTTCGAGAGGTTTTGAGTTTCAGGTATGAATTCATCTGTTGCCCTGTTCTCCCATTTATCTTCATAAAATAGCTTCCAAATTGGGCTAAACTCCCTAGCTTCTGCTTTCAGCCAAAACCCAAACCTTAGGTTCTCCATTTTGTCTTCATCAATTGGAATTTCAATGTATAATGACCCAGTTTGCCACATGCATAGCAGTAGTGGGGTAGTCTCTCATATTTGTACTTGACCCAAAAGTTTTTTCCAACACGTTTGATTACACTCCCTGTTTTAAAGGCGCATACAAGTCGAGCTCCACTTTCACTCTCTTCAATGCAAATGCCGCAGAGCCTTTTGTTTCTGTTTTGATTTCTATTACAGTTCCTAGCTCCATGGCTATCTTTCTTATAGCTCTTTCATTACGCCATTCAACAGATAAGCCATAGATATGCACCCGAGAAGGCTCCCTTTGTCTAGCCATGTTTGATTTCATGAAAGGAGATTTTTTGTGGTAAAAAAATTAGTTTTGAATAAATTTGTCACATGTCTAATAGTTTAAGATTTTTTAGGATATTAATCCAAAGAAAAAAATAACGAACGATAATGAGAAGAATTTAGAATAAACAAGTATAACAAATAACTCAATCCATCTTGCCGTTGCATTCAAATTTTAATCCGAGAGCTCAATCCATTCATCCCATACTAACCCATGGACTTCGTCGCTCTATTTCATTTTTCACCCAAAATCGCAATTGAAAGCTCTTTCTCGTTAAGCTTTTCCGCTATCGCGCGGGAGTACTCTATTCGATTATGTTCTGTAGCTGAGAAGCATGAAGAGATTAAATCCTGTTCGAAGTTCCGACGACATTGGCTTCACTTGAAGGCAATTTAAAGGAGTCCTTATTGTCGATGCTATCACTAATCATAGCTCCATTTCTTCTCAATAACTAGGTAAACACAATTCCTGCTCTGAAAGATGTTTCATTCAAAATATTCTTGTTATTACTTCAAATCATATTCCCCAAAAAGTGAATCCCGCTCTAATAGCTCAGGATAAATTTAATACCTGCATTAAGATACGAAAGTTTCTGTTCCATAACAATGAAAGCACTTTTTTACCCTTTCATATGCTAGGGAATTTCACTTGGAAAAAAAATGTTCCATACTAATAGATTCGAGTTCATAACCATGGGTTCCAATGTACAAAATATTGTAGCACTAACCAATGAAGCCTTATAATTAGTATTACATAGAAGAAGTCAATTTTAGACACTAATACAATTAGACCTGCTCTTCATGGACAAAGTTGGGAGTTCTAGTTTTTGATGTCTTGGATTGTTATCATCGATGCATTGATTTCTGAATAAGAAAAATACATCATTACAAGTTCGATGGACCTTAATGCACATAACCTGTTCGACAAAAAGCTTCAGAGCTATTTTGTCAAACAATTTCTGTCATTGTTCGATGGAAGTGCCTACTGATCTGTTTTAAGCAATAGGAATTGTATTGTTGGTATGAAATCATAGTTATCGAGATCGAAACCTAAATATACTTTTGTTTATCATTTCTCTGCCGCTGTGTTGTCTGTGCATTCTGATGACAAATAATTGTGGTCATTGATGAGGGTATGATTTGGAAGTTATTGATGAAATGACCATAAAAAGGAAAACAACAAATAAAAAGTATGTAATACAAGAGAAAGAAAACATTGAACGTCCTTATGTTCTGTTTACATTGAGGACAATGAATAATTTGAAAAGATTTGCCTTAAAATAATCACTTGTATCATTCACAAAAGTGAATGAACAAAAAATATATGTCATCGCCCATGAAAATGTTTATACATAAATTGTTACCAATATTCAACTTAGAAATTTTTTTATTGGTAATGAATTTTTTTTAAACTAATTAATTCAAACCATCATTTTTAGAAAAACTATATAAATCGTTCTTTTTGCACAAAATAAATAGAGCCTTAGCCTAGTTTTCGTAAGCTTTTGGGTTTAATTTGGTTCGATGGATTGGGGAAATATCAGATGGGTAAGTTTTGGGTTTATTTTGGTTTAATAGATTTGGGCTTAATGTTTGTTATAATAGGATTAGGTTCGAGCGAAAAAGCCCATTTCTTAAATGAAGTCCTCCATATTTTCTTAGGCCTAGACCGGAGATCCCAAGAGCAAAGTATGGCCTATTTTTGGATCGAGCCCAGGGCTCAGTCCGTTACCCATTTATAATAAAATATATTAAAAATAAAAACAATACACGAAATACAAAAAAAAAATTAATGATAAATAAAGGAATAATAATAATAATAATAATAATAATAATAATAATAATAATAATAATGGGAAAATGGTTAAGGAAAAAGGCCTTAATTAGGCTGTTAGATTTTGATATTAGATATAGCCTATTTTTATTTACTTGGTATTCATATAGCTTAAGAAATCTCATAAATACATTTGATTTAGTTTAGGTTCAAGTGGATAAAACTTTTAAAAGATGAATTGAATTTGATTTAAATTTAGCTCATGAGATTACGATTTTGGAGTTCAATAACAAGACTATGTTATATTTTTACCCAACTCATATTATATTATATTAGTGCATTTAATTTTTTGCTTGATCTTTTATTATCATTCTTGGACGAACTGATTGTAGTTCTTTTATATTGCTTTTGTGCCGTGATTTGCTTAATCCAGTTAAAAGGTCAGGTTTCCTTTTAGGATCATAGTAAACACCTAAAACATTGTGTGGACACTTAGCAAACAAAACCTTAGGTTGGGTGGACACCTTTTTGGACAAATAATCAAGCCAATGTACTAAAATGTCACTAATAAATCAAACCAAAAATAAAAATCTCAATGTCCCGTAAGGCTAAGATTTGGAAAAAAAAAAAAAAACCAGTACTGAATGAATACATTGGTCCATGACTCGGCATGACGCCTAACTCCAACTTTTCCCTGATTGGAAAGGTTGCGACAATCGCCAAACATAATAATCTGTATTCGACATCCTACACTTGGTTGTAACCTAACGTCAGCAAAGTTTTGACATCGTAAGACAATTGACCATCTTCAATAGGGAGATGGGCTATTGACACTTGTATGTGATTAATTTAGTAATTTGAAAACGTTAAGACATCCAACCTCATACTTTATTTTAACTTTTTGAGAAACCCCACTTAGTAAATATTATTATTATAAAAAAACGACCTGGGTCGGATTCCCGGATTGGGACGACCCGAGTCATGAATGGGCTTAAAGCACGGGCCAAGCCCACCTTCTTTTTAAAATAAAACCGGCCCACACGCTAAACAAAAAACAAGTCCAGCCCACCATAATAAAACCCTAGCCCGAGAAACAAACGGACCTGGTCGCCAAGATCCGTGGGCTAACCCTGCTTGCTCAACTTGCGACTCTCTGTCGCGGTCGGGACGGAGATGACCGAGACGGGCGGCGTTGGGCTGGTGGTTTGGCTTCTGTCCGACCCAGCCACTGTCGCCGCCCATCACTGCCGATCACCGCAAATCCAGCCGCGGCCACCGCACTCATTCGGGAATTTTGTCGAACACCTGGAGGACGCCGTCGGATATCCGTTTTCCAGTAAAAACACCAGCACAACGCCACGAACCGGATTGACTCACGGTCCACGCGAACGCCGCGAACCGCTTCTCCGACGATTCGCTGGACGGCCGATCGAGGGCCTCTTCTCACGTCCAAGCCTCGATCTCACATGACCGGCGGAAAAGGTAAGGCGCTTTGGCCGATCTAGCTTCTTGTGCCGGGTCGAGATATATGGAAGACGGAGAGGAGTGGGGAGTGTTTTGGTTTATGCTTGTGGGATCGTTGCGGTGGTGTTTTTTGGGAGCAATCTTACTTGGGTTTGTGGGGACGTGCTCCTTGATGAGCGCGCATCAAGTGTTTGATCAAGTGCCTCATAGAGAGATGTGATTGTTTCTTGGACTGTGTTGGCGTTTAGTTCTGATTATACACTTGCTTGAAACGAATGAAGAGAGGGTCAAGATGAGTCTTTTTTGGCTCTACCTGCGATATGTCCTCCTTTTTGCCTTCTGGGTTCTTGACTCGATATGTATAATCCTTGGTCTCGGCCAATCTTCGCGAATGGTTCTGCTTGTGGGGAGCTACGAATTGTGGCTTAAATTCCCTTTTGAGGATTTTGTGTGTCCGGCCCATACGGCAGTGATGGCCACAGAGAGGTCGATAGAAGTTGGGGAGAGCTGAAGTTAATGCCTTTTCTGATGCTCTTGCCAGACTGAAATTTTATGCAACTGACTCCCACTTGAGATACTTTTAAAAATTCAGAGCCTCTTGTCAGAGTCTTAATATGATTAGACTTTTGGTAATTTCAGCAGTGTTGAAGTTTCTATAAGATAATAAGTGACTACAAGCAAAGAGATAAAGACTTTGCATTCAGAAAATTTATATAATATACCTACATCCGTTATCTCATGCTAATAATTTACTGACTAGATTCCCCTAATTAATGAAAGATAAATTACAATAGTGAGTATTGCTGCTTATTCACAAGCACTTCTTCTCAAAGTTGGTAATATGCTCACACACAAGCTAATAGGCATCACTATCCAACATTGACATTCTATCAACACTTCTTAAATAATTACAATGGTAAGCTCTCTCTCTTTCTCTAAAGATAACAAAAGATTGTGAAATTCTCTTGAACTTTGGAATTGTTTTCTATTAATATTTCTCTCTTGAGCATCTTGGTTTTCTTTTATACTCCTCCATATCCAAAACTTCCCGTTGAATAATCTCGCCGATGGTCAATTTGTATTACTTAGTCGTTGGACAATTGATGAGAAGATTAAGGTAGATTCTCAGATAGATGATCCCATTGATTTGGTTGCCCAAGCATTCAAATTTTGGTATTAATAAGTAGAGACGTCAATTAAGGAAAAGACTTTGTCTACGGGATGATGGTCAATCAATCAAGATTCCTTGTAGTGATCTAGTATGGATTTCCTTTTTAAAAGATATTGATTTTCTTTTTAAGATTGTCATTGTAAAATTTATGCAATAGGATAGCTAGCGCTCGTTAATTAACCTTGCTAATATTCAAGTAAAACACTTGCTGATATCCTCCAAGTTTGTTGCTTCCCACTTCTTGAATATGAACACCCATTTTTTTTTGTCAAAGGTAAGGGAAAATTTCAAATAAGAGTTTGAAGTACTATCGTTTTCTCAAATAAGAGCATGGAGTTCTCTCATTTTCTCAAATAATGCCCTCTCTTGCATTTGGTGAGGGTTGCTGACCCTTGCACAGGCCTAGTAGCCCTCACCAAGCGCCTTCAGTCCTTGACTCTAGCAAGCAACCTTGTCGGTCTTTGCTGCCGCCCCATTGCTAGTGGGGCGGTGACCACAAGCAAAAGGTGCATTTTTCCCCTTTTCTTTTTCAAGTTTTATCCTTTTTAATTTTAATCTAATTTTAATTTATATGTAACTTGTGTTTTAACAAAAAATATTCTTGATTGGCTAGAATACATTATCGACAACGATAAGGTTAGACCATTATTTAAAACAATCATAATCACTTTAGGCCATTCTTTGAAACTGATATAGTAATTTCAGGCCTTTATTTGAGATAATATTTACTTCGGGGTTTTATTTGAAAAAAAAAAAAAAAAGTTAGAGCACTTCGGCCCTTATTTAAAATTTTCCCTAAAGATAATGACTTGAGACTTGCTCATGTAGGACTTCCAATTATAAAGAGTCTTTTTTTTTTAAGTGTGAGTATTACTTGAAACATAAACCTTTCATGCATTTATCAAGGTTGCTACAAGCCATTGATAAGTTTGTCAATTTCAAAATATATTAAGAGGTTTTCTTAGCATAAATAAAACCCGTTGTTAGCAGATTCAAACAATTGATTGATAACATGTATTAATAGGATTTTTTTCGACAAAGAGGTTAAAACGGTATTATGGATGGACAATGGTCATTGTGTGGGCTTGAGACCATTTAGGATTGATTTGGCCGTCATGATTGAGCTCAACTACAGAGCTCACAAGGTTTGTCGCGAAGGCTCGCAATCTGGCATGACCCTCATGAGCTCATGAGACCTTGGTGAACGCTAGCTACGAGCTCACAGGTCGTGCTTGCATGGCCGTGCCGCAGCAAGACTTGAGCAAGCGTGCCAAGGTAGAGAAGGGAGAAGGTGAGAGGGTCGTTGTTGGGTGATGGCTCCTCACCGTTGGGGTGGCCGGCTCAATACATGGTCGAATTTAGAAGAGGGTAGCATTTTAAACTTTTTTTTTTTTTTTAATTTTGGAGAAATGCAAAATGTAAAATTTTGAAGTGTGCAAATGATATAGTGTCATGGGGACCAAAATTCAAGATGCTTTTGCAGCTCTCCCTAGTCCTCCCTTCTTCTTAATAGAATTATATCTCATAATAGGGAATTAAGAAAATGATATTGTCATGGGGAGCAAAATTTGAAGATGCTATTTCCCCAAAATAGGAAATTCCTGACCTTTTTAAATTAAGAAACCAAAATCTAATTGAAATGAAGGAAATTATCCGAATCAGAAAGAATTAACGCCACAAAAACTATAAATTAGGTGCACCAGCGATTAGGATGAGAACGGTTCTTGGGTAGAATCGAGAATCAGAGAACTCGACTGATAGGAACCAATAGAAACCGATAGGAACCGATTTGGCTCTAGATTCCAAAGAGTCATGCCTTGCCTCCCGGTTCTATTTTTCTAAAGAGCCGCCGGTTCCCGGGAACCGGAACCGAGCACGGGGAACCGGGAAACCCCCATAAAAACACATCGAGGCTTCGCAGACGTATGTCCTTGGAGAGTTCTCCTCCTTCTCCTGCTTTCCTCTCCGAAACCGCCAGCCGCACGACCACACCGTTCCTCTCCGGCAAAGCTCTCTCCTTTTCTAGTTTTCACCTTGACCTTTTTCTCGTTCCAGAGCCTCCAGCTTCTGCCAGTGCCTTGTTACTCCCTTTGACTCACGGGTCGCGGCTTCGTCATCGTCTTTAAATCAGGTAACGTCTGATTCTTTGCTGCTGTGCGTTGGTTTGATTGTAGTTGGAACCCAAGTTCAACCTTCTCTGTTCGACCATGTGTCGGGCTTGAATGAAGTGGGTCATTTGATTTCGAATCATTGGCATTGGAGTCAGTCCACGGGTCTAGAATTGAAGTGAGTAAAATCTACTCCTCAAATCGTCGGCCATAAATCCGTTTGATAAAATGCCCCCGAAGGCATGATTGAGAAATGATACATGATATTATCATATCTGAAAACTTGTTAATGTATTTTCTCAGTTGATTGCCAAACTACGCATACTGTCAAGAAAACTTAGAGACAGCGCATATGCACACAGAGGAAGAGCCCTCTCCCAAAGGCCCAAGTTTGGGCAGTTTGTGATGAGGCGCTTGATCCACTTTTCAGCGGAAATTTTAGCACACCTTTGATTGACGCGAAGACATTTTGAATCGATTTTCTATTTCTTCCTTTTGTTCTTTAACTTGTCTACTCGATAAGGAATGGGAGTAGGAAATAAGTGAAAGAATATCTTACTTCAAACGAAAGCCTCCAGTTGGGGATTGAGCATTTTCTTATTATTCTGAAAATATGAATAAAAGCTGCTGTAAAACGCATGTAAAAATTGAGTTAGGAAATTCTGGGATCATCTCGTTAAGTTTGTAGGAGGATATGCTTGTACATTTTCAAATGCAAATTTCTGTGAAGGTGACACTACGTTTTTTTTTTTTTTTTTTTTTTTTTTTTTTTTTTGGGGGGGGTGGAACTTTGACATAATGTTGAAATCAATCTGAAAGCTCCACCTAATAGGAGATCGTGAATTTTGGAAGCCAGTCCAACCTTAGAGATTTGAGGGGTAATAATTACTTTTGGTTTGAATTGTCAACTTCTAGGGTGTTGGAGAGCTTTGAATTCTGAGGAGCTGCTAACTGCAAAGGCGGTGATTCCTGAGGTGCCCGGCACCTGAGATAGTTGCTTCTCAAATCAAAGCAAAGGCGGATTTGGTTGATGGTAAAGGGTAATTTAGCATGCTCATGCTTTCTGCAAATCAATTTAATTGTTGTCTTCAATGTCTTGTTTTAAAGACAAAATACTTCTTTTCATATAGAATTGCTTGGACAGCCCGAATTTTTGCAAAATTTCAAGCAGAGAGTACTAGAAATTGGTGTGGGATTCAAATCAACTGAAGCTGAAGCTTGTGGCTTGAAGCTGTAATTATTTATTACAAAAGGGTATGACATGACATTGCTTGCCATCTTCTGTAACATTATGAGCATCGAGTTTCTTTAAGTTTTTGATGTGCGGCTGAGATGATGGTGATGGTGACAGTGACTGCCATTCTGCCTACTTGATTAACCACAAATGGTCGATCTAATCATTTTTTAATGGTGCACTGCTCTTATAGCAATGCTAACCACATAACACAATGGTTCTCTTTGCCATCAACTCCTAATATTTTGATGTAGGGTTTTGTTTGTTTTCCTGCCATGCTTCAGGTTTATTTTACCCAACTTATGGATGGCCATAAACAAACCTTTTTAGTTGAACTTCTCAACATACTATAGTTAGCATTGATAAAAAGTTAGATCTGATGATCAATTCACCAAACACCATGCTGTATTGGAATCTTTAATTTAGTTTATCTTCTGACTTGAAAGAAGTGCTGGGCAATACACTATCACAATCTTGAGTAGACACACTTGTGTTTCAGGATATATAATGTTCCCTTTGAGACTGATTATTTGCTCAGTTGAATACGCAAATTCATCTCACTCAATTTTCTATTGGGACAGACTTGATTGTCACTGACTTTTCGGTGTAGTATTTTGAGTGGATCCCAGCATGAGAATTTTTTTCCATCTCTGTGGACCTATATGGGGACATGTTAGAAACAAAGAGCGTTTTATGGTGTTGTGACTTGTGAGTTTTGGTGGTTCTGTGCTCTGTAGGGAACATATTTGTGACTCTATTATATGCTTGAGAAACTGATATTTCAATTGTGATGTGGCGATTAATGATAACTTATGTTTTGTACATGATTTATAAGTGAATTAACTTCATCCAATGTAAATAAATTCTGTAAAATATTATCAAATGCTAAAATATTTCAATTTAAATCATGCCTGTAAATGTATAAGGTGGAATAACAAAAACTGCAAAAGGATAGGTTACTTCTTAAAGATTGTTCGTAAATGCTGTAGCTTTATTGACTTTTACTTCTGAAAGTTGGGCTGTACCTCATACTTGTCAACTGGGAAAGCTTGATCTTGATTCGTGTTATGCAATGGATGAATCAGTGTTTTCCACAGCTTGTGGCCAGCTTTGAGCATGTTTGTGCAACTGGGCTTGATCTTGGGGGAGAAGGCTTAGAGTCTGAGTTCTCAAAGAACTTCTAAAATCATTAGAAAGACATCATCTTTTCTGTCATTGGGATTGAAAGGTGGACAGCGGGATCAGATTCATAGGGTTGTGATGCCAATATCATGCTACCCATCAGATTAACATTTAAAATCCCCTTTCAGCCACATTAAACATAGAATTCTGCCCAATGTCTCTTCATCTGGGTCCATTGTCTTCTTGAAGCTTAGTCCAATATGAAAAATCAGGGAATGGAGAACCAAGCAAAACACATCAGAGGAAGAGATGAAATACCAACCCAAGACAAGGCTTGGGGGAAGAGACATTTGTTCTTCCTTCATTTTTTCATGCGATTTGCTGTCTGTACTATACAGCTGTGCTATTTGCCCTTATTAGGATCTCGATCTGGACAATCTTCCAAAAAGTTTGCTGGAGTTGGTGTGCCTTTGTGAAAGCAGAAGCAGTTGCTGCAAAATATTTTAATTGCTCTCTTACTTGGACTTGTCACTTCCCCAGGATATGTTGTTGGCAATACATGACATGACGTTGGTATTTTTAAATTTCTTGATGCCTAAAAAATCACCTGTAGAGAGAGCCCAGCAAACTTTAAAGTTATGTGAACCAAAGCTCACAACTTGCTGTAGAAAAATTTCCCAAGGGCAGCCTTTTTTACAGGGTAAAAGTTCCCTTTTCTGGACCATGGACCTAAATTGTCTGAATATGCTGGAAGAATTTAATGACTTAGCTTTACTTACCAACTTTTTACTGGCCCAATAAAAACTGCCAGGCACAGATTTGGGTAGGCAAAATAATCTCTCTCTTTCTCTCTCTCTCTTTCTAAGAGAGATGTGTTTTTATAGACATGCAGGTGCATAAACATGTGCATATATCTGCTTGTTTGTGCGTGGTCTAGATGGTAATTAAATTTCTTTTGTGTTCATGGTTGGCCAGAAATATGTATGCTATATAGTCAGTTGTAGGCCTTCAATATGTTTTGCAGTAACAATAGTTTTTTGTTTGGCATAGCAGGGCTGCTATGGCTGGAGTTTTAGAGAAATTCTTACTGGCATCATTGTTTATGTGGTTGATTCCTGTTGCAGTTTTATATGGTTTCAACCATAATCTATTTCCAGGTAAGTACATCTTTTTGCAACATGGTCTGCAATAAGCTGATTGATAGAACTATCATGGAGAAAAGCCCCCCAGTGTATATCATTGATTACTTTATGCTCATCTCTTGCAAGGTCAATAATTTAGAAGGAATTGGCTGTAAGTTTTGTGATCAATGTAGAGTCTAACCTCCATTTGTGATATCTGTGTTGGTCTTGCATTTGGTTTCTGTTTGCCTCGATAATGGTTGTAGTGGGTTTGTATAGCTAGACTCGTGGATGCCATGATGAGTTTCAGATTGTAGCAAGTAGGTGTTCTTGCATCCTTTTGAAATGGACCCTCATAGGTTCCCATACATTCTTTGGGCCTCGCAAGTTTATTTCTCGGCCTTCAGTCTGGGGATACCTTTTGTAGTTTTTTTTTTTTTTTTTTTTTTTTTTTTGGGGGGTGGGTGGTGTGTTGGTGAATTGGTTCTGCTAATCTCAGACCAAGACTTGAGTGATTAGGCATACGCTTTTGTTGTGGTTTCGCAGTCATTTCCTTTAATTGTTGGATCAGACAGACAATATTAGAATTGCAGTTTTTACTTGTTATCATCATTGTCTGTCTTGTAAATAATTTATTATAAGGCTGTGAAAATGATTTTCCACCAAAATCTTCTGATTGGCATGAGAAGGAAAGATAAAAGCAAATAAGCTATTCCTTGTTTTAATTGTGCTAGTATGCCTGACTTTTGTCTCATGCATGTGCTTACCTTTAGAAATAGAATACCTCAAAGAAGAATTCCCTTATGCCTCTTATAGTAGAACATATGCTTTCTTTTAGTTGTCTAACTTCAATATTAACTACCTACTCCAAATATGGTTATGTGGGTAGTAATGTAGTGTGCCAAATTCTTTGAGCTTGTGACTTTGACTTTGTAGTTGAAGTTTAGGATGATTTCTCAAATTGTCTGTTCGAAGAGGGAATATTCTTCTGATACTACTAAACTTTCATCCTGGTCTTGTAATCTCGTGATGTGGACATGGGAAGATGAAGTAAAGCATATCAATTAGCCACTTATTTCTTTTTCTCCATAAACCTGCCAATACATAGTGTCAAATCAGCTGAACACAAACAAGTTTGCAGCGTTATTACTGTGAAGGATATTTTAGAAATATCAACTCATTGTTGGGTTAAGGTGATTTCCATCAGACATAGCTCGTATGTTTTTTTGTTGAATTGTGATCAGATGTCCTTGTTTTAGTCTAGAGGTTGACTATCAGGTGCTAGTGTCAGAAAATGAACTGGCCCCACTTGCTTAGCATGTATCCTCTCTAGTCAAGCTTGTGACTTCCGCCATGATTGTTATGTTATTCTGTGATTTAAATTAAAGCTAGGTTTTGTCCTTGCAAACTTGTCTCTGGAAATTTGAGGATCAATTTAGCATTTCTGTGATTCTAATTTCTTTAGAGGCTAGGTTAAGAATCTTTTATTCCTGGTAAGAGAGAAATTTCAGTTACATTTGATATCTGAAGGATGCAATCAAATTGGTCATAGATGGGTAAAGATGTTATAGACATCTTTCTTTGTTTTTTCCCCTTATTCCTCACATGAAGAAACGTGGTTTGGGTGAACAATTACATTTACACCTCAGCCAACAACAAAATTTGTCTTCATGGGGAAATTTACTGTATGTCGTGGTTGTGCTCAAACCTGGTCACTTCCAGATGCAACTTTTGGGAAAGTTCTTCTGCAATTTTTGGGTCCATCATGAGGGCACATTTCCTATTAAATGTTTCTTGTTCTTGCATTGCACACATTGCTTGTTTAATCAAATTCACTGCAGGCCAAATAGAAAGTTTGTGTTTTCGGTTGTCAACATTTCCTTTCCCTTTTCTGGAGCAGGTTCAAGCGATTTATCTCCTCATTCTCTGACACTGTGGAGTGGATTACTTGCTGTTATATCAGTCAATGTTGTGATTGGGTTCTATATATACTTGGCAATGAAGGAGCCCTCAGATAAGCATGAACCAGATCCTGCATTTCTTGCACAGGCGAGAGCTAGCATCCAAAAGCCTATAGAATCAACTGAAGGTCCCTCTCAACCACGTGAGAAGGACGAGTAGAATCATTCTAAAGCTGATACTTCGCTACCTGCCATTGAGATCTCTCCTGGTTTGCACGATAAACTCATACCTAAATGGAGGCCAAGAATGAAGTTCTTCTAGACTACTGATGGTCTAGCAGATACCCTTCCGAATGGTTGTTGGTTTTGTTTTTGTGAGAAATCTGCCTTTTTGAACAATCAATCATGTTTAATAGTGTAGAACTATTTAAATATGTTCACTCCTTTTTTTTTGTCTAAACCACTTCATCTTGTAACCTATGCTCGTGAGAATCGGCTTGATAATGTTGGGTCGGCATAGCTCCTAGGTTGGACCAGCCGGTTGCACACGCGTACCTAGTAGTAAAAGGATTGGTGGTTTTCCACAAGACGAACTGCAGAAAAGCCCCTACCAAATTGTGTAGACAATATCTTTCGTGAAGAGATATCTGAGCTACTAATATTCTAATGAAGTTACGGTGACGAGCTTGCTCAACTTTTGACTTTATAACAACGGTGATGGATTAGTTATCACCTAGTAGTAACATTCGATAATGAGCAATAACTGTCAAAGAAAGTCGTTAGCACTGGTTGTCCGGTCTTCGCTCTTTCACCAATGAAAGAAAGACATCCATCATTTTGAGCTTAAACAAAACGACACAAAAAGATTAGATTAGAAAAGTTTTGAGCTTAATCATTGATGCGACTCAGGGTGTATACCTGCATCATGTTCGAAAATTGTGATAAATGTCTCAAAAGAGAGCGGTATATTTTCCACTTCAAATATTTGACAAAAAAAGGGAAAAAAATTGTAAGCTCGCTCAAATTTTCTTCTAACATAAAAAGATATGTATCTATTTCATGCTTAAATATAAATAATCTTACACATTCTTATTCTTTTTTTATCCGTGATATGTGAATAGACACGTGACTAAAAAATTCAAAGTCAAGCCCATGCATCTAGCTAAAAAAATCCTTGGGGTTACTCTGTTTAGATGATTCTCTGGCGATTTCTCTGTACATACCAACTAGATGTCGCGGTTCTTCATCATAAAAATGAGCATAAATGTTGTTGCTGATTGGTGATTGAATATAATTAAGTACTTGTCAAATATGGAATTGCGGTCCTTCTTGATATGCGTGAACCAGGTCCCGCATCTCTTGCGTAGGCGAGAGCTAGCGTCCAAAAGTCGATAGAGTCAACTCAAGGTCCCTCCCAACCACGTGAAAGAGACAAATAGACTCATTCTAAATCTCATACTTCTCTGATTGCTATTGAGGTATCTCCTGGTTAGCACGATAAATTCATAGCTAAATGAAGGCCAAGAATGAAGTTCTCTAGCGTGACAAAGGTCCAGCAAATACCCTATGGAATGGTTGTTACTTCGTTTTTGTAAGGAATCTGCCTTTCTGAACAATCGATCTCATGTTCAACCAAAAAATATAAAAAAAAAAAAACAATCAATTTCATGTTTAATTGTGAGCGCTAGGTGTTCCTAGTGTCCATGTTAGGGATCATATTCTCTTAACAACATTTTGTACTTGCTTGTACCTAGTTGAAACACGGCAGATTAGATCTAAATCCTTACTCGATATGTATTAACCCGCGTTTTTGGGTACTACTGGAATTATTTGCATTTTCAAACAATAGTATTATCATCGCTATATAATGTTGATGCCAAGAAGAGGTCCTTGACGTGATTACTCTGCTGTAATATGTGAAGACGTGGCTTCTTCCAGTTTGTTTTTGACTTCACTTAAACGTCTGAGCGCCTCGACATAAGCTCTTCAAATGTATTGCCCCACTTAAACTAACCAAAATCTGGCCAGAAACACGTTGGTTTAGTTTGGAATTATATCCTATTCAATTCTTCAATGTCCGATGTATCACTGCTGAAACTCCATGAGGGATTCACTGTTTCCAGCTTAATCATGGATGCGACTCAAGGCGTACATGTCATTAGATATTCCTGATAAAAATCCTAGAGGAGAGTGGAAAATTTCCTACATCAAATGTTTCACGTAAAAAAAAAAAATTGTAGGCTTGGTTCAAACTTTTTGCTGAACATTAGAGATGAAAGATTCAAATCTATTTAAGTGGGGGCCCCGGCAGTGGATTGCTAGGCCAGTCCCCTCCGAGGCATAGTCAGTACTATGCTCCCGGTGCTGCGCTCCCAAAGATGAGCTAGGCCGATGAGCAAGGCCAGATCCTCGACATAAAAAAAATATATCCGAATCTATTTCATACTTAAAGATAAATAATCCTGTACATGCTTATACTTTTTCTCTATTCGTCTTTTGCATGATGAGATGGATATACACGTGACCATATAATAGGAATGGACTATGCATCAAAGTCGAAGCCATGCACTTTTCTAGAACAACCCTTCGGATTACCCTATTTAGTTGATTCTATCACCATATATCTGTACGTACCAACTAGATGTTGCTGTTCTTCATAATAAAAATGAGCATAAGGATTTGAGTTAATGATAACTCCGCAACCATTATGGATTGATGACCGGACATAATTAAGTTCTTGTCATATGTGGAATCGTGGTCGTTATTGATATGTTTTAATAATATAATTGGTTAGATTTTGATAGTCGTTAATTACTTTTCTACTTTGCGAATTAAATAACCATCGCTTATATATCCTATTAAGTGGTTGTTTGAAAGTTATTGTTAGTGATGGTCATCAAACAAACTAAATATCATCAAGCGTTGAGATTTTGCTTATTAGAATTCAATTGGATTAATCTCACGTATAGTTTCAATATGGGATTATGAAATAGGGGTGAGCAGCTCCGTGTTGAGTAAGTTCAAGACTTGGAATATGGAACTTATCCTATCGAGACCAGTTCCCAATTTTTGGAACCTGTAATCACCGAGGATTGACCTTGAAATCAACCCTATTGGTCTAGTTTTGTTCTTCAATTTGATCAGGTTTCTCACCAAGAATTGGGAACTGGATTAGAATTGGCTAGGTAGGGTCGGTTTAGTTTGTTTCTAGGGTTTACTCTAGATTGATGCTCACTAGATTCTATGATTTTCTTCGCTTATTTGGAGAGATGAATATAAATAATTAAAGTGCGTCATTCACAAAACATAAAATATTTTGTGAGAGCTGCTCTTCTATAAAGAGTGAGGTATTGTAATATATTTGGGGAATCTGATGTTTCGGATAACATGATAGCATATTCCACAACTCTCCTTTTTTGGAGAGTATTCACTACCTGAGTCATTGAAGATGTTTTTTTGACCAATAGCTACATAAACACTTATTACATTTTGACTTTGTTGAGTCTATGGCCTTTTTCTATTCTTATTGGATTTGAAGTCTCCCCAAGCTAATTAGGAGTGTTTGATCCGAAGAGTCACCAAAGTCCCCCAATACATGAAAGCAAGAGAAGGAAAGAAAACAAATCTAGCATAAGAGACTGACGGGAAGGAGACACAGAGGAGGGGCAGTTCCGAAATAACACGCCAACTCGGAGGGTAATCGAGAGAGAGGGAAACTTGTGGCGGGAGATCTGCATTCATTTCACTTCCATAACTAGAGAGGTGAAGAGGATTGTGCTTTGGACATTCTCCGTCATTTCATAAGTGCAGTACATCGGAGTTGCAGAGGCCCTTCCATTCTCTCCCTCCCTCCCTCCCTCTGTAGTGTTCTTCTTCTCCTTCTCTCTTCTTCATCACCTTTGCTGCTTCCCTGATCGTTAGAAATCATCGTCAGTTTAATAATTGCACATCGTCTCCCATCAGACGGCGTCGCCTTACGTTGCCTTCCCCTTATAACATCGACAACGACTATGACGGAGTAAAAAGGAAAACGCTGACTAGAGATGGCAAAACAAGGTCTAGGGTGTGGACTGGAGATGGCGGCGTTGGATGATATCATTGACAGGTTGTTGGATTTCAGGAACAGAAGCGCGCAGGAGCAGTTCCCGCTCACCGAGGCTGAGATCAGCCAGCTCTGCCTCGCCTCTTGCGACATCTTCCTTGAACAGTCCAATCTCCTTGAGCTCGAAGGCCACCTCAAGATCTTAGGTTATCTATTATGATCTTATCTTATCTAATCTCTTTCTTTCTGTGCATCTTTGAGACGCGCCACTACGAAGCTCTTGATTTTGCATCTTGCGGTGTTTGGTTCCTGTGTTGTTGCTGTGGTTCTTTTGAGCAGTTTTGGTTAAGGTTTCGGTTTTGTTTTTGGAGCCGCTGTATTTGGTGACCTAAACTATGAAAGGTTGAGCTATTTGATTAGTTTGAGGGATAATTAGGCCTTGAGATCCAATCTAGGAACTCAGCGAGGGAAGTAAAATGGCATTTGATTTGGATTTTGATTAGTGGTCAGGTTTTTGAGTTCTCTCCTTGATGGCGGGTTAGAATGTGACGCAATGTTTGTCGAGACAGACTTTTTGGTCATTGAAGAAAAATGTCTAATCCTCCTATAACTTTAAGCCGATCGCATTTCCTAATGTATGAGGTCTATTAAGGTTGGGGCATATATAAGCTTCACCAAAAGCAACTGCCCTTTTTACCTTTGCAGGGTTAGATCCATCTTCCTTATATCATTGTGCTCCATTTGGTATGAAATCATGGGGAAATATTCACAATTTTCAAGCCTTCTGTCACTGAGGTTAAGAATGACTGTTGGATGAAGTTTTCATGTTGTGCACAGTACATTCCTTTTCTGCACTATGAGACTATTTGTCAACCGTATTTCATGTGTTTTTGCTTGATCGAGCCATTTACTGCATACTCTCTTTTTCTAGGTGACATTCATGGGCAGTATTCTGATCTTCTGAGGTTTTTTGAACTTGGAGGTTTCCCTCCTCATGCCAATTATGTATTTCTTGGAAATTACGTGGATCATGGCAAGCAAAGTCTGGAGACAATCTGCCTTCTGCTGGCCTACAAAATTAAGTTCCCTGAGAATTTCTTCCTTTTACGTGGAAATCATGAGTGTGCATCCATGAATCGGATATATGGATTTTATGATGAATGTAAACGCCGCATGACAGTTACTGTTTGGAAGAAGTTCATTGATTGTTTCAACTGTCTTCCAGTGGCCGCTGTCATAGAGAGCAACATACTATGCATGCATGGTGGCCTTTCCCCCAAGTTAAAAAATTTGAATCAAATTAGAGGCTTGCAGCGCCCAAGTGAAGTTCCATATCGTGGTCTCCTCCACGATTTGCTTTGGTCAGATCCTGATAAGGATGTCAAAGGCTGGGGAATGAAAGATCAAGGCACTTCATATACCTTTGGCCCAGATAGATTGTCTAAATTCTTGAAAATGCATGATCTGGACCTTCTTTGTCGAGGCCACCAGGTTAATGATATGTTAATGCTTTCTTCTTTTGGTGCTTTTAGCCACAGAAAGAGCAGCATCATTAACAATGCTTGTTACAGGTTGTTGAAGATGGGTATGAATTCTTTGCCGATGGAGAACTGGTAACTATATTTTCTGCTCCTAATTTTTGCAGTGAATGTGACAACGTTGGTGCAATGATGAATGTAGATGAAAACTTAGTGTGCTCATTTCAAGTTCTTAAACCTGCTGATAGAACAGCTAATTCATCGGACAATGACGGAACGATTGCTGTCACATCACCTCCAAAATTGCAATGTAAGTGATGTTCTTTGCTTAATCTCATTTATCAGGTTTAACGGTTTGCAGTTTGCACCCACTCCCCTTGGTGCCCTGCAATGATTTTCTCTTAACTCATAAAAAGAAAGAAAAACCGTGTATAGTAGTCACCGATGAAAAAGACCTTCTTATGATAGCATCACAAATTCTGTCTTTATTTTTCTAGGAGCGTCACTAGCAACCGTGTCAACCTGTTAAGGTTTTGTCTAGGCCAAAAAGGAGGTTGTATTCATTATGAAGACTGATTGCTTCTTCTAGTAGTAAGGGGTTAGAATGTGTCAAATTTTGTGAGTTCTTTGTGCTGATAGTCCTGCAAATCCAAAAATTTAATATTTTCCTTGTCAGTTTCATGTTTCTATTGCATCCAATATTGCCACCCTTACCTAGGAGTCTCCTTAGTTCCATGAACTTACATGAATTTGTGTGACTGTGCGTGTGGATAAATGTCTTGTGGTTACTAAGCACAAACTTTACTTGCAGAGCTCGCATCATCTGGTGACTACCGGTTTTGAAACTTCCATGGCGCATCTTTTATCTATTTTATCTTGAATGCGATGTGGGAACTTTAGCTTATCAGCGGGAACATGAAAAAGATTGGAATTTCATTTTTGCAGTTATAAATTACTGATTGGTGCCTGATTTTTGAATGTGGATTTTAAATGACATTACAATTGTGGATTGTGGATGCCTGTAGAAGACTTTTTCATCTCACTTCTTTGATGTAAACCTTTGTTTTGCTCATAAAGGGGCCAGACACAAAATACATTCACTTCTCTTCTCTGCTTTTTGATGTTGGGTTGAAGGGACGAGCATTCTCTATAAGTCATGTGCCCAAGGATTTTGAATTGGCAACTTGTGTTTGTTTCGCACATAATGATTTGTGTTTAGGGTGATTGATGTACGGTGAGAATGCAGTAATTTGTGATTATGGGTATAAGGATGTCATGGTCGAGCTTCTCTTGATGGTGTTAGCAGATTTGTGTTCCCAATCTCAGAAAAAAAACCAGCAAGGAACATGGTTTTACATAATTTTGAGAATTTGCTCCTGATGCAGTCTAAATAATGCACAATGTAGTTACATTTTCTATCATCCAAATCTGTCTTCTTCACTGTTGTGTAATTGGGCATATTTCTACCTCTCTCATGTGTGCCCGTAGAAGCAAACTAGAATGATTTTTGGTTACAAATCAATATGAATTTACGTTTGTATACGTATATTTAAATAGATTCAGAGGTTAGGTCATTTTCGACAGCAACGAGACAAGCAAAGCCCACTTTCGCACCGCCCTTCCAGACCGAAGTTGAATGAGGAAAAGCAAATTAGAGCAAATATTTAAGAATGTTCCTCTTTCATTTTTCTAAACCACTTTCTCTTGTAGCCTATCCTCGTGAGAACTGGCTTGGTAAGGTCAGGTCAGTTCGGCTCCTGGAGTTGGACTGGCCGGTTGCACACCCGTACATAATAGTAAAGGGATCGGCTGTTTTTCACAAGACAAACTTCAGAAAAGCCCATGCTGAATTGTCAGGAGCATCATTTGTGCGAAGAGATTTGAAAGCTACTAGTATCCTGGTGAGGTTAAAGCGACAAGCTTGCTCAACTTCGAGCTTTAGAATGAAGGTGATGTGGATTAATTATCACCAAGTTGGAATATTCGGTAATAGGTATGTGACCCTTTAGTAACTTTTAAAGAGAGCCTATAACATCTCATCTCCGCTCTTTCACCAATGAAAGAAAGACATTCATCATTTTGAAACGAGAGAGAGAGAGAGAGAGTTTTTTTTATTGATTCCCCTCTTTTAGCAGCAAAACAGATACTCAAAAGGATAAACAAATTGATAGAAAAAGATTAAATTAGAAACGTTTTCAGCTTAATCATGGATGTGACTTCGGGCGTATCTCATAAAAGAGGGGAAAATTTCCCAGATCAATTTTCTAACCGAAAAAAATCGTAAGCTTGCTCTTTCTTCTAAACATAGAAATGAAAGATATGTATCTATTTCATGATTAAAGATAAATAATCTTATACATTCTTATTGTTTTACTCCATCCATATTATGCGTGATGAGATGGATTTTGGATACACGTGACGACATGATGCTAAACCTAATCATAATAGGAATGGACCATGCGTCAAAGCCCAACTCATACACCTGACTCAGGTGACTTGAGTAAAAAATCCTTGGGATTACTCTATTAAGATTCTATGACTATATCTTTGTACATACCAACTAAAGGTAGATGTTCATCACAAAAATGAGCATAAGCATTTGAGTAAATAATAAGTCCGCAAACGTTATGGATTGATGATTGAATAGAATTAAGTTCTTGTCATATATGGATTTACGGTTGTTGTTGATATGTTTTAATAACATAGTTGGTAAGATTTTGATCATCGTTAATGACTTTTCTATTTCACGAATTAACTAACCGTCATTTAATTATCCTATTTAAGGGTTGTTTCAAAATTAATTTTGGTGATGTTTATGACAAACTTAATAACATCAAGTGCTAAAAATTTTTATTGTGAGCATTTAATTGGATTAGTCCCAAGCATAGTAGTTTGAATATAGGGTTGTGGGGTCGAAGTGAGTGACTTCAAGGTAGGCAGGTTCGAGATTTGGAACTTAGGAACCTCCCATGTTGGGATCAATTCTTAGTTTTTTGAAATGTATAATCTACCATCTAGGTCCGGGGACCGATCTTAGAACTAATCATGTCGGTCCAGTTTGATTCATCAATTTGGTCCAGTTCTGCACTCAGAACCAAAACCAAATTAGAATCAGTCTAGAAAGGTCAGTCCAATCTTGTTCTACAATCTCCCTAAATTAGTGCTCACCGGAGTTGGTGATCTTTTTTAGTAGGTCTTTTTTCTATTCTTATGGAATTAGAAGTCTCCCTAGGCTGATTAGGAGTGTTTGATCCGAAGAGTCACCAAAGTCCCCCCAATACATGAAACCAACAGAAGCAAAGAAAATAATCAGATATAAGAGAGAGGGAGAGAGAGGGGAGGCAGCTCGGAAATAACTCGCCAACTCGGAGGGCAACCTCCAGAGAGAACGAAGTGAATCGACAGAGGAGAGTTGGGGCGGGACATCTCCATTCATTTCACTTCCTTGACTGGTGAGGTGAAAAGGCTCAGCTTCGGACATTCTCCATCGTTTCATCAAACAACTTTGGCGCAATGATGAATGTGGATGGAAACTTAGTGTGCTAATGCCAAATTCTTTAACCTGCTGATAAAAAACAACTAATTCATCTGAGAATGATGCGATGATTGCGACCGCAGCACCTCCAAAGTTGCAATGTAATTGATGTTCTTTGTTTTTCTCAATCATGGTGTACATGACTTTGCGGTTTGCCTCCATCCTTCCTTGGTTCTCTATAATAATTTTTTTTTTTTGGCAAATGTAAGAATATATTAAGGAAAAGCCAAATCTACAAGAAATCCGGTGCCGAAAACTCACTCATAAAGCAAACATACAAAATGAGTGGAAATGAGCCGAAGTAAAAGGAACAGAAAACTTTCACTTTATAATGATTTTTTCTTTACCCATAACTGGGAAAAAAAAAAAAAAAAGGCCGGGCATAGTAGTCGCCGACGAAAAAGACGTTATACTATCATTAAATTCTCTGTCTTCAATTTTTTAGGAGTCATAGTGGCAATTACGTCAATCTGTTGAGGTTGTGTATATGCCTGAAAGGAGGTTGTATTCGTTATGATGACTATTTGCCCTTTTTTTTTTTTTTTTTCAGAAGTAAGGGTTGGAACGTGTCGACTTTTGTGAGTTCTGGGTAGTTTTCGTCATGTGAAATCGAAATGTCTAAAATTTTCCTTGTTCGGGTTTCATGTCTCTATTGCATCCAACGTTGCCAACCCTACGCAGGAATCTCCTTGGTTCCATGAACTCACGTGAGTATGCGTGACGGGGCATGTGGATAAATATCTTGTGGTTAATAAGCACGAAAGTAACATCATTTGGTGACTTGGGCACGCAACCTGGAATTGACAGACAGAAAAGACTGTTGGTATTGAAGCTTCCATGGCACATCTCTTATCTAATTTATCTTGATTAATATATGGGGTCTTCAGAATGGTGTTCCAAAGGAGGAATGTGATGTGGGCGCTTTTTGCTCATAAGAGGGCCAGGCAATTGTAATTTTTTTCTTGTCTTAATGGTCTGGACACCAAATACTGCGATTTCTCATCTGCTTTAAGGGGAAAAGCTGTCGTGATAAGGCTGTATGCATTTGGATTTTCAAATGGCAATTTGTGCTTGTTGATGATTAGTTTACTGTGAGAATGCGGTAATCTATGTTCATGGGTTAGAAGGGTGTCAAGGTCAAGTTTGTCCTGATGGTGCTTTAGAATCGCCGTCAGAAGGATGTCAAGAAACGGGGTTCGGGTGGACAATTAATTCGTTTGAACTTCAGTCAACGACGAGATTCATCTTCATCGGGAAAATTTACCAGATGTATAGTTGTGCTCGAACCTGGTCACTTCCAGTTGCATCCTTCTGGAAAGGTTTTCCGCAATTTTCACTCTCGGTGTTTCTCTCTCGATAACCTTTGCTACTTTCAGTAATGTTAATCTTTGGGACCGGACGGTTGCCATCCATCACGAGCACACATTTCCTATCTAATATGTCTTGCTCTTGGGTTACTCATAATTGACCTTGGATCAAATTTTTTTCAGTTGTCAACATTTCCTTACCCTTTTCTGGAGCAGGCTGAAGCAATTTATCTCATTCTCCGACATTGTTGTGTGGATTGCTTGCTGTTATATCAGTCCACGCTGAGACTGGATTCCATAGATATTCAGCAATGAAGGAGCCCTCGGATAAGTATGAACCAGATCCTGCATTTCTTGCGCAGACGAGCCTCTCACCCATGTGAGAAAGACGAGTAGAATCATTCTAAAGCTCACAACTCTCTCCACTTGCTATTGAGATTTCTCAAGGTTAGCATGATAAATTCACACCTAAATGCAGGTGAAGAATGAAGTTCTCTAGCATACTGATGATCTAGCAAATACCCTTTGGAATGGCTTTTGGTTTTGTACCTTTTTACACCTGGTTGAAATATGGTAGACTGGATCTAAATCCTTGCTTTAGATACATGTCAACCTTCGTGTCTCGGTACTTTTAGGATCATTCCATTTGCAAAAAATAGCGCACTATTTGCTCAATACCGATGCCAAGGAGAGGTCCAAGAGGTGATTACTCTTTGCTGTATTCTCCTTTTGGTTTGTTCTTAACTTCACACTTGAATGTCCGAGTGCTTGGATGTAAGCTGCTCAAATGAATTGGCCTTGCTTTAACCAACCAATAGTCTAGTTTAGTTTGAAATTTATGTCCTCCTAAATTTTTTGATGTCTGATGTATCACTGCTAAAACTCCATGAGCGATTTGCTGTCACATATTTCTCTCTGAGTTGCCCGTTTTGCTTGATTCGAACTCGCCATTATTGGTAATTTCAGGTTCTCTCCTAATAGGTTCCCACATTCTGGCCGAGCTATAAGCATGGGCACGATCCTCTCGAGTCTCTACTGCACAGGAAGCAATGGACCGTAGCATGACCTTATCAGTAAAAGGTATGGAGGCTTTGCAACCTTGGACTCAAATTCAGTTGCCTGGAGGCAAACTACAGCACAAGTAATTATCAGATGCGTGTGGCATATGCTCTCGCCTTCAGAACCGAGCAGACATTAAATATCGATTTCTCGGGTACTCTACACATAAATGTCGTTGAAACAGGTGGGATTTATCCATCAGACAGTCCTGAAGTGCCCGGTGCTCCAGATCAATTTAATCAAGTTTTTGGTATGCTAATAAAGTACCTAGTTCGAGGCTATCTAATCATCAGGATCCACACGCATGCTCGAAAGCATTCCCGTTTTCAATCAATCAAAAACAAGACAACTTAAAAACAAATTCGCCGCAATCCTTGACCTCAGCCTGAGTGCGAACATACACACAATCATGAAATGAAAACCAAACAAAAGGAATTATAATCATTAAGTAATCCCTGTGCTCGTGCTTTTGATCTTGATTATCCAACCCATCGCCGAAATGTTGGGCTAGATTCCAAGACCAGGTAGCCAGCGAAGAAAGAGGAACTCCCAAGACACTTCGACATCATTTTTTTAACAGCAACGAGACAAGCAAGGCCCACCTTTTGCACAGCATTTCCTGACTGAGGATTTCGGCCTTATGTGCTTTCTGTTTCCACGATCCACTGCACTCGCATACTCTGCCTAATTAAATTAATTGCTCTCGCTTGTTTGTTTTTGAAGGCAAAGCAAAGAGGACACGCAATTATGGAAAGTAAAACCTTTCTTTGTATAGTACCCCAGAAGTTCCAATTTTAAGGTCTGACTCAGAGCTTTCATGTATGTCACTCGACATAAATGAAAATTATTTCTTTCGATAAGGATAAGATAAGAGTTAGACCCATTCATTTGCGTCCCCATCTCGGAGAGATGTGAGATTAACGGCATTATTGATCAGGTCAAGGTTAGTACTGCAGAACCTCGTGTTCCCTAAAGCGGTAAGAAGAAAGAGTACGAAAGATGCTAGATGATATGAGGAAGTAAGCAGGAAAGAAATAAGCTAACATACGGAGAATTTCTTTGTCATAGATCAAAAGATCAATTAACGAAAAGACAGAAGATTTGGACTCTTAAGCTATACACGCATTAGCCACTTGTGCTTCATTGAACTCTGGTGATCCGAATACTTACGTTCCATGAGAAAAGATTTGCAGCATTTAAGCCAGAAGAACATTCGTTTTGATTGAATGAAAATGCAAACATGATAATGTGGGCAGGAGAACAAAAAGGAGAAGGCATGTCAAGTTTGCCATGGAATTAAGGATCTAAGGACAACCCACAATTTCTGCTTCGTCCGGTTTCATCGGAAGCAACTTTTTCTGTCAATTGAAAACAGATAAAAATGCAATGAGTTCAACAGGCAACGTTTTTTCGGGACGTGACATTAGAAGAGTGAATCAGAAGAATGAAGGATAAACTGATCGGCTATCAACAATGAGAGAACAACTAACTAGCAGACGGACGAAGCTCGACGAATCCACTATCTTATGGATTAAGCAAAGCATCCATCCCCTGATCTCATCTAATAGGATTATCATTTACATCTTACCAGATGGAACATCATTATTTCCTTAAATTCTGCAGCATGCTCAATGAGCAATTTGCCAACGCTGTGATCTGCAACCGACTTGTCACTTGATCAAAAGGAGTGACGCATGAAAGACCATGTATTGACTCCAACATGCTATCTTTGCATTGAAAACTTTCCAGATCGCAAAGAAGAAGACTACATACATGATGCCATGATCGAGTTCTCGACCAGGTAACTCTCTCCTTGGTTGTTAGAAACACAAGTATTGAGTGTACATAACAAATGAGAAATTCAACAAGTACATAACAAATGAGAAATTCAACAAGCGTAACAAAGACTGAAAATTTTTGCCTGGCTCCTGACTGTCTGCCTTTACTTTCACTATTCTATTTAGGAAACTGGTTCCCACTGGAAAACAGGGTTCACATTGTGACTGTGCACCTCACCTGATGGTCGGACGACAACGGCCTTCCAGCTGCAATTGGACTCCGAATCAGAAGGCTTCACGTGGGAGGGCGTTTCGGTCATTCCGTCCTCCTCAGAGGAAAAACATGAGGATTTGCTTTTTCTCTGCCTTCATCCGTTTCTGATAATCTGGACGAAGGCCAATAGCCCACCAATATTTATACTAAGCACATCACCTCTCTCTCTCTCTCTCTCGCTAACATGAAGATGAAGAGAGAGAGAGAGAGAGAAGAACAGAGAGATCATTGGGAGAGGGAGAGAAAGAGAGATGGGATTATAAAGAGGGGTCCCGGGGGCAAAGGGGCATTTGTTTATTATATGGATTTCTCGTTTCACACGCTGTTTGTCCAGTGTTTAATGTCCAGGTTTCATCCCGAGATTACATGTACTACCTCGAGGCTCATTTTGAAAGTAAAATGGCGCTTTTCTTGAATCCAGGTACTCACATGACATGCTTGCGGTTGGGCTTTACCTTCAAAAGGTCTCTAGAGTAATCACGCGTTAGAGTTTAATGTGACAGATTTCGTGTTCAAATCACAGCATTTCTCACTCAAAAGGGATCTCGAGAGCCATGCCGACCTCATTGTGAGTGCTATCTCATCCGATGCACGTGATAGGGCGATTTACGTAAGTTCACAAGTATCAATCGAACCGAAAGATTGGATCCTTGTCTTAATAGAATATATTATATATAAATTTCGTATAAAGTTTAAAAGAAAAGAGGGAAGGAGAATTGTCATCATCTTTGGCAAGGCACTGTAAATTGGCACTGAGCGGCCGGTGAAGAGCCCCTTTCAACTTTCTCTTCGGTCCGTTTTTCTAGTACAAGACACAAACTCTCCCTTTCACCCTGGTCCCCCTCCAATTGGCTTCAAGCCATCAATCATCACGCTAATCTCACCCCAGACAACACGTCGTTTCCGTGCAACTTCCCCCAATCAGTTTCTTCTGTACCCACCATCACCGCAACTTTGCACTCCGCCGGTTTTCTTGCTCCTCCTGCAACTTTGTTCCTTCCCCTGGATTGACCGCTCACCCAACCCAGCAAAACCCCAAATCTTGATTTACTTAAATCGGTCTTTTGTCTGATTAGATTAATGACCGCAAATTTGTAAGTTTCCCCTGTCTTTTAGTTTATTTGATCTTCGTACGTTCGTGCCTCGAGCTCAGCATGAAGTGACAAGAACATGCAAAGATCCAAGCAGTGTCTGAATCTGCAAAAAAAGACACGAAGACGCCCTGCAGCTGCACGACTTTAGAACACGCAAGTTGGTACAGCATTGGAATGTCCCCTGCTTTTAGGACCTATACTGCTGGAGTAGTGACAAGACAAAATTCCTGAGAAGAGTGTGTCATGTTCGTTGACTAATTCATGGTTCTATCTTTGCTCGGTAAATTATTTTGGCAATCAACGGAATTTATTCGATTAATTCCGAGTTTATTTCGTGATTTGATGCATTGATTACAATTATACAGGATAGTAGCAAGTGTTTTGAGGTTTTCGTACTCTGTTATACCTTTGAGAAACATCCTCTATGATCATCCATTTTTGAGTGAAATTGTTATCAGGCTCCAATGAATAGAGCTTTGATTCAATTCTCTCGTAATTCCTGGCGATGATATTGAAACACTCGTCGTCCTCTCTTGAATATAGGCAAAACTGCCAAACCCACGTAATTATTTGGTAGCTATCCTTCGCTTCAATGTTCATTTAATTTCTCTATGGTATCCAATGTATTTGTGATCGTGCACATTGCTACACGTATATTTCAACAAACCCTCTAGACATTTCATCAGCAATCAACAAAGGACATGCAATTGAAACATCGTTCCTAATTGGAAAACTTAAATTTTCATCTCCAGACTTATGGACTTTCCTAATCAAGTTCTTCAACTTTTAATTCCTTAAACCAAGTATTTGAACTTGCATACATTGTGAGTAGCCAGTCGAAATCTTAACGTGTATAATAACATACGACCATCCAATGGGCCGTAATGAATTTGACGTGTCTCGTGTAACAAGCAAATTGAAAACCGAACTTAGAAAATGGATCTAGTATCTGTCCATGGAGTAACAGCTTCGATCATCACATCATTATCATCTCATATCATCTCCAAGATTATTTGTATCGAAACCCAGCATATCACTATCCAAATCTTTTTCAAGTGAGGATTAACATAATCAAGAAGCCTGTCAACTTCACCAAGATTGATCGATGCTTTGCCTTGAGCCAAGCTTGTTCATTATCATCGTATTTGTTTTAGAATATACGAGATTATCCAGTATCTTAGATGCAACCTTATTTCTTTGTTTTTTCCTCTGCACAACTTTTTTTTTTTGGTCGAAAAGAACTGACATTTACTAGATTAACTCGGAGTCTTACATAATACCGATGGAGAAAGATCGGTGCATAAAATATTCCAGAGAGGAAAATGAGGAGAAAATAGCCAATTAGTTGGTAGAGTGTTGAGACGATGATTCCGGGCGATCCAATCCGCTGCGGCATTTGCTTGGCGTGGGCAATGGATAAGCGTAACATTTTTATTTTGGGCTAGCCCATTCTGCATCGCTGGACGACTTCTTTTAGGTTCCATGGAGGTTCGGCCCGGCCCATCACCATTTCAACAATCGCGGAACAGTCGCTTTCGATGAAGCACATATCAATTCGACTTCCAGAGTTCTCCACGTGCGGCGTCTGTAGTTCGTGTGTGTGCAATATCCCGTGTAAAATCGCATCTACTTCAGCTTCACTTGCCGAAGAAACCCTAGCGGTGGCCGCGAAGCCGTTGAGGGTTCTTCCTTCGGAATCGCGCATCACGCCCGCGACCGAACAGAGGAATTCGCCTTCTCGCCAAGCCGCATCCACGTTTAGTTTCAGATCCGTCCCTACAGGAGGCTTCCAGTGAGCAGGTTTGTCTCGGTTGGGTTTCCTTTCGCTTCGATTTGGTTTTCTTCTACTGAAAGAAAGTTGCTAGTCCTGTGCTGTGATCAACAGATCTTCTGGTCTGGGTGCTTTCTGTCGAAAAATCCAGCTATTTCTCATCTTTCAAACGTTCCACAAGACCATACCAGTAAGCTCTGGATCAGGTGAGTCTTGATCTTTTCGGAAGGCGTTAACCAGCCACTGATCTGTTCGGTTAATGTTGTGTGTTGGTCTGATTGTTATAAAAACCGGGTCTTCCCAGATTTTCTTGGTCCATTTGCATAAAAACAGAAGATGCTCTATGGTTTCTAGACTTGTACTGCAGAGCGGACATAGGGGATCGCTGACTATTTTCCTTGTGTATAGGTTTTCTCTCGTTGGGAGGGCGTTTTGACATATGCTCCAGAGGAAAGATCGGACTTTTGGTGGCACATCAAGACTCCAGATTTGAGTCCATAAGGTGCGTGGTGGTTGATATGAACACGAGGGACGATTGTGATCTGTTTCACTTGTATTTATGATTGCTCTGTTGTATCCACTTTTGACGGAGTATTGCCCTGTTCTGTTACCCGTCCATATGAGTGTGTCTGGCTGTGGTTGTTGGCTTAGGGGAACTGCTAGAATTTCTTTGGCAACATTTTCTTCGTATAGTTGATGGATGAGTTGTTGTTTCCATTCTCTGGATTCTGCATTGATCAATTCCGTTACTAAAATAGGTTCTATTTGATTTACTTCCCCGCCAATTACTCCTTGTGAGAGCCATCTGTCTTCTCTGATTCGAATAGATTTGCCATCTCCTACTGACCATTTAGTGTTGTTTTTGATGGTGTCTCTGCCGAGGATTAAACTATGCCAACCCCATGATGGTCGGTGTCCCTTTGAAGCTGTCCAGACATCACCGTGAGGGAAATAAATCCCTTTCAACACTTTGCTCCATAGAGCTGATGGGGAGGTAGCAAGTCGCCATACTTGTTTGCCTAACATGGCCCTATTAAAGGTGAGCAGATCTTTAAACCCGAGGCCGCCTACATCTTTTCGAGTTTTCAAGACTTCCCATCTTTTCCAATGCATCCCTCTTTTAGCATCTCCATTCTGCCACCAAAATGACGCAATGCGTTGTTCTATGGCTTTACAGATGGACACAGGCAGCTTGAAGATAGACATTGCATAGGTAGGTATGGATTGCACAACACTCTTGATTAGCACTTCCTTTCCTGCTTTTGTCAATAATTTTTCCTTCCAACCTGCTAACTTTGCATTTACTCTGGCCAAGATCCACGCAAATAGCTCTTTCTTGGAGTGACCCCACTCAGTAGGTATACCCAGGTACTTCCCTGTTTTATGTAGAATAGGTACTCTTAGTTGTGTTGCCAAGTTGTGTTTCAATGCTTCTGGACAATTGCCACTGAAAGAAACCCCTGATTTATTTAGATTAATTGCCTGTCCTGTAGTGTAGCAATATTGACTGAGTATTTGGGCAAGATTCTGACACTCTGTCAAGTTTCCATCTAGAAAGAATATCGCATCATCGGCAAACATTAGATGTGATAATTTGGGACAATTTTTGGTTAACTGTATGCCTTTGAGTGTTCCATCTGCTAATGCTTTTTTCATCATCCAGGTTAACACATTGGATATCAAAATGAATATATAAGGTGAGAGTGGGTCACCTTGTCTGAGGCCTCGCGAAGGATGGAAAAAAGAGGTAGGTTCTCCATTGATTTTCACGCTATAAGTGACTGTGGATATACATTGCATGATTAAGGAGACCCACTTGGCATGAAACCCCATTTGCAGCATGACATCCCTCACGAAATCCCATTCTATTCTATCGTATGCTTTCTGCATATCAAGCTTCAGAATAGCCTGATGTTTTTTTCCTGTTTTTTGTTGTTCGCAGGTGATGCAGAACTTCCTGGACAATGAAGATGTTGTCCTGAATTTGCCTTCCTGAAACGAAAGCTCCCTGCTCTGGTTCAATAATAAGTGGCAGCCACTTTTTAAGTCTGTTTGCCAATATTTTTTAGATGACTTTATAACTGAAGTTGCACAGGCTAATGGGTCTAAATTGGCTGATATTTTCAAGGCTTTTAACTTTTGGGATCAGCACAATATGGGTCTGATTTAGCCGATTGTCGAGAACACCCTTCTGAAAGAACTCCCGTACTAGCTGAGCCAGATCACCTTTGATGCTTTCCCAGGATTGTTGGTAGAAGGTACCATTGAAACCATCAGGGCCAGGAGCCTTGAGAGCTCCCAGTTGAAAAACAGCTGCATGGATTTCTTCCAATGAAGGTACTGCCACCAGTTCATCATTAATATTCTCTGTTATCGGGGAGGGGCATTGATGTAGGATAGGTTGGTAGTATCGGGACCCTTCAGTCCTGTATAGGTTCTCATAGTAAGATTGAATATGTTGCTGTAACATCTGGGGTTCTCTACACCAACTTTTATCCTCTAATTGCAGCATTGTGATTCGATTTTGTTGCCTCATGTTGACTGTTGTAGCATGGAAAAACCAAGTGTTCTGGTCTCCCCAATGCAACCATTTGATGCGTGACCTCATTCCCCAGAACTGTTCTTCCTGCCTTCTTAATGTATCAATTTGATTGATGATCTGCTGCACTTTCTGCTTTGTCGTGTCTGTTCGTTTGATTCGTTAGTCTTTGTGAGGGTTTGGTTAAGCTGTTTGATTTGTGTGTAAGCATTTGCGAACTTCTCTCTGCTCCATTTGATTAATTGTTGTGATGTCCTCACTAGTTTCTTTGCAAAAGGGGAGGTTGGAGTTGTTTTTTCTGCCCATACTTGCTGGATGAGTTCGTGATACTCTGCATGTTATGTCCAGAAAGCTTCCAATTTGAACTGTTTCTTCCTTATCTTTACTCTAGGGTGCAGTCGAAGGATTAGGGGGCTATGGTCTGAACCGATTGCTGGAAGGGCTTGTACTTCTGCTGCATGAAAGGTAACTCTCCACTCGAGGGAACAGAGCACTCGATCGAGTCGTTTCTTTACTAATTCAGCCCCTTCTCTTTTATTTGTCCATGTGTATGCGCATCCATGACTGTCTACATCCATCAGAGATAGATCATTAATCATGTTTTTGAAAGCTGTGATTCGTCTATTATCTGCTTCTTTTTTCCCAACTTTCTCCCAAACATACAGTATCTCATTGAAATCTCCCATGCAGATCCATGGTTGAGAAGGTGGAGGTTTCAGGGTTCCCAACACTTGCCATAAAGCCAGACGCTCTCCAAAATCTGTAGATGCGTGGACGAAGGTAATCTGCATACCTTGTTTACTATCAGGGTCAATGCACTGCACATCTATAAATTGCTTTGAGCTTGCTTGCACCTTCAAGTCGATTTCCTCTTGCCACATGATTGTCAATCCCCCCGCTATGCCTGTTGGATCCACCAAATAAAGTTTTTGGAATTTGAGTTTTCTACGAATCCTTTCTACCATCATTGCTTTATTTTTCATCTCCATGATAAAGAGTAAGTTAGGCCTTTCATGAGCTGTTAAAGCTCTTAATTCCTGAATTGTCAGGGGGTTGCCCAGCCCCTGACAATTCCAGCTCACAATTTTCATGGTTTTTGTGGTGGCTTATTAGGGCTAGCCACCAAAGCCCATGCTTTGTCATCTTGGATCAGATTCACTGGTGTCTCCAATAAGTCCACTTCATCTAGGAGGAGAGATGATTTCTCTGGCATACATTTCTGTTTTTTGGCCTTTTGTACTTTCATTGTCTTCTTACTGCTTTTTCCAACTTTTAAGAGCAAGGGGTTTTGAGTTTCAAGGCTTATCACCTGTTTTCCTCGGTCTTAGTCTTGTGCTACCATAGGTACAGGTGCTGATGTTATCATTTGTTCTGAGCTGCTTTCTGATCTCTTTTTTGTGCATGCTACTATTTGCATGTTTGAGGCTGGATCAATCTCAATGGGGTTCATTTCATTCGTTTTAAGTGGTGGTTCAAGTACTGTTTCCTCCACTACATACTCCTCCTCCATTTTTCCGTAGAAAGCGTCCCAAGTAAGGACTGTGATCACTGGTTTCAGCCTTCAACCAGGGACCGTATGATCCTTTTTTGTTCATTGCCCAGGGCGACATTGCATATGGTATTTCTAAGCAGTCAGTTGCATAGTGACCGATTCTACCACAAGAGAAGCAGTAATGTGGGAGCCGCTCGTATTTGAACTCCACCCAAAGCCATTTGTTACCAATATCCAGGATAGCTCCTAATTTCAAAGGTAAAGCCAAGTCAATCTCTACTCTGACTCGACCTCCCCTGTTCTGTGCATTTGCTGTTGCGTCCGGTTGGACTTCTATTACTTTTCCTATCCTTTTCCCCAGATCGTTGAACATTGTATCTATTCTCCAACCAGGGGGAACTCCTCCAATGCGTACCCAGAAAGCTGCCTTAGTAAAATCATAGCAATGCTTAGGGACTTCTGGGAGACACTGCTGTAGAACAAGCAAATTAGTTGAGTATGACCAAGGTGAGTTCCTCAGTATTCGCTGTTTTTCCTCCTCCGTTGGAAATACAAATGTGAAGTGCCCTGGTTCCTTCTGTGAGCAGATAACCCTTTCTGATTTCCATGCTTTCTTCATTGTAGTTATGAAAGCATGATAGTTCACATTTGGTTTGGAGAACAGTTTTCCAAAAAGAGTATGTCTACATTCCTCATGTTTCTGTTGGGGAATTTCATCAGACACTTCAACTACGTCGTCCTCAGACCATAGGTGCCCAAGACTTTTACATAAAGCAGCCACTCTCATTTCGTTTTCTTCTTTACTCTCAATTTGCGCTAACCTTCAAAAACTTATCTAGGGCTCAGGTCTAGGCTTACCACCTGTTGAAGATTACGCAGCTCCAAGTTTGTCTGGATCCGGACTTCTACCGCACCAGTCGGATCTGCCATACAACGAACTTCCGGAAAGGCGAGGCTGATACTTAGATCGGTGCTTAGTGCGGCGAGGAATACTCTCCCTGATGAATTTTTTCTCCCGTGGTTATCCCGATTGAAGGAAGCGAGCGGTTCCCAGATCTTTGAGAAGAGGCTCCAACATATTGTTGGGGTTTTTTTTTTTTTTTGAAAGATGGGAGGAAGAACCACTGCGGAAAGGAACAGGAATCGGGGCAACACCTGTAAATTAGGGTTTAGGGTAAGCAATGCGGAAAGGAACAGGAATCGGGACAAAACCTGTAAATTAGGGTTTAGGGTTTGAAGGAAGGGGGGAAGACGCTACCAAGAGGTAGAGAGCATCTCGCAGAGGCGAGAGAAGGGTTTGTTTAGAGATGTGGATCTCTGCACAACTTCAAATGTACTCTAATTTCACTCGCATGAAGAACTGTAAGGTTCTGTAGATTTTCTAATGGCACAATCCCACTTAATACCTGCAAAAGATCTAGTTCATATAAGTCCATAGAAATTGATAACATGAGCAAAGTTGATTTTTTACGTGGACGACATGTTTTATCATTGTCATTGGTTTCTCTAAAAATAACTTTTGTAGCTTCATCCAATGGAGCTGCACTGCAATTTATTTATGAGAAAATGACACAAATAGTTTATAAATTTTGGCTCAATGTGCAATTTAGTCTTTGAATTTGTAATTTGTTCAATATAGTGCTTGAACTTTAATCTAATGTATAATGTGATCCCCAAAGTTTTATTTATGTAGTCCCTAAACATTTAGTACATTTTTAATACAATCCCTGAAATTGTATAAAAATGTTCAATGTAGTCCCTGGTCTTGAATTAATGAAAGGACTTTCATACAGTTCAGGACTATATTGAACATATACCAAAAGTTTAGGAATTACATTGAACAAATTAAAAATTCAGAGACTATATTGTATATTGAGTTAAAGTTCAGGGATCACATTGAATACATTAAGTCAAAATCTAAGGATTTCTTATGTCATCATCCCTTTTATTTATTGAGGTAAAAAATTGAATCGTCACTCAACTTTTCTTCAATATGAACTTTTCTCTTTATTCAACCTTATCCTGAACTTTTAAAAGTATGTTCAATGCAATTCTTCCATTAAACATATGCCATGCCACATGCATTTATTTTATGAGAATTGCCACATTAGCATTAATTGAGCCAAAATAATGATTTGAATTCACACATCGTTTTCTCAAGTTAGCAACTTTTTTAAAATTACGCTTTGCTAAAAGGAAACAAGGCTTGAAATTCTTAGAGAATGCTTCGAATGACTTGGTTTCATGTATCGGAGGTGTTACCAACTTACCATGTGTGCTTTGATAACTATTTTTGTTAACAGGATCAAGCATATCATTCAACCAAAACAAATATAGCAAGATGTCGAGGATCGGGTAAGTACTCAGCCAAAATTATGTTTCTTTTTGCTAAATTTAGAGGGGGGAGATGGGTTAATAAGTGCAAGGAGTATTTCTCTCATATTTTTGTTTTCTTCCTATACGTCGTTCATTGATAAATCTTATTTCATGTATCTTTGTGTTTGTAAATTGTGAATTACCTTCTCATATGTTACCTTCTCTCTCCTTTTCGAGAGATTTTTACATACTATGGAGCAAGTTTCCTGTCCATCCATGTCAATCACCTCAGAAGTATTACCATTTCGGAAGAAAAGCTCATAGTATTTGGTACTTGATTATCAATTTAAATCATAGTGACGTCAAATTCAAAAAGAACCTTAAAGGTCTCTTCCTTTTGGTGCACTAGTCGATTAAGTGAGATGTATTAGCCATGTTGATTGCAATTAATTGTTGAGTGTCTTGAGGTTATTTTTTTGCAATTTCAAGTGAGATGATTCACTAATGTGGTAGGCACCGGAAATTCATTAAATCAATGATACGAGAGATTTTGATGAATCTGAAGATAAAAGGCAAATATGCCGTTAAGCATTTAGTCGGAATGGATCATCGAGTGGGAGCCGTCAGGAAGTTGGTGGACGTGGACCCCGGGGGGGATGCACTTTCTGCTAATTCATGGAACAAGAATTAGGAAACCACTGTCACTAAGGTTGTCATCAACAAATTAAATTCCCTCTTCAGTCATTGCTGCTTCCTGTGAAATGTATAGGAACCATCGATCAGCTTTGGCCTCATAACTTTATAGAAACAACTATTATCTGACACCATTTGATTAGGGCTTTCACAAGGAATCAATGATGTTGACTATGGGATCAAGGTGATTGCACGACAACTTTCTAATAGGAAAGTCTTCATTCTTCTTGATGATATGAATGATGAGGAACAACTTGATAAATAAGCCATCAAGCACGTTCCATTTGGTTCAGGAAATTGAGGAATTATGACAACTAGGAATAGAAGCGTTCTAGAAGTCAACCAAACTTGGATTACAAATTCAATCTCTTCAAGCTTTTTCGTAGAAATGTTTTTGGGTGAAATCCTTGCCTGATTCTAATTTTTTGTTCTCGGGATTAGTTTGGGAATAGAATCGCGTTTGGTAAAATTTTATTCCGGGAACAAATTTCTATTTTTTTGTTTTCATAAGTAGATTTGGAACAGAATCAAGAATACAAAAAAAGTTGATTTTTGTTCCGTGAACAAATCTAATCTTTGCGTTCGTTTCACGGAAAATGAACGGAAAATAAATCATTTTCCAGAAAATTGCTATATTTTCTGGTGTTCGGTGGAAACTTAAAAAACCAATTTCTTTATTTTTCTTTTTATTTTTTTATTTTTATTTTTTCCTTTTCTTTTCCTTCTCCTTCCATTTTCTCTCCTTCTTCCTCTTTTCCTTCTTCCTTCCTCCACCGCCACACCACCATCCAATCCGGATTGCCGAGATCGCCGACCAAGCGGTCGCCGATCCGGCAGCGGGCGGGGCTCGGGCCTTGCCCGAGCTCGACAGAGGTCCACCACCGCGAGCTCGCCGGATCGGCGGTTGTTGGCTCCCAATCGGCTCCGCCCGAGCTCCGGCAAATTCGAGCAAAGCCGCCGCCAGCCGAGCTCCGCCCTAAGCGCAAGGCTCACTGTCCACCGGAAGCCTCGCACCGCACGACATCGGCGGTTGGGCAAGTCGGATCCTCGGCGACTAGCGGAGCGCGGCTTTGAGCCGCCGGGAACCGGCAAGCGAGCGAGAGGCCGGGTAGGGCGGAGGCGATCCCGAGAAGGAAGCCATTGCGGGGAGAGCAAGAAAGAGAGAGAGAGAGAACGAGAACGAAGGAAAAAGGAGCTGGAGCGCGGCGCGCGGAAAATGACTTCCTCTTTTCAAAGAGGAAGTCATTTTCCGCGATTCCAAAGAGGAATTTTCCGTTGACCGGAAAATATTTTCCGTTGACCGTGTATTTTCCGCCGTCGCCGGAAATTCAGGCGGGAAGTTATTTTCCGCGAAACAAACGGAGCATAAGAATCAAAACCAATTCCCCTTCTTCCATTTTCTCATTTTCTTATCTTTTCTTCTTCTTCATCGACCACTATCCCATGGTTGCCGTTCGCCGCCGCCCGCCGCCGATTGCTGCTGTCCACCACTGTTGTCGCTGGTTGTTGGCAACCGGTTCAGCGAGCTCGCTGGAAGCAAGCCTAGCCACTGGCGAGCTCGCCGAAGGCCCGCCTAGACATTGGCGAGGCTTGGCCTTGCCAAATCCGGTGAGGCTGAGCTTCGGCGGGGCTGAGCGAGCCTCACCTAGCCCCGCCAGTGGCCAGGGGAGCCTCGCCTAGCCTCACCGAGGCCGGCCTAGCCACCGGTGAGGCTTGGCCTTGCCGAGGGCCGACAATGCTCTAGTGAGGTCGCCAGCCTTCGTCTGGCTGGTTGCCGAACCGGTGATCGGCCACCGGAAGAAGAAGAATATGAGAGAGAAAGGAAAAAAGAAAAGAAAAAAAAAAAAAAAAAGAAAAGAAAAAAAGAAAAAAATATTTAAAAATTAAAAAAAAATTGAATTTGAAACAGAATTAATGAGTACGGTACCAAATGTAATTTTATTCCAAAATCAGAAATTTTGGACAGTTACCAAATGCTTAAAATGCTTAGAAATTATTCCCAGGATTAGAATAAAAAATAATTATTTTTTGTCATAATATGTTCCTAGGAACAAAATCGTTACCAAATGCACCATAAGCTTCCCACAAGTTTTATAAGCGTAAGCTTGGGATCATGTTCTTAGCATTAGGTCCCAAATCCGTGAAACCTAACTAAATTGGTGGATTTGAGCTGTGGTGGTCATAATGGGAATTGTCGTCTTCGTTCTTCTAAGATGGTCCAAACCAACAATTCCTTGTGTTCCTTCCACCGTCTTTGTCAACATTGTCACTAGAATGTCATGAACCAAAAATCAGTTTGTAATATGCCGCAACCTGAGAAACTTGACACGTGTGCCAATTTATCAGTGTTGTTGGAAGGAAGTTCAGCTTGATGAGCTTGAACAGTTCATTGTGGAAGGCTTAGAACTCCTTGAGGGATTTGCCGATCTTTTGAGGTTGAAGTTGTCAAAGTTGATTGATTGCCCAAATCTAAGTGCGATTGAAGGACTTGGTTCAGCGGACTTGTTGGAACAATTGGAAATAAAAGAATGTACTAAAATTGAAACTCTAGATGGTCCATCGGATTTGAAAAAGCTGGAGACATGGGTAATTCGAGGATGCAAAGTGCGTCTGGCCGTTAAGGGCCTGGTGTGAACTAGAGAAAATCAAAAGATTGGATTTTACCCGCTGTAGATCATCAGAAAGTTTCGCTAATATATTCAGTACGAAAATACAGATGATTGCTGCTGCATAAGCATTTTTAACTGGTCTAAGTCGGAAGGAGAACCTCCTTGACAGCGAGACCAAGGCATCTCATACAAGCTATGGAAAGTCCTGAGGAAATGTCCAACTGGGTTCAAAATCAGTCGAGCCAGAACAAATACAGAATTCTTTCTGCGGACGTTTGAAGCAAATAAGATGTGGAACAAAGCAATGGCAAAGCGGGAAGCTGAGGGAATCAAAAAGGAGAAAAAAGAAACAAGGAACAAACTGAGAAAGCCTGATGAGAGAGAGAGAGAGAGAAGAAAAACAACTTCAGATCTGTACAGCGATCGGGTTACTTCCTCACTATCGATCACCACTATTGACCATCTCTTATTCAATCTGTTTAGCGATTTCATGGAATTTCAACTTCCCCAGAATTCTTCTTGTGGCATTCAAGGGAAGAAAAGATGATTCGAAGATTGGTCGTACTGGGATGGATTTTCACTAGCTATTGCTGGAGAAGTCGCCTTCGAATTAGACACCGTTACTTGTAATCCGTGTCTAATTATGCATTAATTCGTCATAAATATTAGGTTGAGCAAGTACAGTTAGTCAAACGAGGGTGTTTGCTGACATTCTTGTCATATAATTTATCTTAGAGCGCTTTGCATGTTTTTGTCTTTATTATGACAATTTATGTAGTGCTTTCGACAATGCTTTCACCCCATGAAAAAGCAGGTGCAATTTTTCTTTTTCGTATTTGTAGAATTGTTTTCTTTTTCCCCGAAATCATATAATTGTCCAAATTCTTTTTAAAGGCTAAACATTAGAAATCTGATTGATGAGATTTTTTTTGCAGTTGAGGAAAGAAGGAAATAATAACTGCTTTATTTTGTTCTCATTCTTTATTTTTTTTTTTGGATTAGAAATACGGATATTCATTACTCAACCGAAGATAAAGGATTACAAAGGATTCAAGATCCAAACATAAAATCAGCCAAACGGAATGCAGGGGATCAATAATCTAATTCGTTGGATGAGAGTCGGCTCGGTGAGCCTTAGCGACCTAGTCGGCCACTTTATTATAATCTCTTGGTTCAAAACGGATACTAACTCCTTCTAGCTGGCCCAACAACTTAATGCAATTTTGAATGATGGACCAAGAGGCCCATGGCATTTTAGACCGGCCCATTATGTAATTAACTGTTGATGAGCTAACAGTTGATAGTAGTGAATAGCTCTTTATATGTACCTCTTATAATATATTGACATACTCATAGATTGATATTGATCTTAATGGCTAATGTAAGATGGTGAATAATATTTTTAACACCGTTTTCACATTGAATTCATACTACAAATATGAAATTTGGGAGTCGATTCTTAATTAAAATCAATTGACTTTTAATTTTTATGTTCACTTTGCTTTTTCTAAGAGATGCCTTCACTTGTGGTATATCAGCAAAGAGAGGTCAATATCACTTCTATCAGCCCTATCGAATTCATAACTTATTTAGTTATCACATTTTTTTTTATGACAACATGGTAAGACAAACGTTCAATTATTGTTATTTTTCTCATAATGTCATTAGGTATGTTGACCTGTCGATGGTCTTCATTCGTGACAAGATGTGCACGTGAAAGAATGATGAGATTAACTGTTCAATTAGATGATTACCAAAAACAAGCAACGCCTGAAATAGTAAGGTCATGACTATTCGACCTCCAAACCATTGAAGGGGAAATCTGTCGTTGGTTGGTGGACCAGTTTGATCCAAACTTGGGGGAGATAAGAACGTTCCATCAGCAATCTGTTTATTCTCGTGGACCGGGTTTGTGTTGCCCAGTGGGCATTAATCAAGAGAAACGAACTCGGCAAATTCGGTATGAAATGCTCTGAATGAATCTACAGGCAACGCTAAATTCAAACTTCGCAAACATGTATCGTGCTTCTACAGATAGTATATTTGTCGCCGATTTATATGAAAATGTTTCTTTGATCACGCATTGTTCAAAATTCACTAAAATTTTCCCATTATGGAGTTGGGTCACATTGATAAAGTGGATATCGGCAATATGGTGTTGGCCCTGCGTAGCCAAAAAGATACTTCGGGCAATTGATTGGACAAAAATGTAATAAAAAAAAATCATTAACCATATGCGTATTGATGTCTGATGATGCTCTCACGTCAATTATTAATAGGCACAAGAAGACTTATTATTTAATTTTGCAAAATAGTGAAGGTATTTGATGTTATGCTTAATGCACACGGTAATGATATTACGCCAATACCGAAAATGAGTCCATCTAAACCCCAAAAAGGATGAGATATAATCACCTGGACAATATGATTGGTGCAATTGCTATATAGAAAATAGCTGTCGTTTGACAATGATCTTTAGGTTGGTAGTACCTTATGGCTATAGAAAGTTTCCGATTGCACTTCCCTTGTGTGTATAATGCCTTCAGGACGATAACAATTCAGTTTATGGTACACAATCGCTATAAACAATAGGAGGGACTATAATGGTGATTTTAGAAGTTGACATAATCGAACTATCCTATTGTTTAGCTTATCTTGAAATGGATGATCTTTCTTTGTTCTAGTGAAGAATTGATTCAAGATCAAGATTCAAATCACTGCACATGCATACATCATCTTATAATCACTCCAACACGATAGATCTAAGTGTTTCTAATGACTCTTTGTACGTGGGATAAATGAATCCAACATTATAAAGATATTTGGCTTCTTTTTTGATATTCAAGAAAGATGGGCTAATCCCAAACTAGCACACCTATCTTCAAAACAATTTTCATGTCCAAATCGATATATCGGTCATACACTTACTTTAAACTAATTTTTGTTGCAAATTTTCAAATTAACGTACCCAAAATCATAAAATTGGGCAAATGTAGTATGAATGTAACAATTTCATGTTTTTTAATGATATCCAGCTTGAGATTTCTTTACTAAAAAATTAGTTTGGATAGGTAGGATATTAACTTGAGATTTTTTTGGTGATATTAATTCTGGAAAAAAAAAAAAGGAAGAAAAAATAATTGCAATTTTGAGATGGGTCCCATGGACCTCGGCAACCACTGCACCGCGGAAAACCGACAGCCAAGAAAAAAAAAGGAAAGCGAACGGAAGAAGCAAACAAAGGATGGGATGAAGTGGAGACGGTGGAGGATCGGATCGGATAGTCAAAGGAGAGGCAGAGGATCGAAGTGCATCGAAGGCCACAACCATTATGGGTTCTTTAGCAGGATAAGATTTGATCCATTCTTCGCCCCATCTCTCTTTTCTTCCACGCTTCCCAATCCCTCGCCCTCACGTCATCTTGCATCCCATCCTCTCTCCCCCAATCTCAGGTCCTCATCTCAGCCCTCTGCTTCTTTGCTTTCTGTATTTATCTGGGTACACACCATTCTAAGCTTGCTCTTTTGCCATCAGCGCCAGCCTCTCCGAGTGGAATTCAGGATGCAGCCCGCTTCCGAGGCCAACCAACGCATCGCAAGAATCTCCGCTCACCTTCACCCACCTAATTTGCAGGTATGCCCATTGAAATTGGGCTCTTCCTCGATCGTGGGTCGTGCTCGTTTTCTTTTCATTCGCTCTCTTTCTTGTTTTTTCTATGGGCGAGTCGTCTCCGTTGCTCAAAAATCGCTGAATTGAAATGGGTACTTGTTAATTTCTTGAAAGGTTACGCAATTGGTGAGCTTTAATTGAATTGCGAGCTGCGACTGTCGAAGCTGGCGATGCTTTTTTATTATGATGCTTAGTTTTATTGGTTGAAGAGCTAATGAGGAGTGATCGTGCATTGTGGGTGACTCTTAGATGGAGGAGAGCGCGGGGCTAAGGCGTGCGAATTGCCGGGCAAAGGGTGCAGCGCCGGGATTCAAAGTCGCCATCCTGGGAGCGGCTGGAGGGATCGGGCAGCCTCTGGCATTGTTGATGAAGATCAACCCGCTCGTCTCTGTTCTTCATCTGTATGATGTTGTGAATACTCCTGGCGTCACCGCTGATATCAGCCACATGGACACTGGTGCCGTGGTGAGTTTCCCCTCCCATCATCAATTAGATTGCCGTTTGCTGAATTTGGGATGAACACAATTGTTGGTCTCTATATGAAGGTGGAATTTAATATTGTTGATCGTTTTTCTGGGGATATTGTTGGGATTACCTTTTCAGATGAGTGAGCTCGATATCATCATTGTATATGGATGTTTTACTAAGTGAAACTAATTTGTTTCTTCTATAATCAGGTCCGTGGATTTCTGGGACAGCCACAACTGGAGGAAGCCCTTGTAGGAATGGACCTTGTCATCATCCCTGCTGGAGTTCCTAGGAAACCCGGGATGACAAGAGATGACCTGTTCAAGATAAATGCTGGAATTGTCAGAACCCTTTGTGAAGGAATTGCCAAATCATGCCCAAAAGCTATTGTCAACCTGATTAGCAACCCTGTTAACTCCACAGTTCCCATTGCAGCCGAAGTTTTCAAGAAAGCTGGCACTTATGATCCTAAGAGACTGTTGGGTGTGACCACACTCGATGTAGTTAGAGCAAATACTTTTGTGGTAGGTGTCACTCCTGCCTCTACTGTCTTGCTGATACTATTGAGAAGCATGGAGTATCTTTATGTTCAGACTATCAGGTCGTCACTTTGTATAAGCCTACAAAGTTGGAAGCATATGTTACCTTGTTTAGCATGCTCTCTTGACTTAAACGTTATAATTTGTGTACCTACAATTAGTAACTTGCTCCAAGGGCATCAACCTTTTCCTGGCTTGTGAAAAGACAACTTAGTTGAATTTTATTAAATAGGTTAACGCCCATCTATGGGATCATGTGCAGTGGTTTAAAAGCAAGTTAATAAAACCCAGCTATTTGCAAGCCTAGCAGGAGAGTCGAGATGCCCCATGTATTTGATTGTTTTAGGTGAAATAATCATGTAACTTCTGTTCCATATTAGTGAGAGTTATTGGTTCTCTTCTCATGATGATGAGGGTTTTTGGGGTCATAGATACTTGGTATTAATGCTCAGGCAGCAAAATTGTACCGATACCAGTTTCGAGACAATGCTATGAACGCCAACAACTTTATTCATTTCCATTGTGTCTTGCAGGCAGAAGTACTGGGTCTTGATCCTAGAGAAGTCGATGTTCCAGTTGTTGGGGGTCATGCAGGAGTGACAATTTTACCTCTTTTATCTCAGGTTTGTGATGTATTCTTCCTGATGAGAACTTATTATATGTTTGATAGGAACTTGCAACTTTCCTCTATAATGCTAAATGGCAATTGGCATTTTCAAAATCTGTAGGTTAAACCACCTTGTTCTTTCACTCCTCCAGAAATTGATTACCTGACATCACGCATCCAAAATGGCGGGACAGAAGTTGTTGAGGTATATAAATTTCAATTGTTATGGATTTGGACGTCAAATTGGCGGTGTTACCGATATATCATATTCCGTCAGTCTCTTCATTTTTGCATTTTCAGGTTGTAAAATAGTGCTTTAGCTGTTCTAGTGATGTTCATTTTCTTAAGGGCTTGTGACAAGCTTCAAAGTTTTGAAGCTGCCTAAGGAGTACACTGTGTTACAAGCAAGCTTTTTTTCCCCAGACACATGACTGCATCCTTAATCATGTTAGAGCTCTAGATCCTTTAAATTTACCAGCCATTTCGAAGATATTCTCTGCCAAGAACTTTCTATATGAGAAGGATGAGATTTTCTCAAGAATCACATCGTAGGTCCATGTGGGCATATATCTTTCTCAAGTCAACTTTATGGCGTGAAGCCTTTGCCTATGCACTGTAATGAACAGAAGAGAGCTTGATATTATCTCTACTAGAATATGATTATCACAACCTTGAAATTTTTTATTTTTTTTTTTGGTAAGAACCTTGAAAATTTTTCCATTACCGCTACCCTAAGAAATGTGTTAATATAAAGATTTTTGTCCAAATTATTGGGAAACCTTGCATGTGAAAGTATGTAGAAGGTGATCACTTTGTCTTGGGCTATTGGTAGAAGCAAGCAGTTATGGAGAGTATCTAAGTTTCTGATTATTTTGTCTGGTCCTCTGGTCCTCATTAAGGAAAACAAAGGAAGGTGACAAAAAGACTATAGAAACATAGCACCGTATACATCTCTTGCCATTATATTAAGAGAATGATTTGCATTTTGATGATAAGAGGAGAAGTTCATGTGGTGACAGGATTGTTAGATATATCAGATTTTCTAAAAGTGATTGCTGATTTCTAACCGAAAGTGTATGATTTTTGCATCTGTTTCCACAATGAAATTCTGACATGACATCTTAGGCTTTGCTTCTCTGCTTCCATACATTTTTGTTCTGAAGCCAACTGAATTGTGTATGTTTGTGCCTTGACAACTATCAGGCTAAAGCTGGAGCTGGCTCGGCAACTCTCTCAATGGTCAGTCCTTTTTTTGGCCCTTGGGATGTAGTTTGATCTCTTTCATGACCAGGCAATTTGATGACTTTTTGATATGCAGACTCTTTTCATATGCTAAAATAATGTGAAAATGAAATATGCAGGCATATGCTTCTGTGAAGTTTGCTGATGCATGCCTGCGTGGGTTGAGGGGTGATGCGGGTATTGTCGAATGTGCATTTGTTGCTTCTCAGGTTTGGTGCCTTGAAAGAACTTATCGAGATTTGAAAATCTATGTATTTCTCTCAAATCCAAAATGAAACCACTGATAATTTTCTTTATTGTTGTCCCCATATTTCAGGTAACTGAGCTTCCATTCTTTGCATCCAAAGTGCGCCTCAGTCGTACCTGGGGCTGAGGAGGTTCTTCCTCTTGGCCCACTGAATGAGTACGAAAGGTCTGGAATTTTAATAATCCTGAGATTTTTAAGTCTGCTCTGATTACACATCAAAGAAAGATAAAGTTTTCTAATTTCGGCTGTTGTTTGTTAACCTGTAGGGCTGGCTTGGAAAAGGCAAAGCAAGAGTTAGCAGAGAGTATTCAGAAGGGCATTTCATTTATCAAGAAGTGAACGAGTTACGTTTCTTTTCGGAACGAAAGAGATGGCCTCTCCATAGTTTCCGGTTATTTTCTACTCAGAATTGGTTCTTGGGAATAAGTGGTTAGACCCGGGAAGATATCGAAGTTATTCAGCATAGCTGACGTAGGAAAAAACGGAGGATTTTCTTTTCTTGAATGTTATGTACTCGAATGGTGATGTGTAATAACGAGGTGGAAAAGATGTTTGTATATTATAGTTCTATGTCTATCTTTCTTGTCTTCGTCTTCGTGTTTGCATCTGTGTTTTCGACTTTCTTATGCACCTGCAGTGTCGCCTCCGAGTTGCACTTCAATTGTGCAATGCCGCAATAGGCAAATAAGCGGGAGCCCGTTTTTGGCTCTAGGCCTGAAGTTTAGGAGATTCAAGTGCAGCTTTTTGTGGCTCTGTCCAGAAGATTTTAAGAGTCACACGAGCAAAGATAGCCATTCTAGAGGCCCTTCTTGGGTGGAAGGCGGGGAGAGTTAAAATTATCATTTGAACACAAAAAGGCACAAGTTCGAGAATTTTCAATTGGAGATGCCTCTCGACTGATTCTCTCCCCAATTACCAGCACAATTTCTCACACCAAGTTTTACTTACTTGGAGCATTTAAATTTAACAAACGACTTTAAGCTCAAAATAATTATCTAATGAAAGATGATTTAGTTATCAATAATAATTTATGGTAAATTTCTCGATGGATAATGAAAATAGTTTATACTCATTCATATTATCCAACGCTAAAAAAGGCAAGAGATTTTGCTCGTATGAAGCTCAAACTTCAAAGGCTCCTGCTCTTGATAACACACTACTGGTGGAGACCCCTATTAAAGTGACGGAGAAGTTAAATCAGTGGGCTTTGGTGGCTAGCCTTAATAAACCACCGGATTATCCATGAAGATTTTAAGTTGGAATTGTCAGGGGTTGGGCACACCCTTGACAATTCAAGCTTTGCGAGTCCTTATGACTCAAGAAAGGCCCAACATCATCTTTTTAATGGAAATTAAAAATCAAGAGCATAAGTTACAACGATTAAGGAGGAGGTTAAAATTTCAAAATTGTTTCTTAGTGGATCCAGCAGCTATTGCTGGGCGTTTAGCTATTTTCTGGGATGACCAGGTATTAATATCCATTAAGTCTTTCTCGAATAGCTTTATTAATGTTCAATGTCATGCCAAAGAAACCAAACAGAGAATGTATATCACATTTCTACATGCTCCCACTAAATTCCATGAAAGAGTATTGTTATGGGAGGCTATACATAGAGCGAGTGTAAATTATCATCTACCTTAGCTTAACATGGGGGATTTTAATGAAATTTTGTATCACTAGGAAAACGTGGGTTAAAAAAGAGCAGAAAACTATGGCTTACAACTTTTAGAGACTTTTTGCACTAATGTTCCTTAATGGATTTGTAATACAAGGGCTATGCGTTTACCTGGACAAATAATAGAGCAGGAGAACACCTATTTAAGAAGCGCCTTGATAGAGCTCTATGTAACTTGGATTGGAGACTTGAATATCCAACCACCAAATGTATAACATTATCGGCCATTGGCTCGGATCACAACCCTCTTATAATATCACTTTACCAACAAAAGGAACGAAGGAAAATGGTATTCCGATACGAAGCTTTCTAGTCAGGGGATGAGGAGTGTGTGCAGTTAGTAAAGAAAACTTGGGCTGAAACCGAATCACAAAGGCTAAATATGGTGGAAAAACTACAGATAGTGGTACAAAAGCTGATAATGTGAAGTAATAATAGATTTTCCAATGCTAATAGGAAGATCGAGTGGCTGAAGAGTGAGCTTCAAAGGTTGATGAATGAAATGGAAGCTTCTCAGGAATGTGTGGAAGCAAAGAAGATATCTCAAGAGATTGAATACCCGTGCCGATAAGAGGAGATGTATTGGGGAATGCGGTCTAGAATTAGCTGGTTGAAATGGGGTGATAGAAACACTAAATTCTTCCACACTACAGCTATTCAGAGACAATCCAAAAACAGAATAACCATGCTAAAGAATGTTGAAGATGATTGGGTGAGAGAGGAACAACTTTTGAAGCAAATGACGGAGACATATTTTAAAAATTTGTATGAGTCTATGGGGTCTCGAAACTTTCAGCCTATTCTTCACCAAATTCTGACTTTTGTTGATGAAACAATGAACTAACAGCTGGTTAAATTTGTTACTTTGGTGGAGATTACGGCTGCAATGAACCAATTAGGAGCTACTAAAGCCCCAGGATTGGATGGACTTAATGGACTCTTTTCAGGAATCATTGGCCAGCTATAGGCCAGGATATTTGTAGGGAAGTACATAATTTTTTTGATACGGATTTACCTAAATCTAGCCATGAATAGAACCCAAATCACCATAATTCCCAAAAGCCCAAACCCTGAAAAGCTTGAACAATTCCGCCTAATCAGCCTCTGCAATTTTTTGTACAAAACCATTTCCAAAGTATTAACCAATAGACTTAAACCCCTGCTATCAAGTCTTATTGCTAAAGAACAAAATGCTTTTGTGGGGGGTAGACAAATTCAAGACAATATCCTAATTGTGCAGGAAGTACTCCATAGAATGCGAACTCGGAAGAGAAAGAATAAATTCCAAGCCGTTCTAAAGCTGGATATGCAGAAGGTGTATGATCGGATTGAATGAGACTTCCTTTGAGCATGCTTACTCAAGATGAGATTATGTGATAAGTGGGTATAATAGGTTATGCAATGTGTTTCAACGGTTTCATTTAGTGTAAATTTCAATGGGGAACTCTTATCTTCATTTAAGCCAACCAGAGGGATTCGACAAGGTGACCCACTATCCCCTTATCTCTTCATTTTAGTGGCAAACACCCTCTCATACCTAATCAAACAAGCTATAGCAGATGGTATACTCCGAGGAATCAAGTTGAATAGAAGTTGTTCTACTCTATCACACTTACTATTTGCAGATGACTCAATTTTCTTTCTCCATGGAACCATATTAGAATGTCAAAATCTGACGGCCATTTTACACCAATATTGTTTTGCATCAGGCTAGGCTATTAATCTTAATAAGTCAGGCATTTATTTTAGTAAAAGCTGTCCAATGAACTTGAGAAGAAATATGGCTTTAGAATTGAGAGTTCTAGAGATAGAGAAAACAGGGAAGTATTTAGGAATTCCTTTGGATTGGGGAGCTTCCAAGAAATATATATTCGTTTGGATTCTAGCTTGAGTTAATATGAAGTTGGAAAACTGGAAGGATAATTTGCTGTCAAAAGCAGGGAAGGAAATATTGATCAAAGCAATAATACATGCCATTCCTCAATATGCAATGTCCATTTTCAAAATTCCTGTTTCAATTTGCAAATCTATTGAGAAGAAAATTGCCAATTTCTGGTGGAGAAATAGTAACAAATCTGTTGGGGTTCATTGGAAAATTGGGAAACTCTAAAACTTAGGAAGAATGAGGGGGGTCTCGGTTTCAAAGATTTACTTGCCTTCAATACAGCCATGTTAGGGAAGCAAGCTTGGTGCTTTTCACAGCAACCATAGTCCTTGCTAAGCTAAGTGATGAAGGGTCTTTATTATCCGCATGATGATTTTTGGAAAGCTAGAAAAGGTTTCTGACCTTCATGGGAATGGCAAAGTATTTCCTTGGAAGAGATTCTATAGCACCATTTGTTATGTATTCAGTGGGAAATGGGAAAGAAAATTTTGATTTGAGAAGACAAATGGTTGAAAAGTGGACTTATTGGCGGCCCATCAACAAGAAATGAGCCAGTTCATGTGGCTGAATTAATAGAACCAAAAGCTGGGATATGGGATGAACCAATGGTAAGATCGCTGTTTGATGATCAAATAATGAAGGAAATCCTAGAAACCCCTATTGGATTACCCACTACATAAGACAAATTGGTTTGGATGAATAACAAGTTAGGGTCCTACATAGTTAAAGGCGATTATTTCACCATTAGAGATAGATCAGCTAGCACACATACAACAACAACAACTTCATATCACCAAATGACACCTCAACTCTGGAAATATATTTGGCACTCTAGAACTCTATCCAAAGTTAAACTATTTATCTAGAGTGCATGTCAAAATATGATGCCTACTCTAGAAAATTTACACAGGAGAAGAATAGTATCTACCCCATTATGTCCCATATGCAAATAGGAAGCTAAAACCATTAAACATATCCTCTTGCTCTGCCCATGGACAACTCAAATATGGCATGCCACCTCCCTGCAAATTAAAATATCAAGAATTGGGTTAACAAGATTTGACGACTGGCTGTGCAAGTTAAAAGAAGACCCACAAGGAGATTTGAAGTTCGACCTAACCGCAACAATCTTGCGGTGCATATGGAAAGACAGGAATCACTTCATTTTCAGGCAACATCCCCTGCATTCGTAACAAACACTGTTCAAAGCTTTAGCTTTACATGAGAACTTTCTCATTTGGAACTGCAAACCAAAGGAAAAGAAGACAAGTGAAGCTCAGACTTACCGATGGCAACTCCTGGCCCTAGATGTGCTAAAAGTTAACATTGATGCTTCTTTTATCTGAAATGAAGGAGCGGCTGCAGCTTTTAACGAGAACAGGGGATCGAACGAAGAAACCAACGAAAATAGGGGATCGCACTAAGAAGCTACTACAGCTTCAGAGGAGAACAGAGGATCCATCGCCATCGCCGGCCTTTGTCGACACTCTAAGGGGCGTCTTGTTGATCGCTTCTCCAAGCCAGTTGCGATTTCTTCTGCAGAACAGGTGGAGGCCAATAGGGGATTGCACGAAGAAGCCACTGCAGCTTTGGAGGAGAACAGGGGATCCATCGCCTGCCTTTGTTGAGACTCCAAGGGGCGTATTGTTGATGGCTTCTCCAAGCTAGTTGTGGTTTCTACTGCAGAACAGGCGGAGGCCATGGCACTTCTTGAAACCTTAGAGTTCCTTTCTTCTAGATCTGAGTTGAAAATGCAAGTACGTTTGGATTGCCTTTCCCTCGTGCAAAGCATTTTAGCGACAACCGAAACAAGTTGGGAAATTAAGGGCATCGTGGACCGGATCAAGGCCAAGCTAAAGGAGTTTTATGGGCTTTCTCTGGCCCATTACAGCAAGGAGTTTAATAGAACAACATATTGGCTTGCAAAAGCCCAAAGATTAAACTGTATTCCTAGTAATTAGATAGCTAATCCCCCGCCTGACCTATTTGATTTGTTATGCGTCGATACTTTTGATGTATTTCCTCCAAACTTGGCTAAGTAAATTAATAGCAACCGTATTTTTGACAAAAAAAAAAAAAAATGATATTAGCAATCAATTTTTAAAAAATTTAAATGATTTTTTTTTTTCTTGAAATAAGATTATCCTAGTGTTTTTCCACGGGTGTAAGCATCAGTCCTTTTTTTTTTTTGACTTGTGAGAGTTCGACTAAAATATGTTCCAACTGCAGAGTAGACCCAAGGAGAGGACAACTCAGATCCATAAAAATAATCCTGGAAGAGTACGCCTCGCCGGTCTTGTCAGATCTTTTCCTGGGAAGCGGAACCAATCTCACTCCACTCCCAAGGCGACGCATGTCGTCCAGGAAACTTGAAGCCGCAAGTCGACGTCCTCGATTTCGCTGGAAGAAGCAGATAACCTCGAGACTTTCCTCTTGAGGTACGGTTCCTTCACCTCGATCTTGATGATGGAGGACTGAAACGGCGACGAGGGTTGGACTGAGACGGCGGTGGGGCGGTGGTTTTGGTTGGAAGGGTGTAGTAGACGTTGGAGTGGAAGAGAAGAACAAGAAGAAGAAACAAGAAGAAGAAACAAAAGGAAAACGAAGAGAGGGGAGACAGGGGTGACGTGAGGTGAGGGAGGGTGAGCGCTGTCCGACCCGTGAATGGAGTGGGATTTTCGTGCGTTGAAATCCTGTTCCTACCCAATAATTTCGTTGTCTTAGAACTCTTCTTACTTTCCATTTCTGTCTCTCAGGTCTGGGCTCTCTCTCTCTCCCCCCTCTCTCCCCTCCGGCAGCGTCCTTCCGTCCTTCTCTCCATACCATCGACTCAGTCGCTGTCTCATCTCGATCGGCCGTTAACCAGCGCACTAGGTGCTCTCTCTTTATATCAGTTTCGTTTTCGATTTCTCGGTCGAATGCCATTGTTGATTGATGGCTGTGAGTCTGTGACTAACCAAGCCCACCATCTGTTTTCTTTTCCTTCCTTTATGTTTCGTAACTGTTGATTGATTTCTTGCCTCAAGCAAACCCATTGACTCGATTCTGTCTCAAGGCGATGGAACCGTCCGCTAATACATTGAGAATGGAGTTTGAGGTGTTCCTGAGTTTCAGGGGACCGGACACTCGGAACACCTTTACTAGTTGCCTCTATAGTGACATGGTGGAGAAAGGAATCCGTGTCTTCAAAGATGATGAGGAGTTCCGAGTCGGTCAGAAGATTAGTGGACAGCTCTTGCGGGCCCTTGACGACACCTAGATCTATTTCCCCATCTTCTCTAAGGGCTTCGCTTCCAGTCCGTGGTGTCTTCGTGAGGTCGCACATATGGTAGATTGCACTTCCAAATCAGACGGGAGGAAGGAGATCCTCCCCATTTTTTTCGATGTAGAGCTAGATGATGTCAAGCTTAAAACAAATTTGTACAGAGATGCCCTGTCTAAACATGAGAAGAAGTATGGCTCCATTGAAGTCAAGCGCTGGGGAGATGCTCTGGTTGAGGTTCCGACCAGAGCAGGTTGGAAGCTGGAACGAAAAGGGTAAGTCCTACACAACTTTTTCTTGAGTTCTTAATTTTAACATAATCTATCAAGAACTTAGCTAAAGTATTATTGGTCGTGTTATACGTCTAACGATATCAATCATCTCTAGGACTTTTACCTCGTGTATTCCATCCAGTCTTTTGAGTAATCAATTTCTCTGTAAGTTGAAAAAAGTTGACGTTAATGTTACGTCATCGTCAAGTTGTTGCTGAATGCTAAGTTAGCAGTCTGTTCGGTAGTTGAAAACTGTAGAACAACTTTAAATAAAAAATTGATAATTTTCAATAAATTTAGAAAAAGAGAAGTGGAAACAACAAATACCATATGTTGTTTTAAATATGATTTTAGGGGTACTTTAGAAATTTTGAGAATAGTCCTCCTTTATTACATATGGGTGTGTAAAAGTTTTATATTTTTAAAGAAAAATAGAGGAATAGTTTTTAAGTTTCAACGTAATAATCAATGCATAGATAGTTACTAGAGGCAATAATCTCGCATCACACCCTCACTTCATAACTCATTTGAAAATTGGAAAAGTTTATGGAGAATGTCCATTCTGCCACTTGGGCACTTGTCACGTAGTAATTGGCTCTTTGTTTGCTCGCATGTGCACTTAACCTTAGAGAGAGAGAGAGAGAGAGAGAGTTGACTTGGAGACGCGGTATGAGTAGATGGACGAAATAGTTATCAATATATGACTGGATTCTTTTCCACTCTGTGCTTTTCTTCAACCAAATATGAAATGACCTAATTTCCTTTCTTCTTAATTAACGCATCCAAAGTAAGTATTAGTGTTTACACCCAATCAGTGAGAATCTGGGCAGCGGTTAGTGTTTAAATCCAATCAGTGGGAACCTGCGCAGGGACAACAGCTAATTGGAGACCATTATAATTATGAAAATTTTCATTGTAACTTGAGATTCTTATGTTTAAATGGATTGAAATTTGTTATTTGAAGAACGGCCACTCTTTGTAAATCGGTCTTGATATACTTGGCTTATGTTATTCAAATTGCATACGCTTGAAAGTTAGGAATAGCACATTGTCATTATTTTTGTGTCTAAATTTGTCACCATCGCTGTCCAGCAGGTATGGGGAACTTACAAAATTGATTATTCGAGAGCTTCTACTTAAGCTGAAGGGGAAGAACAGATCTCTTCCTGACCATCTAGTTGAAACGGATGATTTAAAACGTGTAGAAACATTGTTGGATGTTGACTCTAATGACCATGTACGATTCCTTATAATCCATGGAGTAGGTGGTATTGGCAAATCAACTCTTGCTAGCATTATCTTCAACCGATTCCGGTCTAAATTCGATTGTAGTAGTTTCCTCGATGATGTCCCATGTCAAGGTCTTTTAGACGTGCAAAAGAAATTGTTATCTGACACATTGGGCTCAACCTCTATTGATGGAATCCATGACCCCAACGATGGGATCGATCGTATAAGAAGAGGTCTTATCAACAAGAAAGTTCTAGTTGTTGTTGATAATGTGGACAAGAAGAGCCAACTCGATAAACTTGCAGGGAGATGCGATTGGTTTGGTTCCGGAAGTAGGATCATTATCACAATTAGGGACAAAAACACATTGCTAGATAAGGGCTACCAAATACTGCCTAACAATTACTTGGCCTACCCAATGTTGGAGATGCCTATAGATCAAGCAATTCAACTTTTCAGTAGGCATGCCTTTAGAAGTGATACTCCTCCAGAAGGTTGCTACAATTTCTCGAAAGAAGTTGTTTCAAGCATAGGAAGGCTTCCTTTGACTTTGGAAGTTGTGGGTTCTCGTTTTGCCAATACAATTAGATCAGAGTGGGATGAAACATTGGAGGACTTAAAGCAAGTGCCACATAGGCGCGTAAGAAAAACACTGATGATGAGTATCAAGAGATTGGATGACATAGAAAAAGCCATATTCCTAGACATAGCATGTTTTTGCATAGGGGAGGATAAGACTTATGCGGATTACATGTGGCGTAGTAGTGGATATTCTCCACGCAGTGCAATTGATGTTCTTCTGCTCATGTCATTGATAAAGATCGATGAGTTCAATAGGTTCTGGATGCATGATGAAGTTCGAGATCTAGGAAGGTACATTGTCAAGGAAGAGAATTTTGAAGATGCCGGAGAGCGCCGTTGGGTGCGGATTGATGAGAATACTCTAGACATGCAAAGCTGCAACAAGGTGAAAGTTATTACAAAAAGAAGAAATAACCGATCCGGCAAAATCTTTGGTCATGTGCTCTGATGTGAGGTTTCTAAATTATAGAGAAATAGAAAACAACTCTTTAACAATGAAAGTAAATGTTTTTGTGCCTTACTCATGCAAGACAAGAAGAAAGCTAACATTATGTTTGGTTAGTTGAAATTCCTTATTTCTTGTTTCAGTGAGAATGAAAATGACTTCCTTGTTTCCTTGAAAAAGTGTTTAGTCTGTTAAAAGACAAAGGAATCAACACCAATTGGACATTCTAAACATGTTTGTTTTGTCTTATTTTCAAGTTGAGAAGAACTGTAACTATTTTATCACAACTTGTGTTTGATTTGATTAATTTGGGGTTGAAGAAGAACTATTGATATTGTTGAGTATGTGCATTTATTTTTTCGCTTCCCCTGTTGCATACTCTCATCTTTATTCTCTACTATTGCTGGTAGGAAAAACGAGCTGTACGAGCACTCAGTTTGGATATTAGTTATGAGTTAACAGCTGAAGAATTAGCCTATTTGCCAATGCTGAGGTTCCTTGGAGGGGAGAGACTGAATTTGGTAGGCGACTTCAAAAATCTTCTTCGTAATTTGAGGTGGTTGTCTTGGCGTCATTGCCCGTTGGATTTTTCAGCGACGAATCTTCAACTGGTGAATTTGGTTGTGCTCAACCTTTCGGGGAGCATGATCACTCACAATTGGGGTGGATGGAGGCAAATCAAGGTATCAACACACCTCACTTATATTCGCTTCAAATTCTATCTATTGACCTTCATAGTCTTATACTTTTTGTTGGCATGTATTCCACCCTATTTTTCCATTGCAGATGGCGAAAAACTTGAAAATTCTAGATTTGACGCAATGCTATGAGTTGACTAAGACACCTGATTTTTCAGAGTTTGACAAGTTGGAGAAATTAATTCTCGCAAGGTGTGTGAATTTGTCTACGGTTGATGGCTCGATTGGTAAACTAAAATTGCTTAGTACTTTGAATATGAAGGGATGTGAATCCTTCGAAGCATTGCCCGAAGAAATCGGTTCTCTAGAATGCTTGTTGGAGATTATCATTCCCCACTTTAGCAAATTGTCCAAGCTTCCTGAGACAGTAGGCAATCTAAAATATCTGACAAAATTTGAAATCCCATTTCATCATCGTATCATCCAACTTCCTCCCTCTGTTGGAAAACTAGAATCATTGATTCAGTTGGATTTAAGAGCCTCAGGCATCTTCGTTCTCCCCGATTCAATTGGAAGGTTAAAGAATCTCAAGCATTTACTTTTATCTCAATGCAATGATCTACATGGACTTCCGGATTCTATCGGGGAATTAGAATCATTGGTTGAGTTGGATTTAAAATTCTCAAGGATCCGTGTTCTCCCTAATTCCATTGGAAGGTTAAACAATCTCAAACATTTGCTTTTATCTGAATGTAAGAATCTACATGAGCTTCCGGTCTCTATTGGGGAACTAGATTCATTGGTTGAGTTGGATTTAAAACTCTCAGGGATCTCCATTCTCCCTAATTCCATTGGAAATCTGAAGAGACTAAAAGTCTTAAAGATGTCATTCACAAAGATACACACAATACCTTGTGCTCTTGGAGGGGTAGAGACGCTCGAAGAGCTCGATGCCTCGTTTTGTCCACGTCTTAGGGATGAAATCCCATGGGAAATGTGGTGCCTAACCCGTTTGAGGATCTTGGACTTAGATGGGAGCCCAATCTCTATGTTGCCTAGAAAGATCAGTGGTTTCTTTAGTCTCCATACACTTAGAATTGCAAGTCATCGGCTTTGCCAATTGCCAGAGCTTCCCTCGAGTTTGAAATGCCTAGTTGTTGAAGCTGCTCAATTCCCTACTCTTCCCTTGACCGTAGTTGATTCTCATAATCTCAAATTTTATAAAAAACTATGTATAACACCATCCTTGAAACCTTACCCTATCTCGCAATTGCCAGATTTTTCCAACTTCCAGAGCTTGTCAGTTATCTCTATCAGCGGCTGTTTAACGCCACATGTGCCCAATCTATCGCGCTTGAAGAGGTTACAAGAGTTACGGCTTCATGAATTCCCCAAACTAGAGGAGATTCCAGGTTTGGGGGAATTGGAATCACTGAAGTTTCTACAAATTAGCGAGTGTAGTGGGATTGAACAATTGTCTGACCTGTCAAAGTTGAAAAAGCTAAGGCATCTTGAGCTATTATTTTGTAGAAAGTTGAGAGTTGTCGAAGGTTTGAAAGAATTGAATTCTCTAAAGAATGTGAAGATTATAGATTGCATGTCCCTAGAAAGCTTGCCCAATGTGCCGACATTCACCAAGTTGGACACGGACTGGAGGTTGCGTCGAGAAGCTGCAAAACTCACCATTCAGTCTACCGTATTGGGGAAGCGAATGCGACGTCGGAACTTGCAAAACTTGAAGTAGAATACATCATCACAAAAGTGCAGGAACTTCTTATTAAAGCACATCAAGTCCGGGTTAAAGCTGGTGCAATACTAAGGTGAGTAGCTTCTGACTCCTTCCAGATTTTCTTTGCATCATAGATATTGGTTTGAATGTTTGCATCAAAATTCTCAAGTGCGTCTGGATCACATAAAAGAAAATAGCAGTTTTCAATTCGGGTTTTGTTTGCTTAACTGTAGAGCTGGCTTTGGAAAAACGCTTAAAAAGAGTTGGCGGCGAGTATTTAGAGTTTTGAGGCCCCAAGCATGGAATTAACTAAATTGACAAACATAGGCTCACCACCAACCTGAACAAATCCAAGTATCCTCACACCACTTCTTGACCCTTGTCTTATATTTCTTAATGATGCTGAGGCAATATCAAATTGAATACTTGTGATGCATGAAATTTTGTCAACTGTTCTAAAAACTTAAACCATTAGATGAAAGCATGGTTTAATATCAATTACACCAACACTCCCCCTCATGCTTAGGTCTTCTTATCTAGTATTAAGCGTAGATATATTTAATTAGGGAGACAAATGAAGTCTGGAAAGATTTAAAATCATGATTTCCTGCTTTGATACTATGTGAGACTTTGTGTGATTACCGCCAACTATTCTAAAGGTTTAAACTATTAGGTGAATTCGTGGTTTAATATTTAATCATGCTAACATCAATTACGCACTATTCGTTTCGATTAGCTGGAAAGTATGAATATATTATGTATGATGAGGCTTAACAAATATTCATTACCAATATGGTATAATATCCGTTGCATTAGGCATGATGGCATCTTGACGTTTAGCTAAGGAAAGACTAGAAACATTTCCAATTTGTTATCCTTCACTCATTTGAGAAAACAGTAATGAGGACTACTACAATTACCAAATCCACTTATTGAAATGTTGCCTATGTGATTTTACATTGCCAATGAGTTGTGTGACATATTGATGATTTATATTGAAGTAATAATTTACTCACCCTAAGTTTTGATTGCACCAATTTAAGAGGTTGAAAGACTTGATCGCATTATCTAAGAGTAAAATACTCGGTTACACTTTTGCCAAAAGACTTAGGACTTCAAATGCACTTCCAAAATAGGAATTAAGAGTTGAGTCTTATAGCTCCACAGCGTCAATCCCCCTACTAAAGATTAAAAGGATCTTGAGTGCCCTTTGTATGGAACGGGTGCATCAATTCTTGCATTTTTGTTCTTCAATTTATAAGGATGTTATCTTATCTTTTAAGTAAAAGATCTGAGCTATCGACTATCGAGTAGTTGTGGATGCTATTATAATAATCAACATTAGGTGTCTTTTGAAAATAGTAAACTTTAGATTATTGATTTACGAATCTAACAGTATTTTTTTTCGTCTCTTTATTTAGCTCAAAAATATTTTTGATCGAGTAAAACCGAAGTATTTTGTTCTTCACTTTTATACTCATGTTGCGACCTCCCTTTTTTTGTCGGGAGAAAAGGAAGAGGTTTAGGTTGCCTCTAAAGAGCTGGGTCAACGGCCTTGGATTAGACATGGGCTCTCCCATGCCCATATTTTATGCGATGTTGGATTTCATATTTTAGTTCTTAACAACCTAAATATTTCTATAAGTTGCCATTAGTTTATTAGAGTTGGTCACATATCAATCAAGACGCAGGAGTGTTGCCCCCATTCCTACGCAATAAGAGATTTCTAGGAACAAAGACTTGTTTATGCCAATATATCTATTAACACCATTATGGTACCACTAACTCATAAGGCTATTTATCTAAATTGCTACACAATCTTAATTATCAATTATACTCCTTGTTAAAGCTAGTGAGTGTCCATGCAAATGTTTTTGTGGGATTGTTTTCCTTAATGTCGAGACTAATCCTAACCAAATTTAGGAAAGAAATTTACATTTAAATTATCAAAAAGTGGTGTGGTAAGTAAACATTCATGAAATTGAAATGGCTTGAAAGTAAATATGAAAATGGAAGACCCAATTCAAGTCGGGCAAATAATATTATATGGCCTTGTTATCATGCCTTGAGACAAGGCCCTCGTGAATGAAATGGGAATTTTAAATATGCATGGACTTATTCTAGATGCATGAGATTACTCTTAATCTATGCAAAGTGGATTTTTATAAAAAAAAAAAAAGGTTATAAAATACCAAAATAGTATTAAATTAGGACAATAAATTTTTACAATTGGGAAGATCTTATAAAGGTTTATGCCCTAATTTGATACTAACATATCTATATATATATATTAAAATTTTAGATTTTTCATTTTTAATATATTTTTTATTTTTTAGAAATAATTCCCTAAACAACCTATGCTTTATTTACACGAACATGAAACCACTCAGATTATGAATATCACAAGAATCGAGCTCAAATCGCGTGACATCCTGAAATTCGATCTCGTTTCGATAAAGTGAAATGTGCATATCGTTGGCGCGCTTATGGTCATTTTTCTCTGAACTGATCACTCACGAGTTAGCTAACTTATTGGGTGAAGCCGTTAAGAGATATAACCGCGGTAAAATCCCTAAAAGCTACCTAATTGGTTAGATTTGACTAAAATCGCGTCTGATCGATTTTAATAATGAAATTTAATTCGATTTTGGTAATCGAATATTCGGGCGTGTCGCAATTCATTTTTAGGACCGTCTCATCGTCTGTTAATTTATTGGTGAGTCCGAAATTTCAAGAAAGAAATTATCGGAGGAAAAATTGAAGACCAAAAGAAAATAAAAAAAGAAAGAGAAAGAGAAAAGAAAAGAAAAGAAAATAAGACTATGGTATTATTTTAGTTTATTTCTTTTCTCTCCCTCTCTTCCTTCCTTTTTCTCTCTCTTTTCTCTCTCCTTCCCCCTCCCCCTTCGTGCGGATAGCCCTCCACCGCCTGCCCTCTCTCTCTCTTTCTTTTTCCCTCTTTGACTAGTCAACCCTTATCTCTCTCTTCTCTCTCTTCTCCCTCACCCCTCATGACCGAACCCCCCTCTTTCTTCTTCTCCTTCTTTCTTCTTCGTGGAAACGGCGAACCAGAAGCTGAAGAAGCCGAGACAGCAGCAGCCACGCCGGATCGTCGTCGCTGCCTGTGCTCCGCCGCCGTCCCGCCCGCCTTCGCCTCTCCTTCGCCCTCCTCAGCCACCGTTGACGCCCCCTCTCTCTCTCGGTACTCTCTCTCTCCTCTGGTTCAAACGAACCAGCAAGACAGAAGAAGCAGCTCGCCGTCGTCGCTGCTCGCCGCCGTCCCGCGGCCCGCGCCCGCGCCCGCTCGTCTGCCGCTCGCCGCGCGCTCCGCCAGCCCTCGTTTCCTCGCGCCCAGGCCTCCCCCGTGCGTCTCTCACCCCTGTTCCGCCTCGTCCAGCCACCGTGAGTGGCCGAGCAGCCGCCGGAGCCGCCGTGCAGCCTTGCCGGACCGCCGCCTACCTTCCCGACCCTTCTCTGACCCTAACCATCTCTGTTTTCCCCTGTTTCGCGGCCGAACCAGCAAACCCGCGAGTGGGTTTACAACCGGTTCATGGGCGTTTTGGGCCGTTTCCAGGCCCCAAACCCGAGCCGTGCTTTGGAAGAATCATCCCTCGTGTCGTAATCTCACTAATCCTGGCTGAGTAAATTAATGATATTTAAAGGTTGATTAGTTTTAATAAATTAGGTTTAGATGGTTAGATTAGTATGAATTAATGTTTATTAGTCAATTGTGATGTGAATTAGACAAATTGATTGTGCAATTAGCAAGTAGACATGTTCTACTATTTATTGGAAGTGTCTCGGAATTTTTTCCGACCCTTATTGGGCTTCAATTTGACAATTCGGGCCTAAGTGGAGTTTTTGATATTTAAATATTATTTTTTGGAATTAATTTAATTAATTTTTTTTTTTTTGAAAATTCAACAGGGATGGCCAATGATTAGAATATTATGCTGATGACCGTGGCGAAATCCGTTTATTTAATCGGGCTTTATTTTTGAGCTAAATTGAATTTTTAATATTTAATAATTAATTTTCGAAATTAATTAATTAATTATTTATTTTTCGGAAATTAAGAATTTGATGGCTGACGACCCAAAATTTCGTGCTGATCGTCGTGGCGCGAGTCCGTTTATTTAATTGAGTTTTATTTTGTGCTGAAATGAATTAATTGTGACAATAAGATTATTTTCCTAGATTAATTAATTTGGAAAATTAATTGGAAAATAATCGGGTGTCGGTTGACAGTACCAAAAGTGTTTTGGTGGACGCAAATAATGGTGGGATTTGTAGAATCGAAATCATTATATTTTGGCTAAGGACAATTGTGTACCACGCACAATATTTTATCAATGATGATAAAAGATGAGAAGAAATGCTGTGTGATGTGGCTCGGTGATTATTACATCGCTTTGGCATATAGGATGCCTTAGAGAAGGCACATAAATTGTTCAGTATTGATCATACCGTATGGCAATAATTGATCATGCCTGTGTGACGATGATTGATCATGCCCGTGTGACGATAATTGATCAAGCCTGTGTGGCGATGATTGATCATGCCCTTGTGACGATAAGTGATCATGCCCTTGTGGTGATAATTGATCATGTCTGTGTGGTGTAGATCGTACCTGCGTGGTTGTAATTCTATGTGTCGAGTATCATGCCCGTGTGGTTGAAAGTAATTAGAATGCCTAAGAGTATTCACATAAAGTGTTTATTGTACATCACATTGGCAAATAGACGCCCGAGAGCATTACTGTAGCTCGGTGATTGAGTGTACCATTGGAGATTATATGGTGTGGAGTGAGATGACCTAGAAATGGTCAAACTAACATGTAATCGACTAGATCGATTGATCATTGCTTTGATATGATGTTGTGATATGATTGATTGAATGGAATTGACCGTGAGTGGTTTTGTTGGCGTGTGATTGACTGGATCGATTGATTGAGATGTCGATCTGTGATGTGATTGTTTTGGTGCCTATTGAACTGTACTAATATGCAGATGGAATCTGAGGTTAAGGTAAGTCTTCTGCCATGTGCGTGTATAGGCAGCCGGTTAGCGTATTGGTTTCCTAATTGAGTCTTAGTGGGGTAGAACTCGCCGAGACGTAGTCTCATCCCGGTTTGGGAAAAAATTTCAGGACCCCGATGAGGAGTTGAGGAGGAGGAATCAGAGAAGGAGAACTCTAAAGTGAAACTGAGGAAGATAATGATATGAGTGAAGAAGAGTCAAAGGAGGATCAGGATGATTCTGAGCATGATTCAGATGAGGATTGAAATCCCATCTCTTTGTGAACTCTTTTGTTTATGTGTAGATAGAGTGTGACTTTGAAACTGTGAATAGTTTGTGAAGTGATCTGTCTAATGCCATGTATAAAGGTTTGGTTGTAAATTTCAATATGAAAGATATAGCCCGCTTTTCTATCCCATTATTTTATTGTCTGGGGATTTATAATTGTTTCCGCATGTACTTAATAATTGAAAGGTAAGGTGTCGTTGATTGTGTATTTGGATTTGAGTGATGATATCGGGATTTTCAAGGAAAGTCCTGTTCTAGAGAAGCTACGCGGATCTCTACAATCACCATTGGCGGTTGGTGTCTGCAGGTACGAGCTCCATATTTTCATCATTTTTAAGACTCACGTGTTGAATGGCGTCTCTGACGAGCACCGTTTTAGTGTTGTACGCAGGCCAGGTCACTTAGTTCTGGGATATCGCATTATAAAATCGACCGAGTTAGAAGGATGTGTGCGTGCCCAAGGATTGGGGCGTGACAAATCGGCTATTTGGAGATTGAAATTTCGTTTGAACATTTCATCAAACACTTGATACTTGTTAAACCACCCCAACCATTTCCATATTTGTGGTCTTCAATCTTAACTAATAAGCAAATCTTGCTTCCTGGTTCCTTTTGCAAGTGGTTCTTAGTCAAGGAGACCAAGAAATTATCCTCTGGAAATGCATGGAAGTTCGCTCATTCGAACTAGAAAATGAGATTTGTAAAGAAAAAACAAACAATGAAGGTTTTTGTTGGTCTCCAAAATTAGACTCTAGGACCTCTTTTGTCAACCAATTTAAGACCAAACCCAACCATATGTATTCTAGTTTAGGGTACAGATTATTTGTTTCCTCAATTGTCTCTTATTTTTCCTCAAAAAATGCTCAAGTTCTCTCATCCGTGACCAACTAAGCTCAACACTTACAAAATTTTTAGACTTCTTCCATTGATCACCAAGAAGGCATTTTTCGGGAGCTTTAGGAGGCTTTCCCAATTTCCATTTGGGATGTGTGACCTATGGTTGGAAAGATCTTTTTCAAGTTTCACTCTCTAGTTGAAGATTTTGTCTATTTTTGGCTGTAAATTTGTAAAAACTTCACTTTTCTCTCCAAGGGCCGGTTTGAAGTTGATGTGTTAAGTGTTTTGAGTTGCTTGTGGGGGTGTGTTTTTAGAATGATCGTGAGCTCCCCGTAGTGCTTCTTGTCTCCTATCTTTTACACCCAAAAAGAGGCCACTTCAAAGATCTTATTTATTAAATTAAGCAATTTTTTGGTCGGTCTTTGTCCACCTACCAAGCCTACTGACCGAGCTACTTCAACAACTTGGCCAAATTTTCAACTTTTGCAACTATTGAGTGTGCGGAATTTGCTGCGATTTTCATGTGCCTCATCAGCTAATCCCTAGCCAATTTTTGTCCACTTGCGCTCTTGATTATGATCTTCCATTAGGGGCAGAGATCAAGCTGATTGGTAGCTGAGTAAGATATGGTAGGACCACAAAGTTGCCTACTCAGTAGCTTCGAATTGAGACTAAATCGTGGACTGGGTTTTGACAGCTGGTTTAAGTGTTTTAATCCATCAATTTGGTCGTAATTTCTTGTTAATTAGCAAGCTTGCGTGTAGTTCTTTAAGCCATTTGACCATACTTTATCATTCTCTTTTCCCAACTTTGCGAAAACATCCCTCAAAGTTAGGTATTGTCTTGCTCGAGAATGTCCAATTCAATGTAATTTGGTCCTTTCAGCTCGATTTGATAAATTTGACCTAGCCCAAGTTTAATTTCAACTTTATTGGGGGCCAATATGATGATTTAAGGGCTTGGGCGAAATTTTGTAAATTTGCGAATTGGTCCCTCAACTTTTGGAAATTGCATTTTAGCTCCAACTTGTTGTTTTAATTCCAATTTGACCCTGGGGCTTTGGTATTCACATTCAAATCCTCAGTTCTAACACTTTTTTTTTTTTTTTTTTTAATTTCAAGAAAAGGAAAAATAAATGCATTTAAAAACTATATTAAATGCTTAGGTAATCTATATGTAAAAATTTCAAGAAATTTTTTTGTGAAAGAACAAGTTCTCACTTTTTCGGAAATGATCTTTGGGCAAAAGTTTAGTTGTCAATAACCACTAATTGTTCAACAACTATCAATAAATTAAACGTATACTTATGTTTCCTAGACACATGACTGCATGCTTAAGCATGTTACTGTCTGTAGATTCTTTGAATTCACAAGCCATTTCGAAGATGTACTCTACTGAAAGTCCTTTATGAGAAGGATGAGAGTGATTCTTATGTCCATGTGGGCATATATCCCGTAACGAACATTAGAGAGCTTGTTATCATATCTACTCGTAGAGGTCAAGGAATCCGATTTACCAATGCCACCTCGGCATTAATAAAGATCTGCTGGATTTAATGGGATAACTCACGTGTGAAAGTATGTATAAGGTGATTACTTTCTCTTTGGCTATAGGCAGAAGCAAGGAGTTGGGGAGAATATCTTAATTTCTGATTATTTTGTCTAGTCCTTATTAAGGAAAACAAACGAAGGTAACGAGAAAGAATGCAGAGACAGAGCACCGTACAGCTTTTGTTGTTACCACCAAGAGAATGACTTGCATTTTACTAGGAAGTGGAGAAGTCCATCTTAAAGTGTTGTTGCTGTCGACCCAAAACTGGATTTTTCTGCATCTATTTCTGCGGTGAAATTATGACATGATGTCTTAGTCTTCACTTCTCTGCTTCCCCACATTATGTCTTGAAGCAAACTGAATTGGGTATGTTTGTGCTTTGACAATATTCAGGCTAAAGCTGGAGCTGGATTGGACTGTCAATGGTGAGTACTTTTTCTCACCCTTGAGATGTAGTCTGATCTCTTTACTGAACGGGAAATTTGATGGCTCTTTGATATGTTGACTCTTTTCACTTGCTCAAAAAATGCAAACAATGAAATATGGAGGCATATGCTGCCGTCAAGTTTGCTGATGCATGCCTGCATGGGTCGAGGGGCGATGCTGGCATTGCCGAGTGTGCGTTTGTTGCTTCTCAGGTTTGGTGCTTTTAATGAACTCATCAAGATCCAATACTTTTACTTCTCTCAAATTCAAACCGAACTAACCAATGAGTTTCTTTATTGTTGTCCCCAGTTTCAGGTGAATGACCTTCCGTTCTTTGCATACAAAGTGCATCTTGGTCATGCTGGCGCAGAGGAGGTTCTTCCCCTTGGCCCACTGAATGCGTACGAAAGGTCTGGAGTTTTATCTCGAAATTTTTACGTCTGCTTTGATTACACCAAAGGAAAATAAAGTTTCTTAATTTCTGCTTTTGTTTGTTATCCTGTAGAGCTGGCTAGAAAAAGGCAAAGAAAGAGTTGGAGTTGGTTGAGAGTATTCAGTAGCGCATTTCAAATATCAAGAAGTGACCGATTTAAAGACGTGGCTTTTTGCAACAAAAAAAGATGTCCTCTTCATTGTTTCCGGTTATTTTCTACACAAAATTGGTTATCGGGAATAAACTGTTCAGATCTAGAAGGATATCGAAATTTATTTGGCATAGCTGACGTAGAAAAATCACCGGTTTTATTTTTCTAGATGTATCGTACTTAATTTGTTATTTGTGTAATAGCAAGGTGGACGGCTGTTTGTATATCATTGTTCCATGTCCATCTTTCTTGTGTTCGCTTTCTCCCGACTTTCTTATGCACCTGCAAGGTCACCTCCTAGTGGCACTCTCGGTTGTGCAGCGTCCACTATATGCAAATGAGAAACAGAGGTTGCTGAATAAGCTGAAGCTCGTCTTTGGCACTGGGCTTGCCTCTAGAGATTCGCCCTAATAACCGGCGGCAATATCTCACATCAAGTTCTCTTTACACGGAGCATTCAGATTAAAAGATTGCCTACTGAGTTCATTTATTTTTCCATGAAAAAGCAATTGATTTGCATAAAAGACCAAAAAAAGAGAGACAAAAAGCCTTAGAACATTATCTTGAAGTTGGACAGGCATCATGGAATTTGCTGCGGTACATGTCTAGTGGCTACTTGCTAATCACCGACTGATGACGAATGAGTCTTGCTTCAAGTTGTAAAAATAATTTGAAATGCGGTTTTGCAAGTCTTGCTCTATTAGTCCTGAAATTATTTTACATTGCAATGACAATTTGGAAGATATTGACAGAAGTGACAGAGCATTTGGATCTAGATTAAGAGCCTTGTGCACTACGAGAGAAGTTGGACTGCGGCATAGCAAGAGCAGTGTCACTCCTGGCTTTTGGAACCCTTAATATGATTTTTAGAGAGATGAGCTCTGCTACACCACTTTCCAGTGTTGTGGGTAGAGGAGTGGGATGGAGTAATGATGCACGAATTGGCTCGGAGTCGTCAACCAACGCCATCAAAAATTGAATGGAGCACATATGATCTCGATAACTAGTAAGGGTGAGCATCGGTCTAGGGTTGACCCTGGACTGACCCTAGACCTGCCCAACCCTGCCAGTCCTGGTCCGGTTCTCAGGGAGACTGGATCGGTCCTTGATCCTGGAATTCTTGGACTAGTACTGTAATTTTTTTATATAGAAAACAACCTTAAAATAAATGGCATCAACAACATTAAACAACTCTTTAGTGATGAGTCAAGTAATTTTACATTGTTCTTTAATAAGTTAGGTTTTTAATGTCTTTTACAGCGTCGATTGTCATAATTTACGAATGAAAAAAATATTTTTTTTTTAGAAGTCCTCACGGCGTTCAAAAAGGCACCTTATGGCATCCTCTTTTAGTATTTGTTCTCTTCTATTTTATTTATTATTATTTTTTTGGTAAAGTCTTTTGTCTTATTTGTCATCTTAGTTTTCAATTTTCCAAAATCGAAATAAACAATTTCTCCGCTCGCCACTCAACATTTGCCTCGCTCGCTTTGGGTCACTCGTGCCGCTCACCGCTCGATGCTCGTTTGGCTTGTTTCTCCCCGCTCGACATTCGATACTCATTCTATTCGACGCTCACCCCGCTTAATCCTCATCGCTTGCCTTTCTTAACTGACCTCGCTCATCATCGAACCCATTGAGTTGGTACGATCCTCAGTTGCCCTTTCAAGGAGTACAAAGAAATGAAATAAAAAGTTATTGGTTGGTCATGAGTTGACCTTGAAACCGGACCGAACCCATTGGGTCAATCCGGTCCTCAATCACTTTTTTAAGGAGTACAAAAAATTATCTATTGGTCCTGGGTTGATTCTGGAACCGGACCAAACCCATTGGGTCGGTCCGGTCCTCGGTCCCAGCTTAATAGGGTCGGTCCTCAGTCCCAAAAATTGAGGGTGGACCGGCCCAACCCGGACCATGTTCACCCCTATGCATATGGATTTGTGTTAACCTTACACCCTCATGTCGACTCGGAGAGTGCAAACTGATCCCAAGTCAACTGGATCCAACCAGAAAAACTGGAGATAGACTGCCTCTGTTCCTATGTCATGGTGAGCCAAAACACTAATAGCAGTTTAGCATAACGATAAACCATAGATTAATGGATAGTGTTGTGGATCCACGTTGATGATTTGGTGGTTTTTGCTGCCCCTAATTTTCGAGCCTTTCAACACATATTTTGTACAATTTCATCAGATCTCGTGTAGGTTTTATGGATGTCTTCCTGTCACGTGTAACTATCATTTTCTCCCCTTCAAAAACTTAGCCATGGCTTAGCTCTCAAATAATAATTTGAACCATCTTTGCATGGTGTGAACAGGTTGTGAGACCTCTGACTCATCTTTGAAGCACAACAAAAGGTCTAAAGAAAAGAACATTCTCAAAACTAAATATTGACAATGAATAAGTTAAACTGACTAAAATTTGAATAGGACACGTTGAAAAAACCTTGGGGGCTAGTTTTAATCGGTAATGAATCGGTCTAGAAGACCTCGAATCAATCAGTTACAGCATTGAGCTAGTTCCGTTTATAGTGGTATTCAACGGCTCCCACTAACGTTGTATTATGAATTCCAGGATGATTTTATTAGGTCAAAGGAAAATTGATCTGATTCTAGTGTGTTATTCGCTTGTCACTCTGTTTCAAGACAATGCCATGAAAGCCAAAAAGTGTTTTCCTTTCCTTAGGATAGCATGGATGTTTGCTAAAATATCTCATCAGATTTCTGATCTATTATGTTCCATGCAGGCAGGAGTACGGGGTCTTGATCCTAGAGAAGTCGATGTTCCAGTTGTAGGGGGACATGTAGGAGCTACAACTTTTTCCTCTTTTATCTCAGGTTTGTGGTGTATTGACATGGATTTTGTTAGACATTGTAGTGTTCTATAGAATGCTAAACGTCAGTTGCCATTTTCACAATCTGTAGTTTAAACCACCTTGTTCTTTCACTCCTAAAGAAATTGGTTTACGTGACATCATGAATCCAAAATGGAGAAGCAGAAGTTGTTGAAATGAATAAATTTTATTTGTTATGGATTTGGCCGTTATATCTCATTTCCTTTAGTTTCTTCAATTATGGGTTTTCAGGTCATAAAATAGTGCTCTAGCTGTTCTAGTGATGTTAATTTTGTGAATGGGATTTGACAAGCTTCAGAGTACCGAGGCCACCGAAGGAGTACACTGTTACAAGGAAGCAATTCCTTTTTCACACGAGTGCTTGCTTAATGATGTTAGAGTCTCTGAGTTCTTCAGATTCACAAGCCAATTTGAAGATGCACTCAGTCGAGAACTTTCTTTATGAGAAGGATGAGATTTTCAAAAGACTCGCATCTTTGGTCCATTTGGGCATATATCTTTTGCCAGTCAACTTAATGGCATTGTCTATACACTGTAATAAGAGAGCTTGTTATTATCTCTACTTGTAGAGATCAAGGAATTTAATTTATACTTACCTTTCACCAAAAAGAAAAGAAAAGGAATTTAATTTATCAATGCCAGCTTAGAAAGCCTTTTGCACTACCACTACCCAAGAAAAAGTCTTTGTAGGAATTAAGGGGACACCTCGCATGTAAAAGAATGTACAAGGTGATTACTTTGTCTTGGCCTATAGGCAGAAGCAAGCACTGTGGAGAATATACTAATTTCTGATTATCTTTTGTGATCTTCGTTAAGGAAAACAAAGGAAGGTAACAGAAAGAATGTGGAAACAGAGCACCATACCATTTTTGTTCTTCATTTGTATGTTGCGAATACTCCTGGTGTCACTGCTGATATCAGCCACATAGACACCGGTGCCATGGTGAGTTTCCCCCTCACATCGTTAATTTGCTTGCTATTTGCGGAATTCAGGATGACAGAATTGCTGGGTTTATATGAAAATGGAATTTGATAATGTTGGTTGTTTTCTGGGGATATTTTTTGTATTACCTTTTCAGATGAGTGAACTTCAAATCATTGGTGAGTATATGGATCATTTTATATGTCAGACTAATTTGATGTCGTTGATTGTTTTCTATGGATTTCTGGAAAAATGAAGAAGTAGGGATGGACCTCGTCATCATTCCTGCCGGAGTTCCTAGGAAAACGGGAATGAAAAGAGATGACCTGTTCAAAATGAGTGCTGGAACAACAGAACCCCTTGTGAAGGAGTTGCCAAATGTTGCCCAAAAGCTATCGTCGACCGGATTAGTACCTCTGTTAACTCCAAGTACCCATTGCGTCCGACGTTTGCAAGAGAGCTGGCACTTATGACCCAAAGAGACTGTTGGTGTGACCATGCTCGACGTAGTCAGAACAAATACTTCTGTGGTGCGTATAACTCCTGCTTGTACTGTCTTGCTGATACTATCAAGAAGCATCAAGTATATATATAGAGTTCAGAGTATCAGGTCGTCACTTTGTATGAGCCTACAAAATTAGAAGCGTATTTACCTTGTTTAGCACGCTTTTGCCTTGCGTACAATGAGTTGCTCCGAGACAGCTCCGTGGACCTGGTATTTTATTAAGTAGGCTAATGCCTCGTGTGTGAGATAATGTAGGTAAAAATCAGGCTATTTGCTAGTCTAGCGGTGGAGTCCAGAGGCCCCATCTATTTTATTGTTTTGAGTGAAATAATTATGTAAGTGCTGTTATGTATTAGTGAGTGTTATCTATTCTCTTCTCATGATCATGAGGTTGTTTATGGTCATAGATATTTGGTACTAATGCTCAGGCAACAAAATTGTACAAGATACTAGTTTCGACACTATGTCATGCAAGCCAACAACATTTTTCCTATCCCAGGTAGATTCCTTATGTATTATGTTCCTTGCAGGCAGAAGTACTTGATCTTGATCCTAGAGAAATTGATGTTCCAGTTGTTGGGGGTCGTGCAGGAGTGACAATTTCTCCCATTTATCTCAGGTTTGTGTTTCCTAATGAGAATTTTTATATGCTTGACAGATATGCTGTTAGAAATTGTAGTTTTCATTGATATGCTAAATGTTAGTTGGCATTTTCAAATTATGCAGGTCCTTATTCTTTCCCTCCTCAAGAAATTGATTACCTAAAATCACGCATCCAAAATGGCGGGACAGAAATTGTCAAGGTAAATAAATTTCAATTTGTTATGGGTTTAGACTTCAATTTAGGCGGTTTTGCTATCATATCACATTCCATGAGTCAGTGGCTTGTCAGGTTTGGTGCCCTAAAGAAACTTGTTGTATTGAATTAGTATGTCCATGATGGAGTGCGATGAGGACGCACCGTTTCATCTTGATACGCTATGATGGAAAGACACTATTTGAAGGGGTGTGATGAGTCATATACTCCAAAAGACAATTGTTGGCACGGTTTGGTAGAACGTACATACAGAAAAAGAACGTTTTCATTTTCTTGTCCCTTTTCCATCAAAGAGAAGAAGCATTCCATTTATCCTATACGAGAACAATTTGCATTTACGCTGTGAAAATCGGGTGCTTTCCTTGTGATTGCATTCAGACCAACGTGAGGTAATTTTGTTTAAGATTCATCCGCAATTCAACGATCGTTCCGGGGTTAATTGTATTTTGCACATTAGACAAAGGTAAGTCGTCTTTTTGCCAACTTGAATTCCAATAAAACTTATCAAGACCCGATCTCTTTGCTTCTCTTTCAAACTAAAATGACCAATAATAATCTTTATTGTTGTCCCCATTATTCTTTGCATCCAAAGTGCGCTTCAGTCGCACTGGGGCTGACTACTCAGGAGCTTCTTCCTCTTGGCCTGCTGAATGAGTATGAAAGGCCTGGAGTTTTAATAATCTTGAAATTTTTTGTTCTTCCTTTGATATTATCAAAGGAAGATGAAGATTTTTTTTCAATTTTGTCCTTTCTTTGTTAACCTGTAGAGCTGGCTTGGAAAAAGCAGAGCAACAGTTCGCAACAAGTATTCAGAAGGGCATTTCATTCATCAAGAAGCGAGCCGATTGAAAACGTGGCCTAAGGAAAAAGATGTCCTCTTCATAGTTTCCTCTTACTTTTCTACTCAAAATTGCTACCTGGGAATAAATGGTTCAAACCTATGAAGTTGTCAAAGTTCATTTTGCATAGGTGATATAGAAAACACAGAGGTTTTTCTTTTTTTGCATGTAACGTACTCAAATGAGAATCTATGTAATAATTTGGTGGACGGATGTTTGTATATCATTGTCCTATGTTCCATCTTTCTCATATTCGTGTTCGGATTTCCTCTTTCTTATGCACCCATAGTATTGCATCTACGTATTATGAGATATATAGTGCCGCAATAAGCAAATGATAGATAGAGAGTGCTGAATAAGCTTAAGCTCGTCTTTTGCACTAGACTTGAAGTATAAGATGTTGGGTATTTCAATAGTTTTGAAATAGTGAAAGCTATTAATTTTTGTAATAGTTTTCTAACCTTTATCAATTTGTAATGGATTTTTGCCAGCCATTAATCTATAAGGTTTTGAAACGAATCATTAACCATTCCATAACATTCTTGACTACTATTAAATTACGATAGTTTTGCAACATTTTATAATGGCCATCTTTCTTTTACTTGGGATTTTGCTAATATAATAGTTTTTGAGTTAGGGTGAGAGTAACATCATATTGTGAGCTACAAATTCTTAAAAGAGTGGACCCACAACAATTTCTAATTATTTGTTGTTAACTTTTTTGTGATATAAAATAAACTGTTATTCTTACAATAGATTAAAGATAATCACGTAAGTATTTCATTACAAATAGTTACTTTGAACATAATTGAAAAATGATATCGAAGTTGTTAAAATAAGAATATTCTTTTTTCTCATTGCATGCCTTTCATTTTGTTGCTAGGTTATACATATTACATTGTTTATGTTCCTTCTATTATTCAAAATGTGAAATAGAATAAGGTCTGTCATATCTTGGGAAGATAGCCATTAGAGTTTATCACAACGAGTTTTGTACTCTGATGAGCAAAATTATCCTTAAGGATAGTACTTGGACCCTTAAAAAATTAATATTATTTTCTCATTTATTTTTCAATTGATTTCCAAAAACTCTTGTTTTTCATATTATCTAATGTTTTTCCAACATAAGAGACTCAGGTGCAGTTCTCTACCGCTTTGTCCAGAAGATTTAAGAGACAAATGAACAAGAGAACCATTATAGAGGCTCTTATTGTGTGCAGTGGGCAGAGAGGGAGTTGAAATTATCATTTCAACGCAATAGCACAAGATCGAGAGTTTTCAGTTGGAGAAGCCTCTTCGAAGATTTGGCCTAATCACCAGTATCAATTTCTCACACCAAGTTCTCCTTACTAGCATAAAGACTAAGAGATTGGCAATTTTTCTTTGATTTGTGAAAGTTCAAGTCAAATTTATTCCAAGAATAAATGTCAGGGTCTCTGTGTTTTATCGAAAACTTCCTATCTTTGCAAACAATTTTGAGGAAATTCGATTATAGAGAAAATAAAGTGTTATCTGGTTATTGTTTGTGATGAAAACAAGTTCAAAAATTGAATTTATAATGTTAGATAATATTTAAAATCCATGAAAGGTGGCCTATATAGTAAATTACATTGAAGTTGGGAAAGACATTAAGAAATCATATTTGTAATATATATTTTAACTCTAACGTTCATTCCTCAAAGAAGTCAATAAAAGTGCGCTAGCCGCCAGGGAGAAAGTGCTCCTTCGAATGGATGTGTGGATTGAAACTCTTCGACATAGCAAAACTGGGGAGGACAACGATGTGTTAGAAAGTAAAGTTAGTTGAGATTTCCACATTAGAACTTTGGACGGTCAACCTGGAGCACGGCTTTGTTCAAAAAAAAAAAAAAAAAAACTGGAGCACGGCGGCCTACTTTTCATAGCTTCAATAAAGAATTTTGAGAGTAAAACCCCAAAATATCTTAAAAGTCAAAACACTCAAAATATCTTAAAAGTCAAAAGTCAAAACACTCTTGTTTCTGGTTCTCATTCTCAGATCTGCCCCTCTCTCTCTCTTTCTCTCTCGTTTCTACAGCTGCGCCCTTCGATCCCTCTCGAGTCTTGACTGAGTCGCCGGTCTTGTCTCGTTTCGTCTCTCTCGATCTCGCAGGTACTCTCTTCTTTCGTTTTCGATTTCTTCATCCAATGTTTCGATTCCGGTGTGCTGCCATTTCGGTTTCTTTGGGAGTTTGCCATCGCCAATTGATGGTGTGAATCACGACTAACCATACCCACCACCCGTTTTTTCTTCTTTTGTTTGTAAACTTCCCCCGATTGATGTCTCACATCAACAAAGCTTAATGGCAATTTCCTTCAGCTCGATTCCATCCCAAGTCTCGTTTGCTACGTGAGATGGCATCTGTCACTAACGCTTTAGGAATGGAGTTCGAGGTGTTCTTGAGTTTTAGGGGACCGGATACTCGGGACCATTTTACCAGTTGCCTCTATAGTCAAATGGTGGAGAAAGGAATCCGCGTCTTCAAAGACAACGAAGAGCTCCGAGTCGGTCAGAAGATTGGTGGAAACCTTTTGCAAGCCCTTGACAACACTCAAATCTATATCCCCATCTTCTCTAAGGGTTTCGCTTCCAGTCCGTGGTGTCTCCGTGAGGTTGCTCATATGGTAGATTGCACTTCAAAGTCGGATGGGAAGAAGGAGATCCTCCCTGTTTTCTTCGATGTGGAGCCTGATGATGTCAAGCTCAAAACGGAATTGTATAGAAATGCCCTGTCTATGCATAAGAATAAGTATGGCCCCGATGAGGTGAAGCGCTGGGAAGTTGCTCTTGTTGAGGTTCCAACTAGAGTTGGCTGGAAGCTGGAAGGAAAAGGGTAAGTTTTCCGCAACTCTTTCAGAGTTACTAATTTTAATATGATCTGTCCGGGACTTTTTTTTCTTTTAGCTCTTCACGTAACAAGAAATTCTCCCCCACCCCCCCCTCAAAAGAAAAGAACAATTCTCTCTTGGGTAGTGATGGAGCTTCACACTGCTCGATGCAGCATTCAAGCTTGGCACGTCACCGTTATTTTAACGTCTCCTCAAAATCTAGAGGGAGGTTCATTAGATGTGGACGTTTTCACCTCTATGTTGACAGTGTCTCGATGCAGTCTCCCTGATATCATAGAGATCTCCAGAGAGATGCGACTTGGAGACGCAGTATAAATTGAAATTTTATTAATGAGCAGTAAGGCAAAATAGTCATGAAGGTTTGATTAGATTACTTTCCACTATTCTCTCCCCTTCAACCAACTACGAAATGACCCAAATTTCTTCATTTTCTCTTAATCACTGTGTTTAAACCTAGTCAATGAGAGTCTGGCAGCAGTTTAGTGTTAAATCCAATCAATGGGAATATGGACAACGACAACAGCTAATACGAGGCCTTTTATTATAATTTGATTTTCATTGTAACTTGAGATTATTATGTTTAAACGGATTCAATTTTTTTTTTGAAAAACCGCCGCCATTTGTAAAACAGTCCTGATGTTTTTCATATATGTTATTCAAATAGCTTATGCTTGAAAGTTAGGAATAGTGCATTACCATTATTTTCTCAGTCTGAATCGTCCACCATCACTGTCTGGCAGGTATGGGGAACTTATAAAATTGATTGTTCAAGAGCTTCTACATAAGCTGAAGGGGAAGGATAGACCTCTTCCTGACTATCTAGTTGAAATGGATGATTTAGTACAAATAGAGAAACTGTTGGATGCTAACTCTAATGACCATGTACGATTCCTTATAATCCATGGAATAGGTGGTATTGGTAAATCAACTCTTGCTAGTATTATCTTCAACCGATTCCGGTCTAAATTCAATTCTAGTAGTTACCTTGATGATGTTCCATGTCAAGGTCTTTTAGATGTGCAAAAGAAACTGCTATTTGACACACTAGGCTCAACCTCTATTATCGGAATTCTCGACACCAATGATGGGATCGATCGCATAAGAAGAGGACTTAGCAACAAGAAAGTTCTGGTTGTTGTTGATAATGTGGACGAGAAGAGGCAACTCGAGAACCTCGCAGGGAGACATGATTGGTTTGGTTTTGGAAGTAGGATCATTATTACAATCAGGGACAAAAGCACAATACTTGATAAGGACAACCAAATGCCACCTAGCAATTACTTGGCCTACCCAATGAAGGAGATGCCCATGGTTCAAGCAATTCGGCTTTTCAGCAAGCATGCCTTTAGAAGTGATACTCCTCCAGTAGATTGCTACAATTTTTTGGAAAGAGTCGTTTCAAGCATAGGAAGGCTTCCTTTGACTCTAGAAGTAGTGGGTTCTCTTTTCGCCAACACGGTCAGATCAGAATGGGATGAGACATTGGAGGACTTAAAGCAAGTCCCGCATAAGCACGTCCGAAACACATTGATGATAAGTATCAACAAATTGGAGGACATAGAAATGGCCATATTCCTAGACATAGCATGTTTTTGCATCGGGGAGTATAAGACTTATGCAGATTACATGTGGCGTAGTAGTGGATATTCTCCACGCAGCGTGATTGATGTTCTTCTCCTCATGTCGTTGATAAAGATTGATGAGTTCAATAAGTTTTGGATGCATGATGAAATTCGAGATCTAGGAAGGTAAATTGTCAAGGAAGAGAATTTTGAAGATGCTGGAGAGCGCCGTTGGGTGCAAATTGATGAGAATACTCTAGATATACTGAGTAACAACGAGGTGAAAGTTATTACGAGTAGAAGACATAATCAATCAAGCAAAATCTTTGGTCATGTGCATTAAAATGAGAATGTCCTGCTTTGCTTTCTAACTTATAGAGAAATAGAAAGGAACTTTTAAACAACAAAAATATATGTTTTCATGCCTTACCCATGTGAAACGAGAATAAAGCTAATGTGCCATTTGGTTAGTTCAAATTCTTCATTTCTTGTTTTAGAGAGAATGAAAATGAGTTCTTTGTCCTTACCAAAAAAAAATTCTTTGTTTCCTTGAAATGGTGTTTAGTTTGTGAAAAGACCGAGGAAATTAACTCCGCATGGACATTTTAAATATGTTTGGTTTGTCTCGTTTTCAAGTTAAGAAGAGTGCTGATTATTTTGTTATAACGTGGGTCTGATTTAATTAGTTTGGGGTCAAAGAAGAACCACTGATATTGTTGACTACTTGCATTGGTTTTTTACTTCGTTTGTTGTATATTCAATCTTTATTCTCTGATGTTGCCGGCAGGAAAAATGAGCTGTACGAGCACTCAGTTTGGGTATTAGTCATGACTTAATACCTGAAGAATTAGCCTATTTGCCAATGCTGAGGTTTCTTGGAGGGGAAAGACTGAATTTTGTAGGTGACTTCAAGAATCTTCTTCATAGTCTAAGATGGCTTTCTTGGCGTCATTGCCCGCACAATTTTTCAGCGACAAATCTTCACTTGGTGAATTTGGTCGTGCTCGACCTTTCATCAAGCGACATCACCCACAATTGGGGTGGATGGAGGCATATTGAGGTACTAACACGCCTTGCTCAAGTTCGCTTTGAATTCTATCAATTGTGTTTCATATTCTCATACTTTTTGTCAGCATGTAATATGCCTTCTTTTTCCATAGTAGATGGCGAAAAAGTTGAAAATTCTAGATTTGACATGCTGCAATGAGTTAACCAAGACACCTGATTTTTTGGAGTTTGGCAAGTTGGAGAAACTGATTCTCGCTGGCTGTGAGCAATTATCTACAATTGATAGTTCAATTGGTAAGCTAAAATTGCTAAATACTTTGAATATTGAGGGATGTGCATGCCTTGAAGGGTTGCCTGAAGAAATTGGTTCTTTAGAATACTTGTCGGAGATTATCATGCCTTGCTTCGGCAAATCGTTCAAACTTCCTGAGACACTAGGCGATCTAAAATCTTTGACAAAGTTTGAAATTCAATTTCATCCGGGTATCTACCGACTTCCTTATTCCATAGGAATGTTGAATCTCACACGTTTGGTTTTGTCTAACTGCAAGAATCTTTATGAGCTTCCAGATTCTATCGGGGAATTGGAATTATTAGTTGAGTTGGATTTAAAACTCTCCGGGATCTCTATTCTCCCCGATTCCATTGGAAGGTTGAGGAATCTCAAGCATTTGCTTTTGTTTGGGTGTGAGAATTTACATGAGCTTCCAGACTCTATCGGGGAACTAGAATCATTGGTGGAGTTGGATTTAGAACTCTCAGGGATCTCCATTCTCCCAAATTCCATTGGAAGGTTGATGAATTTCCTACATTTGTCTTTTTCTAAATGCAAGAATCTATATGAGCTTCCAGATTTTATTGAGGAACAAGAATCATTAGTCGATTTGGATTTAAGTTACTCGGGAATATCAGATCTCCCTTATTCTATTGGAAGATTAAAGGATCTCAAGCATTTACTTTTATCTGAATGCAAGAATCTACATGAGCTTCCAAACTCTATTGGGGAACTAAAATCATTGATCAAGTTAGATTTAAAACTCTCAGGGGTATCCATTCTCCCTGATTCCATTGAAAGGCTGAAGAATCTAAAGCATTTGCTTTTATCAGAATGTAAGAATCTAAATGAGCTTCCGAACTCTATTGGGAAACTAGAATCTTTGGTCGAGTTAGATTTATCGCTTTCAGGGATTTCTGATCTCCCTAATTCTATTGGAAGATTAAGGAATCTCGAGCATTTACTTTTATTTGGATGCAAGAATCTAAATGATCTTCCGAACTCTATTGGGGAACTAAAATCATTGGTTGAGTTAAATTTAAAACTCTCGGGGATCTCTATTCTCCCTAATTCCATTGGAAGGTTAAGGAATCTTAAGCATTTGATTTTATTTGGATGCGAAAATTTGCATGAGCTTCCAGACTCTGTTGGGAAATTACAATCATTGGTTGAGTTGGATTTAAAACTCTCGAGAATCTCCGTTCTCCCGCATTCCATTGGAAGGTTGACGAATTTCACGCATTTATCTTTTCTGGATGCGACAATCTAAATGAGCTTCCGGACTCTATTGGAAAACTAGAATCATTGGTTGAGTTAGATTTAAAATTTTCGGGGATCTCTGTTCTTCCTGATTCCATTGGAAGGTTAAAAGATCTCAAGCATTTACTTTTATCCGGATGCAAGAATCTACATGAGCTTTCTGATTCTATTGGGGAACTAGAATCATTGGTCAAATTGGATTTAAAACTCTCGGAGATCTGTGTTCTCCTTGATTCTATTGGAAGGTTGACGAGTTTAACGCATTTGTCTATTTCTGGATGCAAGAATCTATATGAGCTTCCAGACTCTATTGGGGAAATGAAATTATTGGTTGAATTGGATTTAAAATCCTCGGGGATCTCCCTTCTCCCCAATTCCATTGAAAATCTAAGGAGACTAAAAGTCTTAAATGTGGCATACACAAAGATACACACAATACCCTATGCTCTCGGAGGGGTAAAGACACTTGAAGAGCTCGATGCCTCGTTTTGTCGGCATCTCATGGATGAAATACCGTGGGAAATGTGGAACTTGACCTATCTGAGGGTATTGGATTTAGAATGGAGCCCAATCTCTACATTGCCAGGAAAGATCAGTGCTTTCTCTAGTCTCCAAACACTTAAAATTGCAAGCCACCGGCTTTCCCCATTACCAGAGCTTCCCTCAAGTTTGAAATGTCTAGTGATTGCAGATGCCGAATTCCCTGCTCTTCCCGATCTATCGCACTTGAAGAGGCTACTAAAATTACAGCTCAGCGACTTCCCCAATCTGGCGGAGATTCCAGGTTTGGGGGAACTAGAATCACTGGAGTCTTTGCACATTACCATGTGTGATGTGATCAAACAATTGCCTAACTTATCGAAGTTGAAAAATCTACAGCATCTCGAGCTATGCCGTTGTAGGAAGTTGAGAGCTGTCGAAGGCTTGAAAGAACTGAATAATTTGGTATATGTGAAGATAGAAAATTGCAGGTCAATGGAAAGGTTGCCCGATGTGTCGACATTACCAAGTTGGAGTTGGGTTTGGCAGAAGCTTTAAAACAAACCGTTCTCTCTACCGTGCAACTGATTGAAGAATATCATGACTGGTATCAAACTGGTGCAGTAGAAAGGTGAGTGGCTTTGAACTTCTCCCAGATTTTCTTTGCATCCAAAGTGCGCATCGGTCGTACGAAAAGGTGTGGGAGTACAGCCTCGTCGAAATTCTCAGGTGCGTTTTGATTACATCAAAGCAAAACAGAAGTTCTCATTTCGGCTTTTCCTTGCTAACCTGTAGAGCTGGCGGTTGGGAAGAGAGTTGGCGGTGAGTTAGTCAGAGTATTGAGGACCTGGTCATGGGATAATGCCAAACCTGCGGGCCCTGCACGTGGGATAAATGCCAAACTGGCGACACACATTCACCACCGACATGAACTAATCCGAGTGTCTCTCATGTCACTTCTTGAGCCATCTATTGTATTTCTTGATGTTGTTTTAATTTATAGGGTGCCAAAGTACGAGAATGCATCGTATCTCTAATTTACTCCCATTAATATTGAGTGATTATTCCACGCATTCATCTTAGGCCAAGCTCTAAGTGCAATTAGAGTATTTGAATATCAATCACGAGGTTCCATTTATTTAGTACGTTAGTACTTTTGGATCCATCGGCAGCCACTGAGCCCCCTTTTCCTTAATGCTGTTGACTTTATTTCTTTTTACGTGAAATTTTATAAAGAGAAATAACCCAAAATAAAATCTTCATAAACCAACATCCTAAAGGAAAATAATCTACACACAACTGCAATATAAGTTAAAGCGGAAAGCGCCACCCATATTTTTGTAGGATGAAGAGCATAATAGATACGACAACACTTTGAGAAATTATTCACCCGAGTGGGGTATAAAGCCTAAAATGAGGGAATTCCCAAGCTTTATTAAAACTTGAAATCAAGGAGGTCACCTTAACGTATCCGTCCATTTTATGACGAAAAGTTTGTAAACGCTGAAGAGGAAAATGCGATCTAGGGGACGACTGTTGATTGATGCACTTTCGTACCTTTAGTCAACGAAGGCTCGAGTGCTGAGCCTCGTGGCGGGCGAAGACTGCGCTACTGCCGAATCTCCCTTGCCGTGCAGGACATCGCTGGGATTCAAAGTCGTGATCCTGGAGGGATTGGGCAGCCTCTGGCAGTTTTGGTGGGGATCAACCAGCTCGTCTATGTTTTTCCATTTGTAGGGTGTTGTAAATACTCCTGGTGTCACCGCTGATATCCGCCACAAAGACACCGGTGCCATGGTGAGTTTCCCCCTCTGATCGTTAATTTGCTTGCTATTTGCTGAATTTAGGATGGTGGAATTGCTAGGCTCTAGATAAAGATGAAATTTGATATTGTTGATTGTTCTGTGGGGATATTGTTTGGATTACCTTTCCGGATGAGTGAGCTTCATATCATTAGTGAGTATATGGATAATTTTTTATGTCAGACTAATTTGATATTGTTGATAGTTTCCTGTGGATTTCTGGGACAACAACTGGAGAAGGCCCCTGTAGGGATGGACCTCGTCATCATCCCTGCCGGAGTTCCTAGGAGAACAAGAATGAAAAGAGATGATCTGTTCAAAATGAGTGCTGGAACAACAGAACCCTTTGTTAAGGAGTTGCCACATATTGCCCGAAAGCCATAGTCAACTGGATTTGTAGCTTTGTTAACTCCACAGTTCCCATTGCAGCCAAAGTTTCCAAGAGCGCTGGCACTTATGATCCAAGAGGCTGTTGGGTGTGACCATGCTCGACGTAGTTAGAGCAAATACTTCTGTGGTACTTATCACTTCTGCTGGTACTGTCTAGCTGAAACCGTCGAGCAGCATCAAGTATATTTATAGAGTTCAGAGTGTCAGGTCGTCACTTTGTATGAGCCTACAAGTTTAGCACGCTTGTCTGGCGTGCAATCACTTGCTCCAATGGCAGCTAACTTTTTCCCGTCTTGGAATAAGACAGCTAAGTGGACCTGGTATTTCATTAAATAGGCTAATGCCTCATGTATGGGATCATGTGCACAGTGGAGGTGCCAAGGTGAAAAATCAGGCTATTTGCAAGTGCTGTTATGTATTAGTGAGTGTTATTGGTTCTCTTCTCATGATGATGACCTTGTTTTTGGTGATCGCTATTTGGGACTAATGCTCCGGCAGAAGATTTGTACAAGAAACCAGTTTCGAGAGTGTCATGCAAGCCAACAGCATTTTTACTTTCCCTGGTAGATTCCTTATCTATTATGTTCCATGCAGGCAGAAGTACTTGGTCTTGATCCTAGAGAAGTTGATGTTCCAGTTGTTGGTGGTCATGCATGAGCAACAATTTTACCTCTTATATGTTCGACAGAAAGTCTATTAGAAATTGCAATTTTTTTATATGCCAAATGTCAGTTGGCATTTTCAAAATCTGTGGGTTAAGCTACCTTATTCTTTCACTCCTCGAGGAATTCATTACCTGAAATCACGTATCCAAAATGCGGGCCAGAAGTTGTCGAGGTAAATAAATATCAATTCGTTTTACAGATTTAGACTTCAATTTAGGCAGTTTTGACGTCATATCACATTCTGTTAGCGTCTTCAGGGGCTTTTCAGTTTTTGTAAAACAGCTTCAGAGTACTGAGGCCCCCTAAGGGGTTCACTGTTCCAAGAAAGCATTTTTTTTTTTTTTTCTCCCAGACACATGAGTGCATGCTTAATCATGGTAGAGTCTCTAAATTCTTAACATTTAAAAGAAATTTCGAAGATGTGATCTGCTGAGAACTTCCTTTTGAGAAGGATGAGATTTCCACGAGAATCATAACTTTGGTCCATATGGTCATATGTCTTGCAAAGTCAATTTTATCGTGTGCAGACTTTGCCTATGCACTGTAATGATTAATGAATATAAGAGAGCCTGTTATTGTCTCTACTTGTAGAGGTCACAGAATTCGATTTACCGATGCCACCTTGAAAACTTATCCATTACCACTACCCAAGTAAATGCGTTGATGGGATACCTTGTCTCGGGCTATTGGTAGAAGCAAGCAGTTGTGGACAGTATCTTAATTTCTGATTATTTTGTCTGATCCTCAATAAGGAAAACAGAGGAACATAACAGAAAGAATGTAGGAACAGAGCACCTTCCATCTTTTGTTGTTACGGCTAACAGAATGACGTGCATCCTGATAAGCAGGAAAAGTTCATGCAGTTGCTGAATTGTTAAATACATCAGACTTACAGTGATCGTACATGCCTACTCGAAACTACATTTTTCTGCATCTATTTCCACAATGAAATTATGACATGACATCTTAGTCTTCACTTACTTTGCTTCCTTACATTATGTCATGAAGCAAACTGAATTGTTTACATCTGTGCTTTGACAATTTTCATGCTAAAGCTGGAGATGGCTCTGCAACTCTCAAAGATCCTTTGTTTGGCCCTTGAGATGTAGTCTGATCTCTTTCATGAACCGGAAATTTAATGGCTCTTTGATATGTGGACTCTTTTTACATCCTCAAATGATGTGAAAATGAAATATGCTGCTGTGAAGTCTGCGGATAGATTCCTACATGGGTTGAGAGGCAACGCTGACATTGTCGAGCGTGCATTTGTTGCTTCTCAGGTTTGGTGCCTCGAAGAAACTTATCAAGATCCAATTTTCTTGCTTCTCTCAAATTCAAACTGAAATGACCAATGAGTTCATCCTGGTGGACGGATTGTTCCATATCTCTCATGTTCAGTGTTCAGATTTCCGACTTCCGTTGGCACCCATAATGTTGCTTGTGCACATTATCAGATGTGCAGTGCCCCTATTGTAATATGTTAACGCGAAAGCTACCTAAGATCGTGTAATTTATGTTGACATGTAATTACCAAAATAAATGAGAAACAATAAAGGATGCCAAAAATTTACATAGTTTGGTACCAAGTGTCAATATCTATATTTACAGAGAGACCCAACAACAAATAATTGATTAATAATCGGAGAATCTAAGTTTATAATCGTCTACATACTCTTCTATTTCCCACATTTAGATTAAACCAAACAAATAAACAAATATTTGGATCTCAAAACTCAATGCATAAATTTTACCATGTTCAAGCACGTCCGCATCAAGAGCTCCTCCTCGTGGCTGCGTTCTCCGTGCGGCGGCCCCTCAAGGAGAGTTACTGTGCTGTCACAGTAAATCGGCGGATATGGCAAGGCTGAGATCCATCACATTCTTAGATGCAACTGTTCATATTTAACGGTCCAAATACATTTTGAATAATGGCTCAAAAATTTTAGATGGGAAGCTGATGGCTCCCAGACAATCAGTCAAGCGTTGCCTTTGTCAAGTCATCATCGAATACACAATACAAACCCCAAAACCACCAGAAAATATTAACGAACACAATAAATTAAGGCCATAAATCAAATGATTTCATGCTCTAAGATATAGGACTACCCGAAGGATTTACTTTAATAAAATAATTGTCGTGCCGTGTCATGCTTAAAACCCCGATTTTAGATTTTTTCTGATTTTGTTACTTTATTTTTAAATCCTAGATTATAGTATTATTTCGCATGGCCTTTTCCTTGAATTAAATCCTAACTCACGATTTTTCTCATCATGTAACATCGCCGTTACATGATGAGATGATGGATATATTTAAGTTAAATTCCCATGATTTCATAGAATTTCAATTTTAACTCCATGTTTTGGCAATATAACGCCTAAAATGAGGGAACTCCCAAGCTTTATTAAAACTTAAAATCAAGGTCACTGTAGCGTATCCGTCCATTTTATGACGAAAAGTCTGTAAACGTTAAAAAGGAAAATGCGATTGGGACGACGGTTGTTGATTGATGCTCCTTCGCGTCTTTCGTCAACGAAGACTCGAGTGCCGAGCCCTGGCAGTTTTGATGAAGATCAACTCGCTCTTCTCTGTTCATCTTTACGATGTTGTGAATACTCACTAGTGTCACCACCGCGGATATCAGCCCCATGGACACCAGTGCCGTGGTCAGACCAATTTGTGGCTTCTATTAGCAGGTCCACGATGGAATTGTCGACATAAATGCTGGACTTATCAGAAATCCCCTGCGATGGAATTGCCAAATGTCGCCCGAAAGCTATCGTCAATCTGATTAGCAACCCTGTTAACTCCACAGTTCCCGTTGCGGCTGAAGTTTTCAAGAGAGCTTGCCCTTTGATCCAAAGTGACTGTTAGGCATGACCATGCTCGACGTAGCTAGAGCAAACACCTCCGGGGTACGTATCACTCCTGCTTCCGCTGTCTTGCTGATACTATGGAGAAGCATCGAGTGTCTTTACAGAGTACGGCGAATCAGGTTGTCGCTTTGTATGAGCCTACAGAGATAGAAAGCGCATTTTACCTTGTTTAGCGCGCCCTCTTTCGTCTCAAACGTTATGCGTACCTGCAATTGTTAACTTGCTCCAAGGGCATCTAACCTTTTCCCGGCTTTCGAAAAGATATCTAAGTGGACCTGGTTTTTTATTAAATAGGCTAATGCCTCATGTACTAGATCATGTGGAAGGTATAGAAGTGAAGTTCTTAAAATCAGGCTTTTTCCAAGTCAAGCAGCAGAGTCCAAAAGCCCCGTTTATTCGACTGTTTGGCGTGAAATATTAATGTAACTGCTGTTATGTCCTAGCTAGTGAGTGTTATCGGTTCTCTTCTCATGATCATCAGATTGTTTATGGTCATAGATACTGGGTGCTAACGCTCAGGCAGCAAAATCTGTACAAGATACCAGTTTCAAGACAATGCCATAAAAGCCAACAACATTTTTCCTTTCCCATGATATTGTATTGTAGGTGTTCTCTAAAATATCTCATTAGATATCTGATCCATTATGCCCCTTGAAGGCAGAAGTACAAGGTCTTGATCCTAGTGAAGTTCATGCTCCAGTTGTTGATTATATGTTCAACAGCAATGCTGTTAGAAATTGTAGAATGCTAAATATCAGTTGGCATTTTCAAAATCTGTAGGTTAAACCACCTTGTTATTTCACTCCTCAAGATTACCTGACGTCACGCATCCAAAATATAAGCACAGAAGTTGTTGAGGTAAACAAATTTCGATTTATGTGGATTTAGACGTCAATTTGGGCAGTGTTGCCATCATATCACATTCCGTTTGTCTCTTGAGTTTTGGGTTTCGGGTTGTATTATTCTACATTGTAATGACAATTTGGAAGAGACTTTGGCAATGATGACAGCATTTGGCAGGACAACAGAAGTACGAGTGCGGTGTAGCAAGAGCAATGTCACTCCCGAGCTTTGAATCCCTTCATGCAGTTTCCTTAGTGTTGCTCTGCAACAATGCTTTGCAGTGTGTGTGGACTGCGATGGAGGAATGATGCACAAATTTGCTCACGGTCGTCTATGAACACCATCAAAATTTGAATGAAGTACATACGATCTTGATAACCAGCATACAGATTCTTATAAATCTTACACTCACGTAGGTTCGGAGAGTGCAGACTGATCCTGAGTTGACTACATCCAATTGAAAAAACCGGGGATAAACTGCCCCAATTCCTATATCTTAGTGAGCCAAATCACTATTACCATTACATTGAGCAAGTAAATCTCACATCTCTTTGATAGTCTCAAACCTACTAAACTGTAGACCAGTGGATATCGCCGCAAATCCACATGATGATTTGGTGGTTTTTACTGATCTAATCTTCAGGTTTGTCAGCATTATTTTTTCACAATTTCATCAGATGTTCATGTAGCATGGCTTAACACACAAACAATGATTAGAGCCATCTTGGATGGCTTGGATGGGCCGTGAGACTTGCGACTAATCTTTGTAGTGTACTGAAAGGTTGAAAGTAAAACTGACCTCAAACTTGAACAAGGCACATTAGAAAAAGCTGTGGCTAGTTTGAATAAGCAATGAATCAGTCTATAAAGCCTCGAATCAATTAGTCAAAGAATTGAGCCGGTTCGGTCACAAATGGTATTGGGCTTCTGAAGCCTCCTGCTAACATGTCCTGCGACTTGGCCTACTAACATAGCTTGCTGACGTCATAGGGTGTAACTCACTAGTGCGAAACTTTGTAGGTGCTTGGAAGCTTCATCTACCCTGAAATTGGAAGACCGACTTCGATAGCGATTGATGAGTTGACTAGCATTGTCGATTGAGTTTTGGAGGCACAGATGTTGTTGTAGGCATTTTACGGATTATTGTTAGAGTTTCAATGCCCATTACGTATGTTGACACCTAAACTTTGGCTATTAGTTTAATTATTCTTTAATTGCATAGAAAATTCTGAAATAATTTTTTACCCCTAGCAAAAATAATTTTCATTAAATTGCATTAAGTATGAATATTAGACACATTTGCATTGCTAGTATTAATTATTAAAATTTTCAGAATTTTTATTTTAAAAATTAAAAAATTAATTTAAAAACGTCGTGGGCTCGGAGTAGGGCTGGGCCTGCCTGGCCCCTTTTTCTTTTCCTTTTCCATTCCCCTGTTTGGGCCCGGCCCTCTTCTTTTCTTTTTCTTTTTCCTTTTCCTTTTTTCTTTTCCTTGGCCCGGCCCCTGCCACTTCTTTCCCTCAACGCGACGGGGACGCCGGTACGAGGGGGAACAGCACAACCGCAGGAGCGTCCGGTCGGGGTCAGGCCGGCAGGGGCAGCTGGCGTCGCAGGAGGCCATGCGCGCTGGGCAACTTTAAAGGGAGAGAGGAGAGCGAGCCAAGGGGATTCAGAGGAAGGGGGGGTTCGGGAGAAGAGAGAAAGGGGTGAGGTTGTGAGAGAAGGGCCTCCTCCGGTAGCCACCCCGATTGGACCTCGGCCGCTCGCTGATGCGTGCTTCTCCCCCGGTAGGTCTCGTGGGTATCTTTTTGAGTTGTGTCGAGTTGCGTCGATTTCCCGGGGACCCCGATTCGGAGGCGTGCGGGGCGACCCTCGGCCGACCCCCTGTTTATGCCTTGCTTTTGCCCTGTCCTCTCGTGTATTTGCACGGGCGTGCGTTTCGGGTTCGCTTATGCTGTCCTTGGTTGATGTAGAGCATTCCCCACTGATTCGTGTGGAGCTTTGATCCGGTTTCAAGTCGTCTTCTTGTCCGGGTTTCCTTTCGTTTGACGCCCAGGGAATTTTACGTGCTTGAGCGAAAGGATACTTTAATGTTCTTTTCTTTTTTTTCTGTTAGGAGAGGCACAGGTACCTTCCCACCCACTTTCTGTGAAAGCTGTTCGGCGTTTTTAAGAAAGCTTGATGTCGTACTCCAGCTTTTAACTTTTGCTACAAATGAACGTAAGTATTTCTTTTGTTCTCTTCTCGTATTTGGGCATCAGTGAAAACTACAGAGCACTCCCATGCAGAAGAGGACAACTCAGATATATAAAAATAATGCTCACAGAAAACGCCTCTCCGGCTTTGCTGGATCTTCCCTCCCCCAAACAACACCTGCGAAAATGCTGATGCAGATGAACATGAACCCAGCCGGCAATGCTGATTAATCATTGCTTAAAGGTTTCGAGGGTCTCTTTCTAGATGCTGGAGACATGTCTCCTTTCATGTGAATTTCATTGCTCACGACCTGGTCCGGTTCAGTGCACTGTGCCGTGCACTTTGAAAACTCTCCCATTGAACTTCTCCATCTCCTCTCTGTTTCTAACCATGCCGGTAGTAAATGGCGATCGGTATTGTCTCCTTTTTGCTTTTATACCAGAACAGTAGGAGGAAGAAGATCTGAAAAAGGTTCGGCCCATTGATGAATCAAGACTTTGCTTGGATGCTAGGATACAGTCCGTTGATCAAGTTTGTGGGTTCCAAGGTCAACATCCTTGGCTGGGATTTCAGCCGACCTTATCTTTTTGTATTCTATTTGGGGACACGCGAGTTTTTTTTTAATGGAGCTTCGGTTTTTGGATGTGTCGTTTTCGGGTAATTTTCAACGACTTCGCGTGCAAGCTGCCGTCCGCTTCTTGATCTTTATGTTTTCCAGCTAATTCCATGGAACGAAGTTTTGATATCTTCTTTTTCAACGCGCAAGTTCCTTGGTTTTTTTTTTTTTTTTTTATGAGTGTAAAGTTCAGTAGAAAAGTGGAAAGAAACAAAGTTTTAGACTCAATGTAAGAGTATTACTAATGTGAGCTACATTAATTAAAATTATAATTTATCATTTTATGGAGTTGGTCTAATAAGAAAAGATATAGTTTTTTAATAGTCAAATATGAGCCTCGCTTGTCCCAACCCGTTATAAGAGGATCTCGCTGAAAACTCTATAAAATAGCATTAAGGTACCTCCTCTAATCCTCTACTTCCACGAACACACTTTCACCAAAAAAAGTGCCAAAAAAGTCCTAAACCTTTTGCCTTTGTGCCGATTTAGTCCTAAACCTTTTTTTAGTGCCGATTCAGTCCTAACATTTTTAAGTTGTGCCAATTCAGTCCTTTCTGACTAATTTTGGCCGGATTTTGCTAACTGGACGCCCGCCGGCTGACATGGCCTAATCGGCGCTAACATGGACAACTTTTAAGAATATTTTAATATTTTTAATTTTTGTCTTTTTCCTCTAGCCGGTTGTCGAGGTCCAGCGACCGGCCAAAGGCGATGGCCGGCGAGGCGAGCCTCGCCCATGGCCGGCGAGGGCCGGCGAGGCTCGACCTCGCCAGATCCGGCGAGGGCGAGGCTCGCCCATGGCCTGATCTGGCAAGGCGGCCATGGACGAGGCTCGCCCTTGCCGGATCTCGGCAAGGTCGAGCCTCACCGGCCATGGGCGAGGCTCGGGTGAGGGTCAGCGAGGCTCGACCTCGCCAGATCCGGCGAGGGCTAGCCTCACCCATGGCACGATCTAGCGAGGCAGCCATGGGCGAGGCTCGCCCTCGCTGGCCCTCGCCCGAGCCTCGCGTTTGCCGGCGGTCGCCGAACCTCAGCAATTGGCTGGAGGAAAAAGACAAAAAGAAAAAAATTAAAAAAATTAAAATATTATTAAAAGTTGTCCACGTTAGCGCTGATCAGGCCACGTCAGCCGCCCGGTGTCCAGTTTGCAAAATCTGGCCAAAATTGGCCGGAAAGGACTGAATTGGCACAACTTAAAAAGGTTTAGGACTGAATCGGCACCAAAAAAAGGTTTAGGCTAAATCAGCACAAAGACAAAATGTTTAGGACTTTTTTGGCACTTTTTCCCACTTTCACCTCTTATAAGGCAAGCTGTAAGAGGCAGTCTCATCAAGGCAAGATCCAAGGACGAGAGAGGAGAAGAACCTGAGCATTAGATCGTCATCACTCCGCATAAAGAACGACGGATTCCAAATTAGGTACGCAAATCTTTATATTCTCCTTCAATATGTTCAAGTTTTTAACTATGTTGATCCTGGGATGCCGTTTCGACGGCCAACACCCACTACTCTACTTTCTTGTTCTCACCCTCAAATCTCGGCTCTCTCTCTCTCTCTCTCTTCTCTAGTGATGGCCTTCGACCTTCCTCTTTGCTAGCTCTACTCGGTCGTTGTCTCATCTCGGTCAGCCGTCAATCAACGCACGAGGTAGTCTTTCTTTATATCGGCATCGTTTTCGATTTCTTGGTCGAATGCCATTGCCAATTGATGGCTGTGATTCAGTGACCAACCTAACCCACCACCTGTTTTATTTTTCTCTTCATTTTTTGTTTCTAAATTGCGCTCGATTGATGTCTCGCCTCAAGCAAGCCCATTGACAATTTTCATTCAGCTTGATTCTGACTCAAGTCTCGACCGCTTCGTGCAATGGCAACATCCACTGACACTTCAAGAATGGAGTTCGAGGTGTTCCTGAGTTTTAGGGGACCGGATACTCGGGACAACTTTACTAGTTGCCTCTATCATGACATGGTCGAGAAAGGAATCCGTGTCTTTAGAGATAACGAAGAGCTCCGAGTTGGTCAGAAGATTGGTGGGAACCTTTTGCGAGCACTTGACAACACTCAAATTTATATCCCTATTTTCTCTAAGGGCTTCGCTTCCAGTGTGTGGTGCCTCCGTGAGGTTGCGCATATGGTAGATTGTACTTTAAAGTCGGACGGGAAGAAGGAGATCCTTCCCCTTTTCTTCTATGTGAAACCGGATGATGTCAAGCTTAGAACCGAATTGTACAGTAATGCTCTGTCTGAGTATGAGAAGAAGTATGGCCCCGATGAGGTGACGCTGTGGAAAGCTGCTCTTCGTGAGGTTGCAACTAGAGCAGGTTGGGAGCGGAAAGGGGAAGAGTAAGTTTCCACAACTTATTCCAGCTATTAATTTTAATATAATCTGAAAGGGACGCATTTTTTTTTCTTATCAATTTGAAAATATCTTATATTTAATTTATCTTCTAGTCCGACCAAATTTTTTTATCTTCTAGTAACTATAATTTCTCCCTATAATTGATACGATAGTTGAAAAAATTTAACGCTAATGTGGAAATCATTGTCAAGTTATAGTTAAATGCCAAGTTAGCATCCTGTTCGTTTGTCAAAAAAATTTAAAAAAAAAAAAATATATATATATATATATATATATATATTTAAATAGCGAAATAAATATCTTTCAACATTTTAGAAAAAAAAGGTAAAGTAGAAACAACAAAAAGACAGAAATTAACGCTATTTCAGTGATGATCAAACAGACTGATTTTGTCCTACTAGCATACGAACTAATTTATGTGTTTGATCAGTCTAAAATATTGCCTGCGCATTAAAAGCAGCTAATTCGAGCCCTTTACAATTACATTGTAACATGAGATTGTTATGCTTAAATGAATTAAATTTGTTATTTGAATGACTGCCGCCGTTTGTAAATCGGTCTTGATATAGTACGTTGTCATTATTTTTTTAGTCTGAATTCATCCACTGTCGCTGTCTCTGGCAGGGGGGAACTTATAAAATTGATTGTTCGAGAGGTTCTACTTAAGCTGAAGGGGAAGAACAGACCTCTTCCCGACCATCTTGTTGAAACGGATGATCTAGAACATATAGAGGAATTGTTGGATGTTGGCTCTGATGACCATGTACGTTTCGTCATAATCCATGGGATAGGTGGTATTGGTAAATCAACTCTCGCTAGTGTTATCTTCAATCGATTCCGGTCTAAATTCCATTGCAGTAGTTTCCTTGCAGATGTCCAGAGTCATTGTCTTTTAGACATGCAAAAGAAACTATTATCTGAAACACTAGGGTCGAACTCTGCTCAAGAAATCTATGATACCAACGACGGGATTGATCGTATAGCAAAAGGACTTGGCAAGAAGAAAGTTCTAGTTGTTGTCGATAATGTGGATGAGAAGAAGCAACTTGAGAACCTCGCAGGGAGCTGCGATTGGTTTGGTTGTGGAAGTAGGATCATTGTCACACTCAGGGACCTAAGGACAATACGAAATAAAGACAACCAAGCGCGACGTAGTAATTACATGGACTACTCGGTAAAGCAGATGCCTTTTGGTCAAGCGATTCAGCTTTTCAGTAAGCATGCTTTTAGAAGCAGTACTCCTCCAAAAGATTGCTACAAATTCTCAGAAGAAATCGTTTCAAGCATAGGAAAGCTTCCTTTGACTTTGGAAGTCGTGGGTTCTCTTTTCGCCAACACGGTTAGATCCGAGTGGGAGGAGAGATTGGAGGAATTAAAGTGTACCCCATATAAGGACGTCCGACAAACATTGATGATAAGTATCAACAAATTGGATGACATAGAAAAAGCCATATTCCTAGACATAGCATGTTTTTGCATTGGGGAGGATAAGACTTATGCTGACTACATGTGGCATAGTAGTGACTATTCTCCACGCAGCGCTATTGATGTTCTTCTCCTCATGTCTTTGATAAAGATTGAAGAGGATGATAATAAATTCTGGATGCATGATGAAGTTCGAGATCTAGGAAGGTACATTGTCAAGCAAGAGAATTTTGAAAATGCTGGAGCGCGCCGTTGGGTACAGATTGATGAGGATACTCTAAACATACTAAGAAGCAACGAGGTGAAAGTTATTACAAGTAGAAGATATGATCAATTCAGAAAAATCTTTGGTCAAGTGCTTTAAAATGAGAATATAGGTTGATGGCCTGCTTTGTTTTCTAACATAAAGAGAAAATAGAAGGCAACTCTTAAACAACAAAAGTATATACTTTTATGCCTTACCCATGTGAAATGAGAAGAAAGCTAACGCACCATTTGATTAGTTGAAAATTTTCATTTCTTGTTTCAGCTAGAACGAACATGAGTCCTTTGTTTCATTGAAAATGTGTTTATTCTATGAATGGACATTTTAAACATGCTTGGTTTGTCTTATTTTCAAGTTGAGAGTAGCAGTAATTTTTTTATTACAAAATACGTTTGATTTAATTAGTTTGGGGTCGAAGAAGAACAATTGATATTGTTGACTACTTGCATTGGTTTTTTACTTCCTACGTTGCATGCTCATCTTTATTCTCTACTACTGCTGGCAGGAGAAGCGAGCCGTACAAGCATTGAATCTAAGTGTTAGTCATAACTTGACACCTGAAGAATTAGCCTGTTTGCCAATGCTGAAGTTCCTTGGAGGGGAAAGACTGAATTTCATTGGCAACTTTGAAAATCTTCTTCGTAATTTGAAATGGCTTTCTTGGCATCATTGCCCAACGGATTTTTCAGCGATGAATCTTCACCCGGTGAATTTGGTTGTGCTTGACCTTTCATGGGGCAAAATCACCCACGATTGGGGTGGATGGAGGCAAATCGAGGTACCGACACCTCGCTTATGTTCACTTCAAATTGTATCAACCAGCTAGTTGTATGTTATTGCATTCTCATACTTTTCATTGGCATGAAATTGGCCTCTCTTTTTTTCTTTTTTTAAATGTAGATGGCAAAAAAGTTGAAAGTTCTAAATTTGTCAGGCTGCTCTCAGTTAACCAAGACACCTGATTTTTCTGAGTTTGGCAAGTTGAAGAAATTATTTCTTCGTTGGTGTTGGGCATTGTCTACAATTGATAGCTCAATTGGTAAGCTAAAATTGCTAAGTACTTTGAATATCGAGGGATGTTGTTCCCTCCAAGGTTTGCCCAAAGAAATCGGTTCTCTAGAATGCTTATCGGAGATTATCTTGCCTCGTTTCAACCATCCGATCAAGCTTCCTGAGACACTAGGCAATCTAAAATCTTTGATGAAGTTTGAAATTCAATTTGAAATCAACCAAGTTCCTCACTCTATTGGAGAGTTGAATCTCACGGATTTGGTTTTATCTTTTTGCGAGAATTTACTTGAGCTTCCGGACTCTATTGGAGAACTAAAATCATTGGTTAAGTTGGTTTTACATGACTCGGGGATCTCCATTCTCCCTTATTCCATTGGAAGGTTAAAGAATCTCAAGCATTTGTTTTTAGTTAAATGCAAGAATCTATATGAGCTTCCGGACTCTATAGGAGAATTAAAATCATTGGTTGAGTTGAATTTATACAGCTCGAGGATCTTCATTCTCCCTGATTCTATAGGAAGGTTAAAGAATCTCAAGCATTTGCTTTTATATGAATGCAATAATCTCCTTGAGCTTCCGAACTTTATTGGGGAATTGGAATCATTGGTCAAGTTGGATTTAACATTTTCAGGGATCTCCATTCTCCCTTATTCCATTGGAAGGTTAAAAAATCTCAAATATTTGCTTTTAGCTAAATGCAAGAATCTATATGAGCTTCCGGACTCTATAGGAGAACTAAAATCATCGGTCGAGTTCGATTTAGACAGCTCAGGGATCTTCATTCTCCCGGATTCCATAGGAAGGTTAAAGAATCTCAAGCATTTGCTTTTACCTAAATGCATTAATCTCCTTGAGCTTCCAAACTCTATTAGGGAATTAAAATCATTGGTCAAATTGGATTTAACATTTTCAGGGTTATTTGTTCTCCCTGATTCCATTGAAATATTAATGAATTTCATGCATTTATCTTTTTTTGATTCTAGAAATGCACTTATGCTTGAGTCCTTTGTTGGGGAACCAAAATCAGAGATAAAGTTGGATTTAAATCTCCACGGGATTTGCATTCTCCTTGATTCCATTGGGAGGTTAACAAGTATCACGCATTTGTCTTTTTCTGGATGCAAGAATCTGCATAAGCTTCCGGAATTTATTGGACAAATGGATTTATTAGTCGAGTTGAATTTAAAATCATCAGGGATCTCCTTCTCCCTGATTTCATTGGAAATCTGAAAAGATTAAAAGTCTTAAAGGTGGCATACACAGAGATACACACGATACCTTGTACTCTTGGAGGGGTGGAGACACTGGAAGAGCTCGATGCCTCATTTTGTCCACATCTCATGGATGAAATCCCACGAAAAATGTGGAGCCTAACCCATCTAAGGATCTTGGACTTAGATGGGATCCCAATCTCTATAGTGCCGAGAATGATCAATGGTTTCTCTAGTCTTCAAACCCTTAAAATTGCCAGCTGGCGGCTTTCCCCATTGCCAATGCTTCCCTCAAGTTTGAAATGCCTAGTGGTTGCAGCTGCTGAATTCCCTGTTCTTCCCGATCTCTCCAACCTAGTTGGTTTACATCATCTCGAAGTGCGTGAACTTCATATGACATTTTGGGTTCCGGCAGACGTTACCTCGCCTTGGGTGGACGTGCAATCCATCAATCGGCTTCCACTTAGTTTATCAACTTTGAAACTTCACTCTATCCCGCAATTGCCAGATAATTTTAACTTCCAAAGCTTGTCGATTCTCTCTATCAGCAAATGTCTGACAGCACACTTGCCCCATCTATCGCACTTGAAAAGGCTACAAGAGTTACGGCTCAATGACTTCCCCGAACTGGTGGAGATTCCAGGTTTGGGGGAATTGGAATTACTGATGTCTCTGCACATTGCCATGTGTGATGTGATCAAACAATTGCCTAACCTGTCGAAGTTAAAAAATCTTCTGCGTCTGGAGGTAAAACATTGTGCAAAGTTGAGAGCTGTCGAAGACTTGACAGAGTTGAAAATTCTGAAGAATGTGGAGATCAGATATTGCATGTCCTTGGAAAAGTTGCCCGATGTGTTGGCATCCACCAAGTTGGAGACAGATTGGACGCCACCAAAACCTGCAGAGCACACCATTCAGCCAGCAAAGCGACTGCGACTTTCGTTGGACTAGTATGAAAGGTGGGTAATTGTAGCCTTGTTGAAATCCTCAGGTTCCTTTCGATTACAATGAAGAAAAACAGAAGTTTTTATATCGGCTTTTATTTGCTAGCCCTGCAGAGCTAGCTTGGGATAAAGGCCAAGGAAGAGTTGGCAGCGAGTATTCAGAGTTTTGAAGCCCTACCCGTGGAATAAAAGCCAAATTTGCAACACCCGTTCACCACCGACATGAACTAATCTAGGTGTCCTCATGTCACTTCTTGAGCCATCTATTATAATTGTCGATGATGTTAAAATGATGTTTGCTTTCTCAAATTGAATTATCGCGATGCATGAAGTCGTTATGCTTTATTCATTTCGATTATCTCTGCCCCCGCCTATATAGGCCGTAGGTGGTAGTCAAGGGGTGTTTCCATCAGTGAGGCCTCCCCAGTAGTTCCCTAGTGGGGTGCCTAGCGTGACTGCATTTCTTATTTTTACTTGCCGGTGCTCGCAAATCTCACTCTCCCCTTGTTGGAAGTGAATATTTTTCTTCCCCACTACGAGGAAATACTAACGATTTCACACTAAAAAAAAAAAAAAATGAACGTTAACAACTTCTCACTTCTAATCATCCTCACATCAAGTTCTCTCTTGAGGGTCATTGAATGTGTGAAGTATGGATTATTTTGTATGGCTCAACGAGTACTCATTACAAATATCTATGATGTCGGGTGCCTTAGCTACTATGGCATGTTTTAGTGTTTGTGGTCTTGCCAATGAAAGACTAAAATTATTTCCAATTTGTCATCCATCACACATTCGATGAAACAATAATGCGGAGTACTGCACTTACCAATTTCAGATTTTATGACACATCAAGGACTAGGTTTGCATTCCTTACCCAAAAAAAAAAAAAAAAAAAAAAAAGGACTAGGTTTGCATTTAGCGTCAAAAAGAGCACATAGTGATGGTTTACATTGAAGTAATAATTTAAGTACCCTAGAATCAGAGAGTGAATTGACTCCACATTGAATCCCATTGGAAAATTGAAAGTGTTGCTGTAAATATGAAACATCTACACACAATGACTCCTATGAAAAACCTGTATGGGTCTCATACTCTGTTTATTTTTATTTTTTTTCCCCAGTAAATTTCTTCAGCAGATGTTAGTTTTGAGATGAATGTGGCGTGGCACAACTAGGATGGGGAAGCATACATGTCCCACAAGGGTGCGATGCAGCGCATATTACTTGTCTTTCATGGACCGCACGCTGAATGATGAACTATGTGCTGCGAGGACCAATCAACAGTTTAAAATAACTACGCTAGAAACTCCTCTTTTTTTTTTTTTTTTTTTTTTTTTGGCTAACATAGTTCGCAAATTTTGTGTTTTTATGTGGTTCTATAGGCAAATAAATCAACTCGAGATAGACAAAAGAAAAATAAAAATAAAAACGTTTGCACTTAAATCCTTACGCATTTCACTTGTAAAATGATTAATTAACAAGTTCTCGAGAAGCATCACTCGTGGGACATGTATGCTTCCCCATCCTATATGCATGGTGGTCATGTTGAGTCTCAATTTATTGGAGAGGTAAAATTAGCTTGTTGCACAAAAACATATTCGAAATGTTACATGTCCAGCGCTGGAAAAAACAAAGGCCTTTGCAAAGAGTATTGTGTAATTGGGAGATAAGTTATGAGTCTAGACTGTGGACGGTTCTGTGAGAGTATGACTTTTCCAAGTGTGCATGTTTTCTTGTTATCCTCTCGTCCGGCTGTTCAGCATTAAGATTCTGCCTCTCCTAATCTACAAAAGCGTATTTTACCTTTTTTAGCATGCTCTGTCTTCTCCAACGCCATATTATGCATAACTGCAGTCGATAACTTGCTCCAAGGGCATCTTGTATGGATCATGTGCACTATGTAGAAGCTGAGTTAATAAAATCAGGCTATCTGCAAGCCTAGCAATAGAGTCCGGAAGCCCCGTGTATTGGATTGTTTTGGCTGAAATAATCATGTAACTGCTGGTATGTATTAGGGAGTGTTGTTGGTTCTCTTCTCATGATCACGAGGTTGTTTATGGTCATAGATACTTGGTACTAATGCTTAGGCACCAAAACTATGCAACAAACCAGTTTCAGGACAATGCCATGAAAGCCGATGACTATTTTCCTTTCCCCGGATATCCTTGATGTGTGCCGAAGTATCTCATCGGATTTCTGATCTATTACGTTCCTTGCAGGCAGAAGTATTGGGTCTCGATCCTGGAGAAATCGATGTTCCATTTGTTGGGGGTCCTGTAAAAGCGACAACTTACTCTTTACCTCTTTAATCTCAGGTTTGTGGCGCATTCTTCCTAATAAGAACTCATATGTCCGACAAGGATGTTGTTAGACGTTGTAGTTTTCTATAAAATGACAAATGTCGGTTGGTATTCACAATCTATAGGTTAAACCACCTTGTTCTTTCACTCCTCAAGAAATTGATCACCTGACAGTAACATCTCACATCCAAAATGGTGGGACGGTACTGTTGAAGTAAATAAGTTTCCATTTTCTATGGATTTATCCATTTATATCACCGTTCTGGTCAGTTTCTTTAGTTTTGGATTTCCTGGTCGTAAAAATGGTGCTCTTGCTGTTCTAGTGATGCTATTATTGAAATGGGTTTTGACAAGCTTCGTAGTATTGAGGCCGCTTAAGGAGAATACTGACATGCTTAATCATGTTAGAGTCTCTAAATTCTTTAAATTAACAAGCATTTTTGAAGATGTGCTCTACTGAGAACTTCCTCATGAGAATGATGAGATTTTCGTGAGGATCACATCTTAGGTCCATGTAGGCATATATCTTTTGCAAGTCAACTTTATGGCGTTGTTTATGCACTGAAATGAACAAAAGAGAGCTTGTTATTATTATTTTTTTGGTTAAGAAGAGAGCTTGTTATTATTTCTACCTGCAGAAGTCAAGGAATTTAATGGCAGCTTGGAAACCCTATCCACTACCACTACCCAAGAAAAAGTCTTAAGAAAGATCTTTTTCTGAATTAGTAGGACACCTCGCTTGTGAAAATATGTAGAAGGTGACTACTTGTCTCGGGCTATGGGTAGAAGCAAGCAGTTGTGGACAGATTACCATACATCTTTTGTTGTTACAGCTAAGAGAATCACTTGCATTTTAATGATAAGTGGAGTAGTCCATGCAGTGACACCATTGTTAAGTATATCAGATTTTCTTGAAAGTGATTGTTTTTTTTTCGGTAAAGATCTTGAAAGTGATTGTTGATGTCCACTTGAAACTAAAACTTTCTGCATCTATTTCCTCAGAGAAATTATGACATGACGTATTAGCCTTCACCTCCCTGCTTCCTTACATTTTGTCGGGAAGCCAACAGAATTGTGTATGTCTGTGCTTTGACAACTTTCAGGCTAAAGCTGAAGCTGGCTCTGCAACTCTCTCTATGGTCAGTCCTCTTTTTGGCCCTCAAGATGTAGTCTGATCTCTTTCATGAATAGGAAATCTGATGGCTATTTGCTATGCGGACTGGACTCTTTTCATATACTCAAAAAATGTGAAAATGAAATATGCAGGCAGGCTTATGCTGTTGTGAAGTTTGCCAATGCATGCCTGCGTGGGTTGAGGGGCAATGCTGGCATTGTCGAAGTGTGCATTTGTTGCTTCTCAGGTTTGGTGCCTTGAAAAAACTTATTGAGATCCAATCTTTTTTCTTCTTAATTCACAATAAAATGACCGATGATTTTCTTTATTGTTGTCCCCATTTTTTCAGGGGAAAGAGCTTCCATTCTTTGCATCCAAAATCGCCTCGGTCATACTGGGGCTGATTAGGTTCTTCCCTCGGCCTGCTGAAGGAGTGCACAAGGTCTAGAGTTTTAATATTCTTGAAATTTTTAGGTCTGCTTTGATTACATCAGAGGAAGATGAAGTTTTCTAATTTCGGCCTTTGTTTGTTAACCTGTAGAGATGGTTGGGAAAGGCAAAGAAAGAGTTAACAGCGACCATTCAGAAGGGACGTGGCTTGTCCAAGGAAAAAGGCGTCCCCTGCATAGTTTCCCGCTATTTTCTACTCAAAATAGGTACTTGGGAATAAGTGGTTCAAACCAAACAAGATATCCAAGTTTTTTTTGCCTACGTGGCATAGAGGTTTTTCTTTTCTCACATGCAATGTACTCAAATGTTGGTCTATGTAATAACATGGTGGACTGATGTTGGTGTATATCATTGTACTATGTCCATCTTTCTCGTGTTTCCAACTTTGAGATGCACCTGTAATGTCGCCTCCAAGTAGCACTATTAGTTGTGCAATGCTGCAGTAAGCAAATGGTAGACAGAGGGTGCTGCGTTGGGCTTGCAGTTTAAGGGACTCGATCGCAGCTTCTTGTGGCTTTATCCAGAAGCTGTGACGGACAAATGAGCAAGAGAGCCATCATAGAGGCTCTTCTTCGGTGTTGGGCAGGGGGGAGTTTCGGAATTTTTCAATCTGTAGATGCGTCTATCACCAGCAGCAATCCTCACGCCAAGTTTTTACACCCATGGAGAGGACAACTCGCATCCGTAACGTATTGCCAAGAGAATAAAACCGGTTTAACCGGTTTGGAACCGGTTTCGAAATCGGTTCTCAGGTAAACTCAATCCAAACCCCATAATGACGTCCTTTTCTCCTCTCTCTCTCTCTCTCTCTCTCGGATTGCGGCCTCGCCTATGTCGGTCGGCCATCAACCAGCCCACTAGTACTCTCTGTTTTCGTTTTCAATTTCTTCATCGAATGTTACGATTTCGGTGTGCTGCGATTTTGGTTTGTTCGTTTCTAATTTCTTTTTTCTTTTGTTTTTTGAACTGCCCTCAATTTGATGTCTCACTTCAAGCTTGATTCTGTTTCAAGTCTCTTTTGCTACTTGCAATGGCACCAGCCGTCACCATATCAGAAGTTCGAGGCGTTCCTGAGTTTCAGGGGACTGATGCTCGGACAACTTATACTGGTTGCTTCCGCAGTGCAATGGTGGAGAAAGAAATCCGTGTCAAAGACGACGAAGAGCTCCGAGTTGGTCAGAAGATTGGTGGAAACGACACTAACATCCATAAGGATTCTCTTACAATGCGTGATTTGTGCATATGGTAGATTGCACTTCAAAGTCGGACGGGAGAGCATCACTATACAATTTGGTTTTGAGCTTGACATCATTTGCCTCCACCTTGAATTTTGGATCTGGAGACGGATATGTCAAGCTTAAAATCAAATCCCGTCACTTCTGTCTCTCCCCAGTAGGAAAGAAAAGGGTAAGTTTTGTTTTTCCGCAACTTCTTCGAATTATTTAATTTTAACATAATTTGTTACGCAATTTTTAAGCTAAAAATTTCATCAATCATGTTATACATATAAAGTTAAACAATGGACTCTGCACTTTTGGCTCTTATATAATCTAGTCTCCCTTGAAACGATAAGAAAGGGAAAGGGCCAGTTGGTTTGTTGAAATTCTTCGTTTCTTGTTTCGTTGAGAATAGAAATGAGTATTTTCTTTCCTTGTAAAGGTGTTTAGTCTATCAATAGACAGAAAATGTAATGCTGAGTGAACACTTTAAACATGCGCGAGTTGTCTTATTTTCAAATTGATAGAAGAAAATGGTAATTATTGCTTTCGATGTTGCGCACTCATCTTCATTCTTTGCTGTTGTTGACAGTTAAAAAACAAGCAGTATGAGCACTCTGTGTGGGTCTTAGTAATGACTTAACACTTGAAGAATTAGCCCGTTTGCCAAAGCCTAGGATTCTTGAAGGGGGAAGAATTAACTCCATAGGCAACTTTAAAAATCTTCGTTCTTTGAGATAGCTTGCTTGGCATCATTGCCTGCAGCATCTTTTAGCGATGAAATATTCACCTGCTGTATTTGGTCATGCTCGACTTTCCACAAGGCAACATCACTGACTGGCTGAGGTGGATAGAGGCAAATTGAGGTATGGACACACCTCGTTCATGTTTGCTTCGAATTCTATCAATTGACCTCTGCTAGCTAGTTGTATGGTGCTGTATTCTCATACTTTTCGTCAGAATGTAATCCGCCTTTTCTTTTTCACTGCAGATGGTGAAAAAGTTGAAAGTTCTAAATTTTACATGGTGCAGAGTGTTAACCAAGACAACTGATTTTTCTGAGTTTAGCAATTTGGAGAAATTGATTTTCACTTGGTGTGTGATGTCTACGGTTGATAGCCCAATCGCTGAGCTAAAACTGCTAAGTAAGTTGAATATTGAGGGAGGCAATTCCCTCCAAGTGTTGTATGAAGAAATCAGTTCTCTAGTATACTCGTTAGAGATTATTGTGTGCTTGACAGACAAACTATTCAAGCTTCGTGAGACACTAGGAAATCTAAAATCTTTGACGAATTTGATTCTAGTAGCAGTCAACTTCCTCACTTTATTGGAAGGTTAATGGATCTCGTGCATTTGCGTTTGCTTGCATGCCCATATAAGCTTTTGAACTCTATTGGGGAACTAGAATCATTGGTTCAATTGGATTTAGCCAATTCTATAAATCTGATGAGACTAAAAGGTCATTAGGGTGCCACACACAAAGATACACGCAATACCTTGTGCTTTTTGTGGGGTGGAGACACTTGAAGTGCTCAATGCCTCGTTTTGTTACTATCTCATGCATGAAATCACATGGTAAATGTGGAGGCTGAGCCTTCTGAGGATCTTGGACTTAGATGGGGCCCCAATCTCTACAATGTTATCATAGGTCAGTGGTTTCTCTAGTCTGCAAATGCTTAAAATTACAAGCCAAAGAGCTTCCCTCAAGTTTGAAATGTCTACTGGTTGAAGTTGGATTCCCCGTTCTTCCCAACCTGTCAAGCCTAGTTCAAAGTGTGTGGAAGACATCCAACTATTGCATTTTGGTGTGTGAATGACGTTATTTCACCTTGGAAGGACAGGCAGTCCATCCATCAGCTTCCATGTACCTTATCAACTTTGAAACTTGGCAGGATCCTGCAATTGCCAGATTTTTGCAACTTCAAAAGCTTGTTGGTCCTGTCTACTATCAGCAGATGGCCATTGCCACACGTGCCCATCCTTATATACTTGGAGAGTTTAAGGGAATTGGAGATATCGTAGTGCAAATTCGTGGAAAGCACATGTGATCTATCTTGCTTGAAGAGGCTACAAAAATTACAGCTTAGTGACTTATCCAAACTGGTGGAGATTCCAGGTTTGGGGGAACTGGAATTACTGGAGTTTTTACACATTTCCAGGTATAATGCAATCAAACGATTGCCTAACCTGTCAAAGTTCAAAATCTACAGCATCCCAAGCTAGATGGTTGTGAAAAGATGATAGCTGTGAAAGGCTTGAAAAGAGTTGAATTTATTGAAGAAGGTGGAGATCACACATTGCGTACCCCTGAAAAGTTTGCTCAATGTGCCTGAAGCAGGACAAATAAGCCTGAAGCAGAATGCATCATCTTGAAAATGCAGGGACTTCCAATGAAAGCACATCATGTACGGATTTGAGCTCATGCTTTATAAGGTGAGTGGCTTTGAACTCCTAGATTTCCCTAGCATTCAAAGTGTGCCTCAGTCGTACTGGGGCCGAAGAGGTTAGGTTTTTCCCCTTGGCCAATTGGACGAGCACAAAAGGTGTGGAAGTGTAGCCTGGTCAAAATCTGGAGGTGCGTTTTGATTACAACAAAGTAAAACAGAGGTTTTCATTTCGGCTTTTGTTTGCTAACCTATTGAACTGACCTGGAAAAGAGGCAAAGAAAGAGTTGGCAGCAGGTATTCAGAAGGGCATTTTGCTCATCAAAAAGTGAGCACGTGGATTGAAGACAAAGACGTGGATTTTTCGCGTGAAAAAAGATGTATTCTACGTAAGTTTCTACTCATCTCTCTACTCAAAATTGGTTCGTTGGGCTAGTGAGTAAGTCGTTCAGCACTGGAACTAGGAAGATACGAAAGTTTCCTTTCGTGTAGTCCACGTAAGAAAAGCACGTAAGCAGTTTTTCTTTTCCTGCGCGCGACGTTCTGAAATGGTCGTTCATGTAATTGACAGATGTTTGTGCATCATTGTACTCTGTATCTCGGCCGTGTTTATGTTCGCATCTCCCAACTTTCTGATGCATCCATAGAGTCTCCTCCAAGTGACCCTATCCTGTGTGACGCTGCAACAAGCAAATGGTAGACAGAAGGGGCCGATTGAAGGCCGTAGTACTTCAGTGTTGGCGAGCATTGAAATTCAAGATACGCAAGGTACGCGGACGAAGCTTTTTACATTCTTTCAGACGATTTGATCGAATAATTAGAGAGGCGGCAGAGCTATTCTTACAGTGACCGCATGAAATCAGACATAAGCGGGGCTTCTAGGGATAACCTGGGATTTGCTTTCACGGGGGAATTAATCCGAGGTGGTGCGTGCTCGTCCAGCCCAGTAGGACAAGAGGCTGGTTTCTTGGGGCATAAGGCTCGGGTGTCGATTGGATTATCTTATGTGGATTCAAATGTGATAAAGGACTCAATCAATCGCTCCAAATCAGCCGTTGACTTCTCTAGAGACAATTGAATAGTTCAAATTTGGAAATCTCAATCGAACTTAAAGACAAATTAGGGGTACGGTTTGATCCCATTATTCCGTTTTACTTTTTTTTTTTTTTTTTTTTTTTTTTTTTTTCAGTCCTACCCTATGTCTACTCTACACTCACTCGCAGATTTGTGCCCTGCTTCCTACAGGGCGTGTGAGTCGCAACCCACTCTCGAAACTTATGCGTCCCTACCCCCATCCCCCTTTGAGAATGTGGGGATTTGAACCCCTCACTTCCCCCTTCCATGTTGGAAGGGTGGCTACTAAGGTGAACCCCCAGTGGTTCCGTTTTACTTTAGATACAAGAGAGGAAGTGTGTGTAGCTTTAAGACCCTCGTGGTAACTGTATTTTCTTTACTTCTTGGCCCTTTTTAGTCCTTTTCTTTTGTGTTAATGAAATGGGCCGAAGCCAAAGAAATCAATGGGAGATAATTACGTGATGCGGTGAAGTCGTTGCATTAATGGACCCGAAATCCAAGCCCAATAAATTCTATATAGAATTTTAAATGAACCATATTTGTGCCCTCGAACTTCATTTCCGGCCCCTTGAGAAGTGCTTGCTCCGGGAAGGCACTCAAAGGAAAATTTGACTAAAAATATGTGATATCCATATTTGCTATCCATCAATCGGAAGGCTACTCAAAGGAAAATTTCTCTAACCAACGATGGAGGAGCACATTACTTTGAGTAAATTGGCAAGTTTTGAGGCATGGAGTAATGCCCAATTTGCTGCCTCGCACATGGTGCTAGGGATGGATCTAAGCGTTCTTGCCTACAATTACAGGAATAGTTGGAGAAAGTTTAGGGCGCGTTTGGCAACGATTATGTTCTCGGAAGCTGATTCTGATTAGAAATTATTATTTTTGATTCTGTTCTCGGGAATTGATTCTGAGTAAAAAAGCGCGTTTGGTAACTGTTTAAATTTTTTTATTATGGAATAGAATTGCGTTTGGTATCGTATTAATTGATTCTGTTCAAAATTAATTTCTTTTTATTTTTAAATAAATTTTAAATAATTTATTTACTTATTTATTTTATTTTTTCCTTTTTTTTTCTTTTTCTTTTTTCCTTTTTTTTTTTTTTTTTTTTTTTTTCTATTCTTCTTCTTCTTCTTCTTCTTCTTCTTCTTCATTTGGCCGGTCGCCGAACCGGCCGGGCCAGCGAGGGCCGGCGACGCTCACCGGAGCGTCGCCGACCCTCGGCGAGGTCGGCTCGTCGGCCGAGCCTCGCCGGCAGGCGAGCGAGGCTCGCCCGGCCCGCCGAGGCTCGGCCGACCTCGCCCAGCCCCGCCGAGGCTCGGCCGACCTCGCCCGGCCTTGGTGAGGCCGGCTTGGCCACCGGTGGGGCTGGGCGAGCCTCGCCGTGGCCAGGCGAGCCTCACCGGTGCGGGCGGGCGAGGCTCGCCCAGCCCCGTCGGTGGCCAGGCCGGCCTCGCCAGATTTGGCGAGGCCCAGCCTCGCCGGTGGCTGGGCTTGCCTTCGGCGAGCTCGCCGGACCTCGCCCTGGCCTGGCGAGCCTCCGGCGACCGGCGGAGAACCGGCGACCAGCAGGCGGCGGCGGGCGGTGGCGGACGGCGGCGGGCGATGGCGGATGGCAACCGAGATGATGAAAGAGAAGAACAAGGGTTTTACGTTTTGATTCTTTTTCTGATTCTCGGACGTAGAATCAATTTTTTTTTTATTCTCAAATCTTGTCCAAAATCGTTCAGGGAACAAAAATTTTATCAAACGCGATTCTCGTCTCAAACCGATTCGGGAACAAAAATTAGAATGCGCACTGTTTGGCACGTTGCCAAACAGGCCCTTATAATCTGTAACTTACCAATCAAAGGTGTAATTGAAGAAAGTTTTCCCAAATCATAGACAAGAAAATATGAGCTTATCTTGTAATATCTTGAATCTCTTTTTTGGATAAATAAAACAGTTGTAATTAGATCACTTTGAAATGACATTTCCACCAACTAAATGATATAAAGTTTGTCTGGCAAAATATAAATAACTGATTAAAGTGGGCTTACGTCGCTAACCCAAAAAAAATAAAAATAAAGCAAATGGTGGGCTTAGCTCATGGGTGGCAGCAAAAGTCTCTTGTCCTCTTCATCTCTCTTTCCTGTCTTATCTTTTATGAATGCCTCCCCCAGTTCCTCGCAATTGAGTTGAACTGACAAAAATAAATAAATAAAAAGATGTGAAAATACACGAAAGGTAGAGTAGTCCATTTGTCTCCCCCACTCGCTTTCGCTTCAATCTCTCTCTCTCTCTCTCTCTCTCTCTCTCTCTCTCTCTCATAAAAGATCTTGAGGATGGATGATTGAAACTTCTGCAAATGGACATGCAGTGCACGTAGTTTCCAGGCAACGAATCATGCTAAACTTTGCAACTAACTAAATGAGAATTTTTAATTTAATCTTTCATTTTTTTCTTCTATTTCTTTCAATTTCTGAGGCACTCGGGAAAAAGCCATTTGCAGGGGCACTTATCGCATCTGCGAGGATTTTGACGATTTGGGCATCAGAAACAGCGAATCAAGCATTGAGTAGTAATGTCGATCGCACAGGACTTTGTCAACTAGAACTTCCAACTTGGGCTTGCGATTTGTCTCTCCGTAACAGAGTTGGATTTTTCATGCGGAGGGGCGTGTTCCTTGTAAAAAGCCCTTTCTTTGTTTAAAAATAAAATAAAATAGATGAGTCAAGAAATAGTTTTTTTTTTGTCGGTAGTCAAGAAATAGTTTGATTGATCGAAATTAAAAATGTTAAATTCGAGAAGGTTGGCTCATCATCGGGATGGGACGAGGTGGATTTTAAAGACCAAATAATGGAGTCAGGCCACAAGTTTTCACTTTCCTTGCGTTTACATGGGGCCTTCGAAAGCAGTTTGAGTGGTAGCTTTAGTGGTTGAATCCACCTAACCTTGACTAAAGTGTCATATAATTATTTTTATCCCTTGCATTTGAAGTCTCTCTCTCTCTCTCTCTCTCTCTCTCTCTCTCTTTGATTATTATTATTATTATTATTATTATTTGTGGAGGATTAACTTGCTTCTGGTTGAGATTCGGAAGTCTTGGATGCTATCTAGTGTTTTCACGGAAATTTCTATCTTTTTTTTTCTTTTATTTTTTGTAACTTCAGTAGTATGTTTTTAATGAAGTGTGTAAGAATTGTGTCAAATATCTTGAATGGATCTAATTTATGCCATCTTTTGAATTGATTCAATTTCATCCTCTTTTCAAATTTAGTTTAGTTTACATATAAATAATGGCCATGACTTGTAACCTAACAATTAAAGGCATAGCTAGAGAAAGTTTCCTCCAAGTAAAATACGACTCATATCTTGTAATAATTTGGTTCTCCTTTCCAAATGAATGAATAGATGTAACCAGGTCACTTTGAAATAATATATACATCACTCATTTTTGGTTAGGTAAAAGATCTGCTTTATAGCAATTAAATACTTTAAAGTTTGTCTTGCAAATATAAATAACCGAATACTTTAAAGTTTTTCTTGCAAAAATCTTCTCTCCAGCAATTATATTCACCTGCTCCCACGATTTCCTCTCATTGTTAATTTTATCCTGAAATTACCAAGCAACTCCAAAGCCTTAACAAGTTTCGACCCCTGTGCAAAAAGTCTCTTGTCCTATTCATTTCTCTTTCCTCTCTTATATTTTACATATATCTCACCCACCTACTTGCAATTGAATTGCGCATGCGAATCTAGGTCGTGGAACAACACGGAAGGGAGAGTCATGCATGTGTCTCCCCCTTTGATTTTTTCCAACATGTCACTTCAAGTTGTACCTGCGAATTATGAAGAGAACCTCTCTCTAATTTTACATTTTTGTATGAAGGATCTTGAGGATGGATGACTGGGACTTCTGTAAATGTATAGGCTAGTGCATTTAGTTTTCATGCAATTTACACATGCTAAATTTTGCAACTAATTAAGTGACAGTTGCATCTATTTCTAGCCATTCCTTAGCTATAGTATTTAGGTAGGGAGGAGTCCCTCTCTCTTGGCTTAGATTATGAGTTCGAAAGATGCCATTTGGACGACAGTTTTTTCTAATTCAAATTTTCATTTATAGTCTTCTTTTTTTCTGAATTTCTAAGGCACTTCGGAATCCATTTGAGAGGACACTTATTGCATCATAAGCTTGTTACAATTTTGATGATTGCTCCATTGGAAATAGCATATCAAGCAATGAATCATGGCATCGATCACACAGGCTATTCGGTACTAAGCTAGCATAATAAGTTGCTTGTCCACAAGAACTTCCCATTTCGGCTTGTGATTTGTGTCTCTGTGTTAGAGTTGGGCGTGCATCTTGTGCAAATCTCTTTTCTAATATATTTCTTTGAAATTAGATATGAGTGGAGAAATAGTTCAATTGATTGAAATTAAATAAGTATATAATTCAAGAAGGATGGTTCGATTGTTTGGATGGGACGAGGTAGAGCCTCGAGTGGGCTTCTTGACCAAAATAACAGAGTCGTCGTGCCACAGGCTTTCACCTTCCTTGCGCTTACATGGGGCTTTCGCAAGGAGTTGATTGGAAGCATAATTTGTTCATTATTTGGACATGGCTTGATTATAGCGACCCACCGTCTATCTTTTCTATCTACACGAAGAGACAAATACGCACATAAAATATACAGCTCTAGTGGTTGAATCCACCTCATCTCGACTAAAGTCACCTATTATTATTTTTTATGCCTTGCATTTCAGGTCTCCTTTTGGAGTATTAATGTTCTTCTAGTGGGATTCGGAAGCCTTGGATGCAATGTGATGTCCCCACGGAAATTGCTAACTTTTTCTTGAACTTCAGTCTTACGTTTTAATGAAATGCGTAAGAATTGTGCCATGTTTTGAATGGATCCAACCTATGCCATCTCTTGAATATATCAAATTTTATCTTGCTTTGAGAGGGATAAAAATTTGATTTGGACTTATAGGCAACCCCATTCGGTTGATGCTGGTGATATTATCTGTTTTGATGACAGCTTGCTTTCCTTGCACAATGTTATAAGGGATAAGTGCATTAGAAGTCGTAAAACTTGTTACGAAAATTCACTTGAGTCCTAAAACTTTCAAAACGTGTAATTAAGTTCTAAAACTTGTTACAAAAGTGCAATCGAGTTCTAAAACTTTCAAAAAGTGCAATTAAGTCCTAAAACTTATCATAAAAGTGTAATTGAGTCTTAAAAATTTCAAAAAATACTATCAAGGAAAGACTTGATTTGATTAATTTGATAAATTTTAAGACTTAATTGCATTTTCTGAAAATTTTTATTACTCAATTATATTTCCGTAATAAGTCTTATGACTTAATTGTACTTTTCTATAAATAAAAAAAAAAGGACTAAATTGATCTTCATTGACAAATTATAGGACTTTCAATACTCTTATCCCATGTTAAAATGTTTTGTACTAATTTGAGATTGTGAGAGACTTATCTATCAATGTAATAAATTTGATATATGTAATGGTGGAAGAGAGACATACACAATACCCAGTATTCCCAAACAGTTAAACAGGCTTTTTTGGCGCAAAGCTAACTTTGTGATCACCCCACCACCCCAAAGCACTTTGAGGGAGAGCTGACAAACTTCCCTACTCATGCATTGCTAGCGCCACCATCCACACCACTGCATGAGGGTTGTCCTACCCTTACACATAGGAAATCGGTTTATCGTCGTTTGACACGAGTATCATAATCATGCAGAACCACCCACGAACCGACGATGTACTTTTGTTGAATCAACTTAAATTTGTTCGCTAATTGACTTATAACAGTATAGAATTGACCATTGCCAATCCTTTTGGTCAAGTAGTCGATCCCTGATTGAATTCTCTAGTCTTTCGTGTTTTAACCCATTATGGCATCGCCCAATAGATTAATTAACTCTTGAGTAATTAGTTCAAGTAAATTAATCATCAGTACATTGATCAAATAATAATTTATTATATTTAAAAATGGGTCAAATTTCAGGATATCACACCAACTAATTGCAAAATACTAAAACAACATCACATCTAAAAAGCCAACAATCATTTTTATCTAAATCTTAGGACAAATTGGGCCAAATTTGAGGATTTTGGCAGATTTTCAAAACATGAAGGAGCTCTCAGGGCACTAAAGAACTTTATACTTTGGCAAAACGAATAAGGTACATGATATAAATTCCAATTTTCCCCTAATAAAATATAAATTGTTCTTTATGTGGATGGCCCATGTTGTGGTTTGACATATGGGAAGCTTCATTCGGCAGTGGTCGAATTTCCGGTAATGTGAATGGAGAAACAAAAGAAAAAAGGATAAATATGAGAGAGGCGAATATTCGATGATGACGTAATTAACTAGAATGCGCGACACGTTAGGATGGTCCTAGGTTCGTGACTCTTGTCGAAGGGAAGAAGCAACTTCGATACCAGGCCTGCCATTTTACCAGCATCGTGAACTTGCCCTTTCTCTCTTCTTCTACTCAATTATTTGCATTTACGTGCCAGGCCAAAATCCTCCTTCCAAGTTGTGTTTGCTCCTTTATGACTGTAGATTAATCTACCCCCGGACGTGTTTCATCTGTACGTAGTACAAGATAGAAACTCAAAAATAAATAAGATCTACATGCTATCCACACTCACTAGAAAGAAAATACACTCATTTTTATCTGAAAGGTCCGGGCATGAGGCCAAGGTGGTTAGCATGCCCATAATCATGTTGCGCCTATGGACGGTGTCTCAAAATTTGAACTCACTACGTCGAAGATCGACATGATTGATCGAGACAATCAAATGTGCAGATAATATGCATCACATTTGATGTTAATTTCATGCTAGATTTGCATTGAACAAAAGCATGAATCTTTTTATAAGATTAAGGGCTCTATTCGTTTCGCAGAAAATATGACGTTTCTAGAAAATGTTTTGAAGGAAGCCATTTTTTAGAAAAATGATAATATTTTCCAGCGTTTAATTGAATCCTAAAAATAAATTAGAAAATATTTTTTGCCATTTGTTATAGAAAATTTCATTTAATTTTCCTCCGTGCACTCCTTTTAATAATAAAAAAATTGAATTTTTAATTTTTTTTTTAATTTGTTCTTTTCCTCCTCCTTTTCGGTCGGTCGTTGACTGTGACATCCCAAATTTTCAATCATATTTTCTATTGAATAAATCGGGCATTTCGTCGATGCGCCTATAAGGCTATTCTTAGAGTTGATCATTCTCAAGATAACTAGACTATCCAAGGAAGCTATTAAGGAATTTTAATGCAATAGACATGAGAATTCAATCAAGAATTGGCTTCTCGACCGTGCTCATCTTTAGAGGCCATTACGGCATAGTATAAAATCGATTTGAAATCAGAGATAGATCGGTTCAACTGAGATGTGTGGCTAATCGTGGGTGATACCATTAAGTTTGGAAATTCTCGTTGGCCGGCACTAGACTGATTTATCTATCATTTTGATACCCTATGTTCGTATTTAAATTCTCGAGATTTTCACAACAACCAAGAGTCGCCAATGTATCAAATGGGTTTATTGTGGCTCGAAGAAAATCGACCACGGGTCATTTGCATTAAAAATTTCTGAAAACTACTCGATAGCCTAGGTCACGCTAAAAACGCACATGAATAAAATTAACTGCGAATTTGAGTCCAATTTCAGAAATTGAAGGTTCTGTCATGTCACAATAAATTCTAGGAACGTCGACTTAATCTTAGAAGATTTTTATGCAACCCGAGACTTTTTGGGAAAAAGTCGGCATAGGACCGTTTTTGTTCAAAAAAGATAGGGATTGTTTTTTATCGCAAATTTGGGAAGCAAGTGGATTGTATGGGTGGGGAAAATGCCAAATGGATCGGTGAGGTACGAATTGGATTTGTTGAGGCCGAATTGGATTGAATTAAGCACGAACGAGTGTCCAATTGAGAGAGATTGTGTCAAATTCGTATGCCCCCCATTATGGTTTTTGGACCATTTCAAGGTTGTAAGAGAGAGCATTGGTGGCTCATTGTGGGCCAAGGAAGCCATGCTTGGCTGTGCATGGGTCAAGGAGACAAGCATGTGGAAGATCAAGGCTTGTGGCCCCCTCCATCTCTCTCTCTTCCTCTCCAAGCCAACCGGCCAGCCTTCCTATCCCTCCATCCTTGCTGTTCGAACCCCTAGGAGCCAGAGGAAGTCGCCGGAAGCATCTAGTAGCCACCAGAGTCGCTCGCATGTCACCACCGTCGCCGGAACGCCGTCCGCGTGCAACCGCGCCCACGCTGTTGCCTTGCCACGCCACTGCCTCCGTCTCGCCCTCACACCATCCCAACCTTCTATTTGTGCATCCCAGGTGATTGTCCAGCCACTGTGAGTGGTTGAGGAAGCCCTCCGAAGCCGCCGTTCAACCCACTGAGCACCCTAGCCATCTCCACCGGTCTTGCTTTGCCATAACCAACTTTGTTTCTATGTCTTACAGCTCATAACAGAGGGAAAAATAGTGGGTTTTCCAGTGGCTTCAAGACCTGTTTTGAGGTGGTCCTGAGCCTCGGTTGCTAGTCCCGCTTTGAGAAAAGTCAAGCCCTGCAATGTTCCCGTCGTTTTGCACCGAGCCGCCTGTTAAACAAGTGAGTTTAGTTCACTAATCCCTGCTTAGTCGGTTAATTATGCTTATATGCTGTTTAGATTTAATTAAGTGTAATTAGGTGGATAGATTAGAGTAGAGCAATTAATTTAGTGCATTATCGATACATGTTAGACAAATGGTGTTGACACCTATATTTTAGCGACCCAGTTATTTATTGCATTAAAAAATTAGGGATTAATTTTTAACTCATAAAAAAAATTAAATTAAATTGCATAGCATATAATTTTAGGTGCATTTATTTTTAATTTGCATTTGCATTTGATTGATGACAGATGGATTAGATTTGGTGGTTTTGAGCTTTAAATGGACAGGTCGGACTAAGCCCACGACAAGAGAAAATTGGCTCAAGCCCGTATTATGGACTCATCTTTGCGAGATTTCGAATTTGAAAAAATAATATTGCAATTTTGAAAAAAAACGGTAGAGAATATTCATTTTTTACAAAGGAAATCTAGAAAAGATGTGAAAAATAAAAAGTAATATTGCATGTGGAAAAGAAATCTTCACGAATGTTGATTTGAAAAGGAAATTGAAACCCTAATCCTTGGCCTATAAAAACGTTGTTCGCGTAGGGTTTTGGGAGGGCCACACAATAGAAACACATGGCCACAAAAAAAGAGAACTCACTTTCTCCACGGTGAGGGTAGGCAAATCAGAAATCTCAAAGCATATTGAGAGAAAACACGTTGAGAAGAGAGAGAGAAGCCTCATGGCCGAGCACCCTCGGCTGTCGACGCCGTGCGACCTTTGCGTCAACGATGCAACTCGACGACCCAGTTGTGTCACCGATCCACCTATTGCTCAGAGGCTGCACCACGATGACAATCTATTACCGCCATCGCTATTCTTCGCCAAGCTGCAAAAAAGTTCATTTTTTCTTTTGCAGGTAAGTGACGCCGAGCACACCCACGGGCGAGAATCACCAAGCCAGTCCCACCAAACCTAGCATCCACGGTCAAAAGGGTTGTTGAAATTTTGGTGAAATAAGTAAAAGAGGGGAATTTGTCTTCTTCTGGGTGTTGTCCAAAAGTGAGATTGACGTGTGGATTTTTATGAGTTTATTTCATGCAAGCAAAGGGATATTTCTTGGGCGAGGATAACGTGAAGAGTTTGGTCCGTGGCGTCGTACAAATTTTGGAAAATAAATAGTCAACGCTTCCTTGTCGAGAAGCTATCACCACCGCAGGTTCCATCGCGCGTCGATCTGTCATTGCAGTTGTCGATCTTTTGCCAGGTTGTGGAGTTGTTCCTCTGTTTTGCAGGTTATCAATCACCGACGAACCACTCCGATACTCCCGAGCCGCGAATCCCTACGTGATCTCGCTGATCATCCGTGAATCATCACCGTCGACGCCACCAAGCACCACCACACACCGCTGGTCACCCATTGAGCAGATTCCGTTCGGTTCAAATTTGGCAATATTATTTGCGGAATTAGGTAATTATCTTATCTAAATTTGATTTGGATATTTTATTGCCTAATCTATGTTTTTTCAATATCTGACGTGCATATCTAAATGATAGACGCAACTGTACTCCGATTTTTTATTCCGTCTATAAAGCTTTTTAGATGGAATAATTAATTATGCGGGAATGAAATTGATATTTTAATATTTAAGACTTAAGATCAATTTATCGATTTTATTAGGAAAATAATCAAGTTTGATTGGATATCGTTTCCAAATTTGAATGATGGATAATATGTTTGGTGATCGTGAATAATTTGGTGCTTATCTTTTATTCACTTTATTTATCCCAAAAATACACAAAAAAAAAATTGCATTTTGCATTTCATGTATTTTAGATAGATTGCATCTTATGTTAGAGACTGTTAGGTTAAGATAATATCTTAGTTTAAATTAGGATTTAGTCTCGATCCGATCCTTAATATCATTTGGATAGAATCTTAATCTAGATAGTCAATTTTTTGCATTTTTCTTAATTTCGAATTTCATGAAAAATAAAAATAAAAATGTCTTAGGATAGATTAGTTTCAATTTCTAGGAAAGATTGCATTTTTACAATAGAAATCATGCAGATGTCATGTACGATTAGGTTAATGAAATTCCCCTCATCTAGTGATTTTTGTTAGGTTCATTTAATTAGAAATTGCCCGTCATTAGAATAAAGTCATTTGGTTAATTTAGATTGCACATTTAATTATTGCATTTCTTTAGAAATTACTTTACTCATGTCATATAGTTTAAGTCATATTTTTATGCCATGTCATTTCATGTTAGATTAGTAACATCGCATTGCATATAGATTAGGTTCTCATTGAATTAAGTGAAAACAAAAAGAAATTGCATGTTAATTAGAAATCATATCTAGGGTTGATGATGTGAATTCTGATCTAACGACCCAGATGCTTTCGTTGCTACGAGGTAAGTCTCGTAATTTATTTATTGCTTTATTCGGTGTTAAATTGGTGATTTGCGCACTCGTATGATCACCTCACATGTTAGGGAAATAAATTTAAAATCAATCCAAGCTGCCTGCAAAAATCTTTTTGAAAATAAAAAGAGAAAGGTATTGAAAGGGCATTAGAAAAGTCTAGTGTAACCAAATCCCCATATCCAAAGTCTCTGGTTTGTAGGTGTCTAATCGACCTACCGTAAACTGATTAGTGGCAACTCCTAGATAAAATCCATTTGTATGTTAAGAAATTTGAACTTAATTTGCGAATTGGTATAGGCTTGAGAGAGCCCGAGTTAAGTCTAGGCTTAACAAGCCATTAGCCAAACCCTAGGTAGTTCGGAACCGAAAATTAGGTTGCAACAAATGGTTAGTGTAATTAGTAAGGAAATAGGTTCTTGTATTTATTGAACAAATCTTGAAAAAAATTTGGGTCCGTTTTGGCTTCCAAGTAGGCATTACAAGCCTAAATTGGATTTATTGTATTTTTTAAAAATATTTTCCGTAATTATTTAATTAATTATATATTTTTCAGAAATTAGGCTGGGATAGTCGACGACCGAAATTTTATGCTAATTATTGTGGTGCAGTCTGTTTATTTATTTGAGCTCTAATTTGTGCTGAATTGATTTAATTGTGTTTTTAGGATTTTATTCCTAAATTAATCAATTTTGGTAATTGATTGGAAATTATCGAGCGTTGGTTTACAACGCCAAAAATATTTTAGTGGACCATATAAGTGGTGGAATTTTCAAGGGTGAAAATATTATATTTTAGCTAAGGCCAATCGTGTACTAATACATGGCTATTTTTATCGGGTATGATAAAAATGATGAATTGTTATATGGTGAGAATGGTATACTATCTTGGCCTGGGGGCCCTAATTTATCAGCTTTAGGCGAGCATATAGATAGTATACCATATTATCAGCTTTGGGTGAGCATGTATAGTATACTAGATTGGCCTAGGGGTCCTAATTCATCAGCTTTGGGCGAGCATATATACAATATACTATATTATCAACTTTGGGCAAGCTATACTGTCTATTTTCAGCTTTGAGTGAGCAGTCCTAGACTAAGGTCGGACTTTATAAATAGTATTGAATATACTGACCAGGGAAAGGTCGCGGTAACATGTAATTGACTGAGTCGATTGATCGATAATTCGATCTGATTGGGTAATGTGATGTGATTTGAGGTATCTGTAAATGATATTAATTTGCAGGGTGGAACTGAGGCTAAGGTAAGTTCTCTGACTCGTGTTATGCTTAGGCAGCCTCTAGAGTGTATTGTTTTCCTAATTGGGTCTTAGGGGGTAGAACTCGCTGAGACATTGTCTCATTGTTATTGTATAACTATTTTCAAGCCCCTAGTTGACGGCGGTGGGGGACCCGAGGCCCGAAGTTCAAAAGGTGAAGCCCGGAGAATCGACGAGCATGTCTGACTAGCTAGTCCTCTGACATTTCTCTTATGTTGAAAGCCGATTCCTTTTTATAGGCTTCTGTGTATAAACCTGTGTGTTTATAAAAAGGTTTTTTTGCGAAAAATTGGTTCTACTTTTCTATCACATTATTTTATTGTCTAGGTTATATGCTTCCGCATGCGTATTAAAATAAAAAGGATCGGCAATAAGTCCTGGGACGTCACTATTAATCGACCAAGGTAAGGGATGGGCACGTGCTCAGGGGATCGAGTCTTGACACTGACCATAGCGACCGCTAATGGCCAAAGGCGAGCCCCGCACTCGTTGATCTAGCAAGTGGCAAGCTTCAGCTTTCCTATGACTAATAGTTGGTCATTGCCGAAGAAGAAAGAAAATAAAAGGAAATATAGAAAAAAAGAAAAAGAAATAATTTGAACTTTTTAGAAAAGAAAAAAAAAAAAAAAAAAAAAGAAAGAAGAGAGGGCTAGCTAGCTACACGTATGAGATAAAAGAGACTGAGTAAGGAAAATGTTTTCCCTTATTTGAAAAGCGGAAAATATTTTTTCCTCTTTAGAAGGCTTTTTATGTCAATGGAAAATATTTTCTCTAACTAATTCATTTTTTATTGAACGAATATTGAAAAATTTGGAAAATATCGTTTTGGAAGTTATTTTCTACAAAATGAATGGATGCTAGAATTCAATTGTAATAACAATTTTATAAAAGAAAATGACTAATTACCAAATCCATTTTTGTTCTTTCGTTTTGGTTTTTACTTGATACAACCAACTCTCTATCCTAAGCAAGACCTTAGGCTGCGTTTGGTCGTCCGGATTTCTAAACGGGATAGGACTAGATAGGATAGGATAAGAAATCCATGGATTTCTTCATATCCCATCAACTGTTTGGTGAACTACGGATTTAAAGTCGGATATCCTCATATCATATCCAATCTATTGTTTGGTGAACTGCGGATTTAAAGTTGGATATGCTCATATCTTATCAAATCTATCGTTTGGTGAACTACGGATTTAATTTTGGATATTTTAAAAACACTAACATTAGGCAAGTACAAATTTGCAGGTTTAATATTCACAAAATCATCCAAAACAATATATATTTTTCAAATTAACAGATTCTCATTGAATTTCATGATTACGCATCGTAATAATCTTTTACGTTCCTTTGAAATAATCTTTTGGATACCCCTTCAACGCCAAACGTTTTTAGAATAACCTCAATTTCAATATATTCACTTTCAAACATGAATTCTTTCTCTCTTACAAGTTTTTTATTTGTTTCCATTTTGTTACAGGTCCAATACCAAATCATGCCTAGGTTTTTGCCAAAGAGACAGAGAAACTATTTATGAAAATAAAAGACAGAGGCAAATAATATTATAGATAATGGTTTTCTTGGCAATGAACATAGAGATAAAGTTTCAAGCCAAATCCACCTCTTTTCAAGTCATGGCTACGATCGAAAGGTCCAAAAAGATAACATTAAAGCTTAGAGCTAATCCCAAAAACCCTTTAAAAAAACATAAAGAAGAAAAAAAGAAAAGTATGGAGAGAAAACATATCTCCTACAAACTCATAAACAACTCATCATCACTCATTCTCTTCTCTCATCTCTTGGAGAAGTAATTCCACAAATGCTTTCCTGTCTTCTCCTTGAAATCCCAAAAATAGATGAATATTCTCAGGATCCTTCACAATTTTTCTACATAATTTTATTCTATCCATAGTACCTAAAGACATTTGAAGAAGCTCCTCATTGATTTTTCGTTTGTCATTATCCAAATCCTTGGCATGTCCGATGCGGCTAGCGATCATCTCCATTCTCTCGTTAGCCTTTTCCAAGAATGAGCCAAAAGTTCCTGCTATCTCAACTAAGCCAGCAGCCCATTTGTCACTTGCTTTAGCCCTTTTTCTTTTGAAGAATCAGAAACATTTTGTCCCTGAGAAGATGATAGTGGCGGTGAGTTTTGACTTACACCATTGGTTGCCACATTATCATGATTTTCATATTCCTCATGATCTACAGCTGCATGAGCTTCTGAAGGGTCTTCACTGAGATTTCCTTTGGCACGATCTTTTCCAAATATGTTTGCTAATCGATCATATTGAGGGAAGGACTTCCCTCTCAAAGAAGCAACTCCTGGATAGGTCTACAAAGAAAATTATATTATTTTGTTAAAAATGAAACAATTAATAAAGAAGACAAATGAGAAGAAGTGGCACAAACCTTGCAATATTTTTGCCAACTATCCTCAGAATGAATATCGACACAATGCTTTTCATGGTCCCACCCAAAGCCACTTTGATTCCTCAAGTCATATATCTGATTATACAACTTTTTCAAGTTTTTCATTTTTGACTCTATGTGAGGATTACCCTTGATGCCAGAATGAGGGAATTTTTCTTCAAACCACTTCTCTAACATAACCATGTAACCACTCTTGAAGCCGTTATCGGCTTTCATTCCTCGCGTAACTAATTCTTCAAGACTATCTAGAAGTGCATTTTCTTCATCTATTGTCCATATACGTCGGTCTCTCTTTGTTCCCCTTCCTTGAGTTTGACTGAAATTGCTACCTTCCATTCCTAAACAAAAAACTATCTCAGCATATATGTTGATTGAACCACTCCCAGATTTCTTAAAGTAACAAAAAACAGAGAAAAGGAAAAATAACTCAGCATTCAATAATTAGCCACAATATTCAACCCACACAACAAAATACAGGGATCTCCTTCATATGATAATATCTTGCAATTTCTACTAAATACATGGATCTCCTTCATTACTTGAACTTTTCTTACTAGAAAGAAATTTACTTGAGATTTACCCTGGAGTGAGAAGATCAATACATAATGTATGACATATAAAGGCATAATCAATAGGGAACAAAGGATCAATACAAGGATTCTGATCAATGCAGGAGTATGCGATCATGTCGGGAGAAGTCTACATTAGCATTCAATATTAGAATGCAACCCACGCCTTTTAATCGGACCCACGACCATACTCAACAAGAGGACGTCAAGCACGGCCAGATCAATGTACAAGAGGTTGCGAGAGTCACAATGCCACAACTTAAGCAAGGACTGGGGCCCTCTTAGTTTCAGAATAAGCTCGGCATAATCTTCCTGCTCAGACCGTTTACTTTCAAACATCACATCCAAGTCCGAACAATCGAACAATCGACAGAAAACCATAATTCAGGCATGACTAACGACTGATCACTAATTCCCAGACAGAGAGCATAAGCAGCATTTCCTCCACAATCAAGAGACCGTTTGAGCAAATGCAAAAGACTGATTTTTTATGCGGAATCTTGAATTCGTGCAAATTTCACCCTATGCGCAAAAAATCAGCTAAAATGGACCAACTGCCACAAGCCCAGAACCATGAAAGTAAGATTGACATGTAAGAAATACTCTCATCAGTTTCCTCTCGCTGAATGTCATGAAATAGAGAGCTACTCCGGAGGATAGATCAATACACCTTAAGCCACAGTCCGACAAACCATCATAAAAAAAAAAAAAAAAAAAAAAAGCTTTTTCCCCATCGGAGTAAGAACTTTGAGGAAAAGTTGAGAAAGTTCGCACTTTTCCTCTCGCTAAGCTATCGTTGCCCATGGTCAACTCTGTGAAGAATGAAAGCCAGCTACAGCAAGGTCACTTTTCTTTTTAAGAAGAGGAGATCTAAAAATAAAGAATACTGCTGATAGTCTCTTGCTTGAACAAATTGACCCACGGCATCGTTATGGCCACAATTTGCATCTCTCATGTGCGGTCGTCGTGGGAAAGGCGTTGGGGGAGGGAGGGGGGTTTGGAGAAGGGAGAGAAAAAGCACGGCAAGACAGGAACAATTGCAAATCTTTTGAGTCAGCCACCATAGGAACATTGTCGATTCTCCACAATTATTTAATTATCTCACAAAGAGAGAGAGAGATGCAGTAGCCTTGGAAATCTGGGTATTGAAGAACAGAACCAAGAACGAACAATTCGCGTTGAAGATATCAAATATTTTGCACAAAAATAGAAAGGCCTTTATAAATCTACAGATTCAAAACTACCAAGAAGACGATCTCCAATCAACCAGCAAAAAAACCTAGAACTACAATTCTGACCGACGTAAGCTGAAACATAGATGAAACAGGAAAACAATCCACAACTACTTTAGAAATCAACGTTAGAGAGAGAATGATTATTTACCTTTGAAAATTCGTCACTTTCGTAAAATTTCGATGAGAATCGGAGAGCTATTGAGAAGAAGCTTCAACGTCGATACTTTGGAAAACGAGAAAGTCGTCTGTGAGTGAACGACGAAGAAAGAAAAAAAAAAAAGCGTAGGGTTTATGTTCGGATAAAAGAAATCCTATCCGACCTTATCCCACCCCCTCGGATTTTTTATCCGGTCTATATCCCTCCTATATCCGACCTTATCCTATCCTAGACAGCTACCAAACATGGGATAGGATAAAACATATCATATCCTGGTTTTTATCCGGACGACCAAGGTCTAAGAGTCGGACTGAAGGGAGAACTGCTATGAGGTGGGAGACCCCTCTGGCTTTGGCTCGTATTCCCCTCTTCTCGGGAAGAAAAACTTGGGAAGATGCATGGAGGTGCCATGTTCCCCAAGGCATTGTATCAGGAGAATACAGGCAGCCTGCCACCATTGTATATCAAGTGGACAGGCGCTGGGGAAGCCAGGCTGGAGGGGCTAGACCCCTCTCGAGTGGTTGTGGAGCTGAGCTGGAGGACAATCTCCAAAATCCAAAGGCTCAGTAAGGAAACAACCACCCGCCCCAATTTTCTGGAGATTGGAGCTGGACGCATAAGCAACGGTACATGTTTTTAATCTTTCTTGTACAGCTAAAAGAGGACGATCATGTCTCGCCTCAAGATTGAGAATATTCGATTGGAGATGCCTCTCCGGAGATACGCCATAATCACCGGCAGCAATTTCTCGCACCAAGTTCTCTTACGTGGAGCGTTCAGACTAAAAGATTACCAAGTTTACATATCTTATTCCGTGGAAAAAGAAGAAAAAAATCATTAACTGAATGATGGGATCACCTGTAAAATCTCCCAATTACGCCCATGTAGAGGAAAAATCGCATCCGTAACAAAATGCTAAAAAGAGCACGCCTCCCCGGCCTTATAAAATCAGTTCTTGGGTGAAACCGGTTTGGGACAGATTTGAAAACCGGTTCTCAATTGAAACCGGTTTAATAAGTTCAAGCAAAGCACTAAAATGTCTTGAATTTAGAACACCTTCTACTTTCTGCTTCACGCTCCCAGATTTGGCCTCTCTCTCGTCTCTCCAGCGGCGCCCCTCGTTTTTTTCTCTCTCTGGTCTCGCCTGCGTCGCCGCCTCGTCTAGTCTCTCTCTCGATCTCACGGACCGCATCCTCACCTTTGTCGGCCTGCCGTCAATCAGCCCACTAGGTACTCTCTCTTTATGTCAGTTTCGTTTTCGATTACTTCATGGAATGTTTTGATTCCGGCGTGCTCTAATTTTGATTTCTTCAGCAGTTCGCCATCACCGATTGATGGCTGTGAGTCGTGACTAACCGCACCCACCCCCGTTTTTTTTTTCTTTTTTCTTTTGTTGATGTCTTGCCTCAAGCAAGGTCATTGACAATTTTCGTTCAGCTCAATTCTGTCTGAAGTCCAGTTAGCTACGTGCGATGGCGTCCTCCACTGACACATCAGGAATGGAATTCAAGGTGTTCCTGAGTTTTAGGGTCCTGACACTCGGATTGGCTTTACTAGTTTCCTCTATCATGATATCGTTGAGAAAGGAATCCGTGTCGATGACAAAGAGCTCAACGTCGGTGAGAAGATTGAGGAGCTTTTCAAAGCCCTCAACGACTCTCAAATCTACATCCCCATCTTCTTGAGGAATTTGCTTCCAGTCCATGGTGTCTCCGTGAGGTTGTTCCAATGATAGATTGTGCTAAAAATTCAAATGGGAAGAAGGAGATCCTTCCCATTTTCTTAGTGAAGCCGGAGGATGTCAAGAGCAGTACCGGATCGTACAGTAATGCCCTGTCTAAGCTTGAGAAGGAAAAGGCGAAGTATGGCGATGAGGAGGAGAAGTTGAAGTATGACCCCGATGAGGTGAAGAGCTGGAGAGATGCTCTTCGTGAGGTTGCATCTAGAGTTGGTTGGAAGCTGGAAGGACTAGAGTAAGTTTCCACAACTTTTCTTTGTAATTAATTTTAATATAATCTGTCAAAGAATTTTTTATTTAGGATAAACTCTAATCGATCACGTTATACATCTAAAGATATCAATAGTCTCTGTGCTTTTGCCTTATGTTCAATCTTCGTCCTCTGAGAAATTAATTTCTCCGTAAGTTGATAAAAGTTGGGGTAAATGTTATGTCATCGTCAAGTTGCTGCTGAATGATAAGTTAGCATACAACGGCTGTCAAAAACCTTAAAACAAATTTAAATGGCGAAATAAATATTTTTGAACAATTTAGAAAGAAGGAAAAGTAGAAACAACAAAAAGACAAGTATTAATGCTTATTAAGTGTAGATCAAACAGACTGATTTTGTACTATAAGCGTAGGAACTGATTATATATCTGATCAATCTCAAAATACTTCCTGTACATTAAAAATAACTAAAACTTATTTTTCTCCTGCGGTATCCTTCATTTAAACGACAAAGATATCCATTCATTCTTTTCTCTCTTTTTTTCTCCTGCGGTATCCTTCCGAATCATTTCCATTTCCTCTTGCTCACTGCATCCAATCTAAGTGTTGGTTTTAAACCCAATCAACGAGAGTCCGGGCAGTATCTGAACTGAGTGATAGTGTTTAACCCAATCAATGGAGTCAGGGCAGCAGCAGCCAGGTAGCTAATTCGATCACTTAATAATCTAGATAATTTTCACTATAACTTGAGATTGTTATGTTTAAATCGATTCAGATTTGTTGTTTGAAAAACTGCCACAGTTTGTAAAGTTGTCTTAACATGTTTAGTTTATCTTATTCAAACAGCATTTGCTTAAAGTTAGGAATAGTATGTTGTCGTCATTTTCTCAGTCTGAATGTCCACCATCGCTGTCTGGCAGGTATAGGGAATTCATAAAATTGATTGTTCAAGAGGTTCTACTTAAGCTAAAGGCAAAGAACAGATATCTTCCTGACAATCTAGTTGAAATGGATGATGAAAATAATATAGAGGAATTGTTGAAAGTGGACTCCGTTGATGATGTACGTTTTGTTATAATCTATGGGACGGGTGGTATTGGTAAAACCACTCTTGCTAGCGTTATCTTCAACCGATTCCGGTCTAAATTTGATTACTATAGTTTCCTTGATGATGTCCAAGACTCGTCACAAGGTCAACATCTTCTACACAAGCAAAAGAAACTGTTATCCGATACATTGGGCTCAACCTCTGCTGATAGAATCCAAGACACCAGCGAGGGGATTGATCGAATAAGCAAAGGACTTCACAACAAAAAAGTGTTAGTTGTTGTCGATAATGTGAACAAGGAGGAGCAACTCAATAAACTTGCAGGGAGATACAAATGGTTCGGTCCTGGAAGCAGGATCATAGTCACACTTAGGGACAGAAGGACCATATTAAATTGGACAAGACTACAAAATGACAAGCAAACGCAACCTAGTCGTTACATAGAGTATCCAGTAAAGGAGATGCCTATAGAGCAAGCTGTTCAGCTTTTCAGCAAGCATGCCTTTAGAAGAGATACTCCTCCGGAAGATTGGTGCAATTTCTCATTTGAAGTCGTTTCACACATTGGAAGGCTACCTTTGACTTTGGGAGTCGTGGGTTCTCTTTTCGCCAACACGGTCAAATCGAAGTGGAACGAGACATTGAAGTACTTAAAGCAAGTCCCATGTAAGGAAGTCCAAGAAACACTGATGATAAGTGTCAACAAATTGGATGCCCGGGAAAAACAAATATTCCTAGACATATCATGTTTTTGCATTGGGGAGAATGAGAAATATGCGTATTATATGTGGGATGATTGCAAATTTCATCCACACAGCGCAATTAATGACCTTCTCCTCATGTCGTTGATAAAGATCAATGAGCACAATTATACATTCCGTATTCATGAGAAGTACAATGATATGTTATGGTGGCATAATTCAATGGTGATCAATGAGCACAAAAATACATTCTGGATGCATGATGAAGTTCGAGATCTAGGAAGGTACATTGCCAATAAAGAGAATCTCGAAGATGCTGGAAATTGTCATTGTCTGGTGATTGACAAGAATAATTTAGACATACTGAGGATGGAGGAGGTAAAGTTATCAAGAGTAGAATATATAATCAATCCGACAAAATCTTTCCTCGTGTGTTTTGAAAACGAGTATCGGTTGATGGCCTGCGCTATTTTGTAATTTATAGAGAAATAGAATGCTAACTCTATATAAACAACAAAAGTATATGTTTGCACGCCATACCCATGTGAAACGAGAAGAAAGCTAATGCGTCGTTTGCACAGTTGAAATTCTTCTTTTTTTGTCCAGTGAGAATGAAAATGAGCTCTGTTTCATTGAAAGTGTTTAGTCTGTGAAAATACAGAGCAATCAACACCAAATGGAACTTTTAAACATGCTTGGTTTGTCTTATTTTCAAGCTGAGAAGCACAAAAGTAATTAGTTTGGGCTCGAATTAACACTGATATTATTGACTACTTACATTGGTTTTTTTGCTTCCTGTGCTGCCCACTCATCTTCATTCTCTGCTGCTGCTGGCAGGAAAAAGGAGATGTTCGAGCGCTCACTTTGGCGATCCCTCATGACTTAACACCTGAAGACGTAGCCTATTTGCCAAAGCTGAGGTTCCTTAGAGGGGCCAAAATAAATTTTGTAGGTGAATTCAAAAATCGTCTTCGTAATTTGAGATGGCTTTCTTGGCAATATTGCCCATCGGATTTTTTAGCAACGAATCTTCACCTAGTGAATTTGGTCGTGCTTGACCTCTCATGGAGCAAAGTCACTCACAAGTGGGGTGGATGGAGGCATATTGAGGTACTAATCCACCTTACTTATGTTGGCTTCAAATTTTATTAATTGACCTTCATGAGATAGTTGTATGCTATTGTATTCACATACTTTCATTGGCATGGAATTGTCCTTTTTTCCCATTGCAGATGGCAAAAAAGTTGAAAGTACTAGATTTGTCGTTATGCTTTTCCTTAACCAAGACGCCTGACATTTCTGAGTTTGGCAAGTTGGAGAAATTGATTCTGAAGCATTGTCAGAATTTGCATACGATTGATAGCTCAATCGGTAAGGCAAAACTGCTAAATACTTTGGATATTTGGGGATGCCAATCCCTCAAAAGGTTGCCCAAAGAAATCGGTTCTCTAGAACGCTTGTCGGAGATTATCATGCTCTACATCAATAATCCGATCCATCTTCCGGAGACACTAGGCAATCTAAAATCTTTAACGAAGTTAACAGCTCAAAGTAATATCAACCAACTTCCTCACTCTATTGGAAGGCTAAAGAATCTCAAGCATTTGCTTTTATTTAATTGCAATAATCTACAGAAGCTTCCGAATTCTATTGGAGAATTAGAATCATTGGTCGAGTTGGATTTAAATTTATGCAATGATCTACATGAGCTTCCGAACTCTATTGGCAAACTAGAATCATTGGTCAAGTTGAGTTTAAAACACTCGAAGATCTCCATTCTTCCTAATTCCATTGAAAGGTTAAAGAAGCTCGAGCATTTGATTTTATCTAAATGCAATAATCTAAATAAGCTTCCAGACTCTATTGGGGAGCTAGAATCATTGGTCAAGTTGGATTTAGTTTTTTCAAGGATCTCTGTTCTTCCTAATTCCATTGGAAGGTTAAAAAATCTCAAGTATTTGTTTTTAAATAAATGCGAGAATCTACAGAATCTTCCGAATTCTATTGGAGAACTAGAATCATTGGTCGAGTTGAATTTAGAATACTTGAAGATCTCCATTCTTCCCAATTCCATTGGAATGTTAAAGAAACTTGAGAATTTGCTTTTATCTGGATGCAAGAATCTATGTGAGCTCCCGAACTCTATTGGGAAACTAGAATCATTGGTGAAGATGGATTTAGATTTTTCAGGGATCTCCATTCTTCCTTATTCCATTAAAAGGTTAAAGAAGCTCAAGTATTTGTTCTTATCTAAGTGCAATAATCTAAATGAGCTTCCGGACTCTATTGGGGAGCTAGAATCATTAGTCAAGTTGAATTTAGATTCTTCAAGGATCTTTTTTCTTCCCGGTTCCTTTGGAAGGTTAAAGAACCTCGAGCATTTGATTTTTATCTAAATGCGAGAATCTATATGTGTTTCCAGACTCTATTTGGGAGCTAGAATCATTGGTCGAGTTAAATTTAGAACTCTCCCCGTGCTACATTATTCGTGATTCCATTGGACAGTTAAGGAATTTCACACATTTTTCTTTTTCTGAATGCGGAAATCTACTCGAACTTGTGCACTACTGGGGAACCAGAATCATTAGTCAAGTTGGATTTTAAACTCTTGGAGATCTCCATTGTCCTAAAGTCCACTAGAATTACGAGTTTCACGCATTTGTCTCTTTCTGGATGCAAGAATCTATATGAGCTTCCGGACTCTATTGGACGAATGAAGAGACTAAAAGTCTTAAAGGTGGCATACACTAAGATACGCACAATACGGAGGGGTGGAGACACTAGAAGAGCTCGATGCCTCATTTTGTCCGCATCTCAAGGATGAAATCCCATGGGAAACATTGAGCCTGACCTATTTGAGAATCTTGAACTTATATAGGAGCCCAATCTCTATAATTCCGAGAAACATCAGTGATTTCTCTAGTCTCCAAACGCTTAAAATTGCAAGCCATTGGCTTTCCCGTTGCCAGAGCTTCCCTCAGGTTTAAAATTCTTGGTGGTTGAAGCTGCTGAATTTCCTGTTCTTCCCGACCTCTCGAGCCTAGTTCATTTACATCGTCTCGAAGTGCGTAAAGAACAAAGTATTGACATTTCGGATGCCAAACGAGGTTACCTCACCTTGGAAGGATGAGCACTCCATCAATCGGCTTCCACTTGGCTTATCAACCTTGAAACTTTACACCATCAATACTTTTGGGGCAGCTTGAGGCTTGAGGCAGCTGGGCAGCTGGGCATCGGAGCTCGCCAGGTGGGTTGGATCTCCGGTTCTTTGGTTTTCTTTGCTAGTTCATCTCCAGATCCCCACTTTTGGTAGTTGATTTGCTGAGATCTTGCTTGATCTATCACTTTGCAGGCCTTTGGTTTGGTTCCTCGGAAGATGAAATCGTTTCGGCCCTTCCATACCTGCCATAGGAGAGTGCCGATTGTCTCTAGAGAGGGGAGGTGCGGGTCTTTGCTTGTAACTTTTGTCAGCCAGTCATCTATGCGTTTTGACTTCATGTGCGTCGATTTTCTGTTTTATTTCCAAGCGATTCCATACCCCTGCAACCCAAGGGCAGAGGAAAAGAGTATGTTCGGTCGTTTCCACCGTGGCTTTGCATAGGTCACATAGCGGGTCAGGTGAGATCTTTCTTTTCCATAGATTCTCCTTAGTTGGTAGAGCGTTTTGACAAGCCCGCCATATGAAAAACTTCACTTTCGAGTTGGTTTTCATGTGCCAAATTGCGTTCCATAATGCTGTTGGGGTTTGGTATGAGGAGAAAGGTTGTTGATTGGCTGTGTTTTCTATGATGTTGTCTCTCAGCAAGTTGTACCCATTATTGACTGTGAACGATCCATGTTGTGTGCCCGTCCATACTAGTTCATCATTAAAAAAAGGACCATTTATTGGTATTGCAAGAATTTCCTGTGTAGATCTGATCATCAAACAGATTTCTTACCAATGGTTAATTCCACGTTTGTGTCCCTAGTAATATTAACTCTGAGACTTTCTTGGGATTTTTTTTGTTTGCCGGCCCTCCTATTAAACCTCTTCTCAGCCATTTATCTGTTCTAATGTTAACTGATTCTTCGCTTCCAATCGACCATCGGACTGAGTCCACAATAGCCTCTCTTCCAATTAGCAAACTTTTACATCCCCATGAAGGGTTACAACCAGAATCAGCATGCCAAAACTCTGAACGATTGAAATATAGCCCCTTCATTAATTTGCCTCATAGAGCATTCGGATTTTTAACCATCCTCCAGGCTTGCTTCCCCAATAAGGCTTTATTAACGGTAACCCAGATCTCACGAAACCCATTCCTCCTCTATCTTTTCTCATCTTCATGATTTTCCATCGTTTCCAATGCAGACTAGCACGAGCATCATTGTTTTTCCACCATAAATTTGCTATTTTTTCTCTATCGCCTTACAAATTGACACGGGGATTTTAAAAACTGACATGGCATATTGTGATACCGCTTGCACCACCGATTTCAAAAGAATTTCTTTACCTGCCTTTGATATGAGTTGCTCCTTCCAGCCCTCCAGTTTCATGTTGATCCGATTCAACATCCACCCAAACATTTGCTTTTTTGATACTCCCCAATCAAATGGTAGTCCCAGATATTTTCCTGTTCGTTCTAGCTCTGGTACTCTTAGTTCTCTCTTCATGTTTTCCTTTAATAACGGTGGACAGTCTTTGCTGAAGAATATCTCTGATTTATTTAAGTTGACAGCTTGTCCTGAAGCATAATAATATTAGTTAATGATAGCTGCAACGTTTTAGCATTCCTGGAGAGAACCGTCTAAGAAGAAAACTGAATCATCTACGAATAACAAATGAGTTAAAGTAGGGCAGAATCTGTTCAGTTTAATTCCCTTGATATTTTCTTCTTGGAGCGCCTTTCCCATCAAAGTTGATAAACTGTTTGCTATCAATATAAATAGATAGGGTGAGAGAAGATCGCTTTGTCGAATACCTCTGGTGGGAGCGAACTCAAGAAGAGATTCCCAATTGATTTTGATCTTAAAAGTGACTGTGGTAACACACTGCATTATCCAATGAATTCATTTAGCACAAAACCCCATTTTCAGCAGGCACCCTTCTAGATAGTCCCATTCAATCCTATCATAGGCTTTTGTCATGTCAAGTTTGAGTATCGCTTGAAAATGCTTCGTTCTTTTCCTCTTTCTCAATTGATGCAGTACCTCTTGTACAATATAAATATTGTCTTGAATCTGTCTTCCACTAACAAAAGCACTTTGTTCACCTGAAATCAGCATAGGCAGCCATCTCTTTATTCTGTTTGCTAGTATTTTTGAAATAATCTTGTACAATATAAATATTGTCTTGAATCTTTCTTCCACTAACAAAAGCTGATAGGGCGATATTGATCAATTTTCTCCTGATGGGGAGCCTTTGGTATTAGAGTAATATGTGTGCTGTTAAGGGCTGGATCCAAAACCCCTGAGAGAAAAAAACCTTGAACTTCCTTTAAGATATCAAGACTGATTATATCCCAGTGATGCTGATAAAACAACCCGTTTAACCCATCTGGGCCAGGGGCTTTCTGAGCTCCTAATTGGAAAACTGCAGCACGTACTTCTTCCATAGTTACTTCTACCACTAAACAGTCGTTTATTTCATTTCCGATTAGCGTAGGGCATTGATTTAAGACAGGGTCGTAGTTGCGAGTTCCTTTCGAGGTATATAGTGCCTTGAAAAAAGATGTGGTGAGGTGCTGGAGTTGCTGTTTACCTCTAACCCACTGATCTTCTTCATTTTTCAGTATCTGAATTCTGTTTTTTTTGTCTCCGTTGGATTGTTGCTGCATGAAATTACTTTGTATTTTTGTCTCCCCAATGAAGCCAATTAATCCTTAATTCCAAGCCCCAAAACATTTCTTCCCTGCGCCATAAACTTTCCAGCTCTTCTTTTATCCTGTTAATTCTGTTTGTATCTTGATAATTCCGGTGGCTGTTAGTGATGGATTGAAGCTCCTTCTTCAAAGCTGTAAAGCGAGTGTTATTATTGGGGAATTTCTGTTTGCTCCATGCTTTCAATGCTTGGCTGGTAGAAGATAGTTTTTCTCTCAATCCTCCTTGGATGCAAGGTTGAGAGTTCCATGCATGTGTTACTATCTCCTTATAATCATTATCTTCAACCCAGTAAGCTTCGAAGTTAAAATCTTTTTGTTTCTTTACATATTCAGCAGTGCTAACCACAAGGAGGGGATTGTGATCGGATCCCACAGCTGGTAGAGCAAAAGCTTCAGCCTCCGGAAACATAACCCGCCAATCCATCGAGCAGAAGACTATCCAATTTCTCCTGGATCATATTAGCGCCTTCTCTGTTGTTGGACTAGGTAAACGCACATCCTTTACAGTCGATTTCCATTAACGAACAATCGTGGATGCAGTTTTGGAAAGCCTGCATTCTAGAACTCTCAGCCATCTTGCTACCCATTTTCTCCCAATGATAAAGTATCTCATTGAAGTCTCCCATGCACATCCATGGGAGTATATTAGAAGAAGCAATCTATCTTAATGTCTCCCATAGCTGAAGTCTTTCCCCATATCTATTTGAAGCATGCACACAACTAATCCTCATTTTTTTCCGACTCTCATAATCAAAACATATCAAATTTATTAGCTCTTAGGAACTGAACTCCACTTCCACCTCCATTTGCTCATCCCATAATACCGCCATCTCCCTGCTATGCCTTGCGGTTCCTCCACAAAACTCTTTTGGAACTTTAATTTTCTTTTAAGACGATCTACCACCTCTTCTTTGTTTTTTGTTTCCATTAACAAGATAAGATTGGGCCTTTCTTGAGCCACCATGGCTCTTAAATTCTGAACTATCAGTGGTGTGCCCAATCCCTGACAGTTCCAGCAAATTACTCTCATTTGTGAACCGATGGCTTGTTTAAGCTAGCCACCGAAGCCTTTCCCCTGGTTTCTTCTAAAAAACTGATGGGAGTATCCTGTAGGTTTGTTTTATCCAAACTGGCTATTTCAACTATTGAAGGGTAATAAGGAGTATACCTCTTCAACTTCTTGGTTGGTGAGTTTTTCACGATCCTACTTTCCTTTTTTATACCTGTTTTTTTGTGCCAGGAAGAGGAGATAACAGCTTGCTGGTCTTGCTGTGCAGGTTCATTTATATGCATGATGCCCTTTCCCTTCTCCCTTTTTTGCTCCATTTGGTGTTCGGGTAAATTGATATCCATTGGTGCCCTGTTTTGAGGTTGTGTTTGATCTGCATAAGTTCCTTCTTGTTGCTCTCAGTAAATATGACAATTTGGATATCCTGAGAGGATATGTCACTATTCTCTTGTAGTTCCCCCTCTTCTTTAGCCACTTTTTCATTATAAAAGAGTTCCCAAAAAGGGCTATGCACTTTCACCTCTGATTTTAGCCAATTACCAAACTTATTGTTCTTTCTATCTTCGATTCTTTCTACATGATACGAAATTTCTTCACAATTGGTAGTGAAAATGCCCAATTCTACCACATGAATAGCAGAATCTAGGTAGCCTTTCGTACTTGAAATCCAACCAAACCTTCTCCTCTCCCAGATTAAATAAGATACCTGGTTTTAAAGGTTTTTCCAGGTCTAATTCAACTCTGGCTAAAAAATCTGTAGTTTAAACCACTCACTCGTCAAGAAATTGATTACCTGACATCACGCATCCAAAATGGCGGACATAAGTTGTGCAGGTAAATAATTTTTTATCTTTTACGGATTTAGACATCAATTTAGGCAGTGTTGCTGTCATATCACATTCCAATAGTCTCTTCAGTTTTGTGTTTTCAGATCATAAAATATTGCCGTAGCTGTTCTAGTGATGTTCATTTTGTCCAGGGCTTGTGACAAGCTTCGGTGTACTGAGGTGGCCTAAAGAGTACATCGTTATAAGCAAGTATTTTTTTATTCCCAGACACATTACCGCATGCTTAATCATGTTACAGTCTAAATTCTTTTGATTCACAAGCTATTTTGAAGATCTACTCTATTGAGAACTTTCTTTAAGAGAAGGATGATATTTTCATGAGAATCACATCTTAGGTCCATGTGGGCATATATCTTTTGCAAGTCAACTTTATGGCATGAAGCCTTTGCCTGTGCACTGTAGTGAACATTAGAGAGCTTCTTTTATCACTCCTCGTAGAGGTCAAGGAACATGATTTACCAAATGCCGCCTCGGAAACCTATCCACTACCACTATCCAAGAAAAAAGTGTTACTAAAAATCTTATTCAGGATTGATGGGACACCTCACGTGTAGAGTATGTAAGAGGTGATTACTTTGTATGATGCTATAGTCAGAAGCAAGCAGCTGTGAGAATGTCTTTAACGTTTGATTAATTTGTCCGATCCTCATTAAGGAAAACAAAGGAAGGTAAAAGAAAGAATGTAGAAGCAGAGCACCATACATCTTTTGTTGTTACGGCGAAGAGAATGACTTTCATTTTGATGATAAGTGGAAAAATTCATACAATGATAGAATTGTCAAATATATCAAATTTTCTAGAAGTGATTGTTGATGTCAACTCGAAACTGGATTTTTCTGCATCTATTTCCACAACGAAATTGTGGCATGATGTCTTAATCTTCATTTGTCTGCTTCCTTCAGTATGTTGTGAAGCCGACTGAATTGTGTACTCCGTGTTTCGACTACTTTCAAGCTGAAGTTGGAGCTGGCTCTGCAACTCTCGCAATGGTGAGTCCCTTTTTTGGCCCTTTGAATTGTAGTCTGATATCTGTCATGAACTGGAAATTTGATGGCTATTTGATATGCGGACTCTTTTCACATGCTCAAATAATGTGTAAATGAAATATGCAGGGCTCTTTTCCGCCGTTTGGTAGGTTAATTAGATTTTCCGGAGAAAAATCACCAAAAATCAATTTTTATCTTTCTTCTCTTATATTCTCTTTTTCTTTTTTTCTTTCCGCTTTTTCTTTTCTAGGAAAAAAAAAAAAAAAAAAGGAAACAAAGAAAAGAAAAATCAAAATCAAAATAATTAAAAATTCGTTTCAAAAATATTTTTATAAGAATAAACATTTGATTAATTAATGACCCAAGTGCCAAGGACCCATGCATAGTCTTTGTGGACTAGAGCTTGAGTCTCTGAGATTTGAGCATATCCTTTATGGACTGAGGCTCATGTGCCGAGAATTGTTCATGGGCACTAGGGGTTTGTGGGTGCCGAGGGCTCGGGCCCAATCATAGACTTGGTCTTGAACATCGCAACCCAAGACCAACATTAGAGTTTTTCTGTTCAAGTGTAGAGTTTTGAGTCCAAGTGTCGATACTTAATCATATTTTGCAAAATGTTTTCTATTTTCAAAGAGAGAAATCATTTTCTTTCTGTTGACTTATTTTTTAAGCGAATTGAACACTAAAAAATGAGGAAAATGTTTTTTCAGAATTTGTTTTCCACAAAACAAACGGAATCGAAACGAGCAATGATTTTCTTTATTGTTGTCCCCATCTTTCAGATGACTGAGCTTCCATTCTTTGCATTCAAAGTGCGCCTCAGTCGTACTGGGGCTAAGGAGGTTCTTCCCCTTGGCCTACTGAATGAGTACAGAAGGTCTAGAGTTTTATTACTCTCAAAATTTTATTTCTACTTTGACTACATCAAAGGAAATTTTTTATAAAAAAAATTCGGCCTTTGTTTATTAACATGTAGAGCTAGCTTGGAAAAGGCCAAGAAAGAGCTAGTAGAAGGGCAATTCATTTATCAAGAAGTGAGAAGATTAAAAATGTGGCCTTTTTGCTAGGAAAAAGATGTCATCGTCTTCTTGGGTTTCAGCTTCTTTTTCTACTCAAAAATTGTTACTTGGGAATAAGTGGTTCAGACCTAGGAAGATATCGAAGTTTGTTTTACATAGGTGACTTTAGAAACCACGGAGGTTTTTCTTTTCTTGCATGTAACGTAGTCAAATGGTAATCTGTGTATAACCTGGTGGACGGATGCTTGTATATTATTATCCTCGTCCCTTCTTTCTCATGTGTATTTGAATTTCCAACTTTCTTATGCACTCCTAATGTCGCCTTCACGCACCATCAGATGTGCAATGCCGCAATGAGCAAATGATAGACAGAGAGTGCTGAATAAGTTGAAGCTGGTCTTTGGCACCTGGCTTGAAGTTTAACAGGCTCAAATGCAGCTTTTTATGGCTTTGTCCAGAAGATTTAAGAGACCAAAAGGAGCAAGAGAACCATTACAAAGTCTCTTCTTGGTAACCGGCAGCGGGAGTCGAAATTGTCATTTGGACACAAATCCACAATCACCAGCATCAATTTCTCACACCAAGTTCTCAGGAGCATTTAGACTGATAGATTACCGAGTTTATTTTTTGTTCCATGAAAAACCAACTAATTTGCCCAAAAAAAAATAAAAATCAAAAGAAGCTTTAGAACATTATCTTGGAGTTGGATCAGCCTCACAAAATTTGCTGCTTTATATGGGTAGTTAGTGGCTTGTTTCGCATCACCGGCTGATGATGAATGACTGTTGCTTGATGTTAAAAGATAATTCAAAATACATCTTGCAAGTCTGGCCCTATTAGTCCTGAAATTATTCTACGTTGTAATGACAATTTGGAAGACTTCGGCAATAATGACAGTATTCGGCAGGACGGCAGAGGTAGGAGTGCGGTGTAGCAAGAGCAATGTCGCCCCAAAGCTTGGATCCCTTCACACGGTTTTCTTAGAGTTGCTCTGCAGCTATACTTCGCAGTGTGGGCGGAGAAGTGCGATGGAGGAATGATGCACGAATTGGCCCATATTCGTCAACCAACACCGTCAAAAATTGAATGAAGCACATACGATCTCGATAGCTACCATACAGGTCTTATCAATCTTACACTCTCATGTAGATTCGGAGAGTGCAAACTGATCTCGAGTCGACTACATCCAATTGAAAAAATGGGCAATAAACTGCCCCGATTCCAATATATTGATGAGCCATATCACTATTACCATAACCTTGAGCAAGTAAATCTCCCACCTGTTTAACAGTCTCGAGCCTACTAAACTGTAGAGCTGTGGATATTGCTGCAGATCCCATGAGGTTAGAATTCTAGCTATTTAAGAGTGGTATCTCGTTGATGGCTCGACACTCTGTTTTTCTTTCTACCAGCTCTCAAGATTTTGTGGTTTTCACTGATCTATTTTTTAGTCTTTCAACATATTTTATTCTACAATTTCATCAGATGCTCATGTAGGTTCCATGGATGTCTTTCCTGTCACATGTAGCCATCTTTTTCTCCCCTTCAAAAAACTAGGCATGGCTTAACCCACAAATAATAATTAGAACCATCTTCGATGATTCAGACGGATTGGAAGACCTCTGACTAATCTTTGTGGTGTACTAAAAGGTTGAGAGTAAAACTCACCTCGAACTTGAACAGGAAAAACACATTAAAGAAACTCAAGGCTAGTTTGAATTGGTCTAGAAGACTTCGAATCGATCAGTCGAAGTGTTGAGCCTGTTTGGTCAATAATGTTATTGGGCTGCTGAAGTCTCCTACTAACATGGTCTGTGACTTGGCCTACTAATATAGCTCTCTGATGTGGTAGGGCGTGATCTGCGGGTAAAGAAATTCAACCGAGCGCTTTTACGGCGGCTAATAAGTTAACTGATGATGTCAATTCAGTTTTTGGAGGCAAAAGTTACTGTAGTGCACAATAATCTGGACTAGGGATTAAAATTCTGACGTCCATCACGTTCACATGGAATGGAGCTGCAATTGGACGGGACTATTGACAACGTGGCCCGACGATAAGGAGGCGGAGCAAGGTGTTGTTAGAGGAGGCGCAAGGAGACTCTTTCGCCAGACAGATGTCGACGACAATGGAAAGTTCTGCTTGTGGGAAGGTGTGATTTCTGGGAAGGGAGTGATGGGCTAAACTCAATTTGAGTAGCACCCTAGTTTCAAAGTCAGAGGATCCAGTGGCAGTAGACTTTGCCGTACGCCAGCGAGATTTGTGAACTGAATCGCAGCGATAAAATGAACAACTAATTAGTTTTCACAAAGAGACGCGGCACTGATACTAAGTTACAACTAGAATAGCACTAACAATGATTCAATTGCTTAACTTCAATGTTACAATGCATGGTTTATCTGTAGGTCCAATAACCAATTGCAAGAGATCCTGTTAAATATAGAATATAAGTAATCTATACACAAGTCTGACCGAATATATATCACATGAAATCAACAAAGATCAAGAAGATCCCACAATGTACTACAGTTTTTGCTTATCTACAAAACAACATTCGAATCAAAAAGAAAATTGCATATTATAGGAATAAAGACTAAACTAATGATTCATATGTTTCTAGTAGAATTTTGTTATTGATTGATGAATCAATGCTCAATTCGTAAAGTTACACCATATATCTCCAAAACAAATATTTCAATTAATCAATTTCTAGTCCGTGCAACGCATGGGACTTTAACTAGTTTGATGATAATGATTTGTTGCCTCGCCATTTGACATTAGATTTTTGTAACTATGTCAATTTAGCAACTGCAGACAATTTTATGTTTGTTTATATTGATCATTAAGTTAATATCATGAGGAAGTTTCATAGAAGGTAGTGGCAGGGTTGTGAGAGAGTTGGGCTTGAAGACGCTTAACAATTTAATCATACTAATTAACAATAACTTTATCTGAAGGGCCTCACTGTTTAGGAAATTTGAGGTCCCGTCCCAAGTGCATTACATTGGAATTCGAATCCACTTTTACCTTTGTTGTACTAATTTACACGTACTTTCAATCAGTCTCGTACAGCTAAACGAGTAATTGAATAATCATACCATATCTCACCTCAGATTATACTATGTGCATCACATTTGATGTTAATTTCAAGATGTATTTGCTTTTAACAAATGCATGAATCATTTCATTAAATCAGGATTAAATGACAATATATAAATTGACAAAGGAACAGGTTAACTTTTTTTATTTTTTTTGGTTGGTGGAAAAGTTTTACTTACCAGATCCATCTTTGTTCTTTTGTTTTGTTTTGTTTCTTTCTTGATTCCACCATTTCCGGTTGGACGCATAAAAAGGAACAGTACACGCTTTTAGTCTTTCTCGCACAGCTGGACGAGGAATACAATAACCTCAACATGTCTTGCCTCATTGTCATAGTGAAACGGCTTGCCCCTGCTATCGATCTTCAGATTTCCTGCAACTAGGATAAGTATTAGTGGATGACACATCCATAGGCAAATTTTGCTAAAATTTATGCACCATAATAGAGTTAATACCATACAAATTCTCAAATTGGTATATTCTTATCATTTTCCCTTAAACTAATTATGTCACAAAAAATTGGTACACCCGCATCATATTTATTCTAAACTAATTTCTTGTGACATAGAATTAGTTTATGATAAATATAACACGAATTTATCAACTTGGAATTTCTCTGTTATGCAAAAATCAGCTTGCGGTATTGTGAGGCGGGTCAACCAGCTAGGAATTTTTCATAACACGAAAATTAGTTAGACATGAAGGATACTCATATGAATTTTTAAAATTTTTGTGCTAGTGACACTTTTTCCATTAGTGCTTGGCATATGACGCCAGGACATTATATGGTCGTGGAAAGAGGAAAGAAAGTAACATTTGGAACGTTTACCTCCTCTAATTATTTTTATGTCCTTCGTTACCTAGATTGGGTTATTAACTATCAAGAAAAGAAAAGGCATATTTTACTGTTGTACCAAAAATGTCATAAATTTATTGTATTACTAACATTTTAGTCATAAAAATTTTAATTAGACCGGTTTAGTCCTAAATATTTTCATATTGATTTTGATTGAGTCCATCCAAAGCCAAAAATTGCTAATCGTCCCATGTGATATGGCTGATGCTAACGTGAATTTTATTTATTATTTTTTATATTCCTTTTTTTTCTTTCTTTTTTTTTTTTCATTTTTCTTGGGAAAATTCCAAATAAGGGACCGAAGTAACCTCATTTTCTCAAATAAAGGTCTGTGATTATAACCATTTCAAATAAGGGTCTAGCCTCGCCGACCGGCAAAAATTCAGGTCAATCAAGGGCATTTTAGTCCAAACACAATTAATTTATATTATAATTTTAAAAAAAAAAAGAAGAAAAAAAGAATTGCTGCCTCATTGCAAGTGGGGTAGCGACGAAGGCCAGCGGGATCGCTGATGCCTGGGGCAGGCCTTCCCGCCTGTGTTTTTTTTTTTTTCTTTTTCTTTTTTTAGTTTTTAGTTTTTAAAGGAAAAAAGCAAAAAACAAAAAACGAAAAACGAAAATTTAAAAAAAAAAATTAAAAAGACAAAATTGCCCTTCACATTTGGTGAGTTCCGGCCCTTATTTGAGAAATTAAGGACATTCCGGATCTTTATTTGAAATAATATCCATTTCTACGTTTATTTGAGAAAATAAAGGCACTTTAGGCGCTTTATTTAGAATTTTTTTTTTCTTTTATCCTTGTTCCCCTCCGCAATATCCTTTGGCCATTAGCGAGGGTGAGGGCCAGGATGCCCTCACCAATCTTTGGTGAGGGCGAGTGAAGACTAGGCAAGGCCACCCCTCGCCAAAGGCTGACGTGGTCATGACTGGCGAGTGGCAATACCCAGAAGCAGAATTTGGAAATGCAAAAAAAAAAAAAAAACCCTCAAAGCAAAGACCGCTAAACCAGCTTCCGTGAACAACGCTGTCTTGCTCAAAGGGTCGAAGATTTCTAGATCGGTGTGGAACATCCGCAATTCAACAAGCAAGAAATTTTACCACCAAAATTCAAGCAAGCCCACGAATCAAATCCAGAAAACAAAGAGACTGAAAGAGAGAAGAAACAGGGAGGAACTTTTTCGGCTGATCTGAGACGACACAAACGAGAGGGCCTCAGGTTGGGTGGGGGTTTTAACCGTGGAAGCTGTAGTTGGTTGTGGGCACAAGATCACCGCTCGAGAAGGAGCAGAGCACACTTTTTTAATTTTGGTTAGGCAGCTAAAAACGGCGAGAAAACGAAATTCAAAAGAAAAACGGAAGCGAAGAAAATGGATTGAATGTGAACTTATGGGTGCCAAATGAATGAGGAAATGATTCGATTTGAACTGCAGAGAGAGAGAGAGGCCTCGCCCTAGCATCCTGGCCATCACCCTTGTTTTTTTTTTTTTTTTGTCGAAAGATAGTGCTTCCATTACTAACCCACCAAAGGGTAACATTTGTTGGAGAGTACATAAAATAAAACATAAGGAGCGAGGGGGAGTAGCTATCCAGTTGCGAGGAAGCAAATTCATTCGATGGGCTTTGACGACCCAATCCGCGGCTTTGTTCGTGTCTCGGGCCTCATAGATAATCAATACTCCAGGAAGTCGGCCCAAGATATCCTTGCAATCTTCTACTATGGGCTGGGCCGGCCAAGGTGGTTCCTCCAGGCCTGATATGCTGTTCACAAGTAATAGGCTATCAGAGGAAAGAAGCACGTGCAGATCAGTTTCTGTTTGTTGGAAGACTTCACCCATTCGTGCAGAGCTTCGGTCAAGAACCCACTGTGCCGCCTCTCTCAGAGCTAGGGCTTCAACGACCCACGCGGATGGAGCTACAATCGACTTCGCAAAGCCATGGAGGAGGACGCCGGCTTCATTCCTGCAAATTCCAGCGATCGAACCTGTCATGGACGCTTCACACCAGGACCCATCTATGTTCATTTTCAGTTCATTAGCTTTGGGTGGGTTCCATTTCTTCTTTGAAGACGAGTGTTCGACTGATCCTCGCTCTATTTTTGTTCCCCGGTAGGTGCCATTTCGTGAATAAGGCAGCCATGAGGGCCATCACCCTTGTTGGCGGCTGGCGATTGGTGGAGGAAAATAAGGGATGGAAAAAAAGAAGGAAAAAAAAAAAGTAAAAGAAAAAAAAATTTAAAAATTTAAAATAATTAAAAATTGCAAAAACTATATTCACATTTTCATAAGCTATATCATGTGGGGCAATCGGAATCCAATTAGCAATTCCTAGCCTAAATTTGCCTGATGAATGCAATTAGTGCGATGTGAAAAAAATTTAGGATTCAATTTATATAACTTAAGAATTTAGAACTAAATTGGTGACGATGCAATATATTTAGAATATTTTTTTTTTTTTGTACTTTTCCTTCCTCAAGACCTAGAAAATATTCCAATAGTCAATACCAAGAAAATAAAAGTTTCCAATCTTCAGAATAGACAAATTCTTGTCCGCTAGGTCCCAAGAGGACCAATAGATTATTGTCGCTACGAAATTTCAATATCTGCAGATTATTTATCTTTGATAGTAATACTATCAAGAGGAAGTTTCATAAGTGGGAATGGCGGAGATGGAGCTAGTTGGGATTGAAGAGTTTAAACAACTTAGTGACAATAAATCATAATAAATTTTTCTAAAGGGTCCTCATTGTTTTAAAAGTTCGACATAGTCCGTTCGATTACATCTCTGGTGGCAGCACAATTTATATTAATTTCATATATAATTTTAATGTTAGACTTGTATTCAACAATTGCACGAATGTTTCTGCATGATTAGAACTCAATGTCAATTTGACAAAGTAAAAAGGACTTATTACCGGATTTTTTCTTTTTATTTTTCTTTTTCCGGTTTTGTTGCACTAATTTACTCAATTAAATATGTTTCCTAAAACCACCAACTCCAATTGCCCACATAATGGCCAAATGTTGCAAAAAATCTTGAACCTATGGAGGCAAATTTAGTTCTAAATTTCTTGATTTTGCTAATTAAATCCTAAATCTTCGACGGTTTGTTAATATAATCTTTTTTGACCGATTTTGGTGAGCGGCTAACGTGGACGCAGTTGTTTCAGTGATTTCTGATTAAAATTACCATAAGGATTATATTGATAAATCATTAAAATATTTAAAACTAAATTAACAAATCGTGAAATAGTTTATTACTAAAATGGCAAATTTTCAAAAGATTAGAACAGGATTTTTAGACAAGTATCCCTCCTATAAAAAACTCATGTCCCCCTCGAGATTGACAATTTTCATTCGGAGATGCCTCTCCAGATTCGGCAGCAATTTCTGATACCAAGTTCTCCTTACATGGAAAATTCAGACTATAAAATTATCGAGTTCATATATCTTTTGTCAAGAAAAAATAATTAGCCGAATGGCGGGATCATCCGTAAAATCTTCCAATCTCGCCCATGAAAAGGACAACTCACTTTCGAAATAAGATGCTAACACAGCACGCCTCCCCGGCCTAGTAAAATTAGTTCTGGGGTGAAACCGGTTTGGAACAGATTTCAAAACCGGTTCTCAGTTAAAACCGGTTTAATAGATTCAAGCAAAACCCTAAAATGTCTTAAATTTAGAACACCTTCTACTTTCTGCTTCACGCTCTCAGATCTGGCCTCTCTCTCGTCTCTCCACCGGCGCCCTTCGTTTTTTTCCCTCTCTGGTCTCGCCTGAGTCGCCAGTCTCGTCCAGTCTCTCTTTTGATCTCGCGGATTGTGGCCTCGCCTTTGTCTGTTGGCCGTCAATCAGCCCACTTGGTACTCTCTCTTTATGTCGGTTTCGTTTCCGATCGCTTCATGTAATGTTTCGATTCGATTGTGCTGTCATTTTGATTTCTTTGGCAGTTTGCCATCGCCAGTTGATGGCCGTGAGGCGAGCACTCATTCAGGAATCCTCACAAGGCCTTCGCTTCACCGACACATCCCACGGTTTAACCGCTAGCATGCATACGGCTCATAAAAAAGAAGAGGATAATGAGGGCAGAAACATTTAGGGCTGCACGAATCTGCGAGGGAATAATCAACATCAACAAAGGATAGCATAAGCCAGCCCGTCGGAGGACGGTCTTAGTCTCATTTTATATTAACACTAACTGGGGCATTTTCGCAAACGGTTGATGGGCGCTGCCGAATCGTAAGGTTTCTGGCTCAACCGGGACTCAACGCGCGCCGTACGGGGACTATGGAAACAAAATGCAAGGGCGACGAGGTCTGGAGCTCGCGCGAGCCGAACGGCCGCGAGCGCCGGCCCGATGTCACCCAAAACGGGGCAAAACAGAGGATTCGCAGGACAGAGAAAAACAGGGGCGGTCGGGGCAGCGGCCCTACCCGGCTCGGCGGCGGTGAATGGAGGACGAGCTTGACACGCCTCGGAGCCGAGATCTTCGGGAAATCGACACAACCCGAAACCAATCAAAAAGAAACACACCAAGACCTACCGTGAGGGAGAGGCACGCGTCGGTGAGGGTTGGAGGCCGAGGTCCAGGCGCAGCGGCTACCGGAGGAGGCCCTTCACTCACCGCCTCACTCTTCGCTCTCTGCTTCTCGCTCTCTCCCACTCTCAATCTCGGCCTGAACCCGACCCCCGGATCACGGCTGCTCCTGCTTTCTGCTCGGGTACGTCTGTGGCGCTACAGAGATGGAAGGAGGAAGAGATAGGCGCGCGGGCCGGGCCGGGGAAAAGGGAAAATGGGCCGACCCGGCGGGAAAGAAGAGGAAAAGGAAAAGAGGCTGGGCCAGCGTGAACCCGGCCCAGTCTTGCCCTTTTTTCTTTCTTTTTTAAAAAACCTTTTATTAATTTATTTTAATTTTATAAATCTTAATAAATTCTATGCAAATATTCCTAATATCTTTATAATGTACTATGCGATTTTAATGACGAATATTTTTTAGAGGCTAAAAATTAACCTTTAATTTTTTACTCAATTAATGCCAAAATTTAAGTGTCTACAAATATAGCTCAAAACAAGCTCAAAGAGACCGTCAATGAAATAATGCTGCATGAGGTTTTGCTGCTAAATTCACTAAATTAAGCCAAGGCCTTCGCATCGTTAATGGAAACACAAATTCAAGATTGCGGCAACCTTGACCACGTCAAAATCGGGAACGATGCCAACGCAACTAAGACGAGTATGACCTGCCAATTGCAAGAGGCCAAACTCTTGCTCAAGCAGGCCAACCTAATCCATGAGATTATTGCTAACACAAGTTGTGAGAAGCATTATTGGCCCGGTTTACAATTTGATTGAGGAGCAAAGAACTTCTGGGCTCATATATGGATCCATGAGTAGTAAAAGAAACGCAGAAGATATTGAAGGCTTTCTTACCATATATATGATCCGTCTATGAGACTATTGCTAACACAAGATGAGATAATTTCAAGATTTTTTACCTGATTTATTTTTCCTTTATTTTTAGGATGAACATGTTTTTTCTCCCATTCCTAGTAAGAGGAAACTTTCTTTAGTTGATCTTTTAATTGGTGGGTTTACAAACATTAACATCACCCACAATATTTCGTTAAATATACTTGTGCATGACGTTCATAACTTGTAAACAAATCACAACCAATAATTGATGGAATAAGAGTTTCTCTCCATTTGCTAGTTTTTTTTTTAATTTTTTTTTATTTGGAGTTAGATCATTGCTTGGGTTTATGAATATTTCATTTTTCATTGTAAGATCGGTTTTTCCTGCTAAATAATGATACTTTCTCTAGTTGGGCTTTGATAAGTTTTCACAATTGTGTTATGTTCGACTAGTAACAAGGGTCCATTTTAACTGTGTCATGTATGTATGCAACCAAGCTGGGCCAAATGAATTTTGACACACTATATCAATATTTAACTAACTTGGATGACATTTTGGCATTTTCTGGCAGTGAGAGTTTTACTTTGGATATGTATCACTAAAAATTCCTTGATGGCCATGCTAGATGAAGTTCTTTAAGGGAAGTTGGTATTTATGATTGTGGGCCTGTGGCTACTTCAAGGTGATGATGAGACGCATGAAGCATGGGTCCATGAAGATGGCATGGTGCATAATGTGGATGTGTAGGTGCATTTCCTTCCAATGCAATTTAGTCTTTCTCACCGGACATTTCTTGAAATTAAAAATAATCCATTTTCTCTAGCCCACCTCTTTTGGAGCTCGAGAACATGTGGAATCAATATTGAAGCCTTTAGAAAATTCAAAATCGTTGCTAGAGATGCCAAATATTTACATGGAACAAGAATGCATATTCATTCTATTTACTTGCCCCCACAATTTCCTCTCATTTTCAACTTAACATTTAAGCAACTAAGAAGCCTCAAAAAGTTTCCACCCCATTGGAAAAGTCTCGTCCTCTTTATGTCTCTTTCCTCTCTTATCTTTTACGTACGCTTCATGCATTAACTCGCAATTGAGTTGAATTGTCAGAGAAAAAAATAAAGTTGTGGAAAAACACGAAAGCGATAAAGTAATGCGCGTCTGTCCTTCTGCTTTTTCAGTTTCCTTGCGTTTACATGGGGATTTCATAGGGAGTAGAGGGGAAGTTTCTTGTGTTCATCACATGGACATGGCTTGTTGGCGTGAAAATTTGTCCTCCCAACGAATATGCTATTTTTGCTGCTAATCTACAAGTTTATTCTAACGCATCTTTCTGCCCGGCCATTTCCGAGTCCCTTCGATACTGCCCTGTCTCAGCTTTTCCAACGCACCGCAACTAGAAATCAACTGTTCCATGCGAATTCCCTTCCTGATAAATCCCGAGATGCAGTCATCTGATTCGACGGTTGGGATCGGTTTCATCAGATGTTGGGACGGTGAATGAAGGAAAGAGGTGCTGTCTGCTAGTGCTGTCCCATCGCCAAATCAATGATAGCCCTAGATAAGCCGACCCAAAAGCTACGCTGCAAAAAAGAAATGAATGACCCACGATCACATGCATCGTGTCCTATAGTCTGGTCGGACAAGACAAGGGATTCTTGCTTTTTTCTCATCACATATCGGTATCAAACAAAGAGACAACTCACTTTTCACTAGACCCAGCATCATTTGAAGAGGGACATGGTATAATACACCCAACGCAATAATAAATGATAATGTGCGACTTATGCTTCCTCTTGCGAAAATAACGCGAACCATATATGCGCAATCTACGCTTTCTTGTCATATGACTGTTGTCGTGGAGGGTGAAGGAATTTCTTGAGTGCATACCCAAGGAAAAAAACAAAAGACATCTCACTTAGTTCTTCAATGAAATTGTATGAATTTACACGCCTATCTTATGTAATGAAATTTTTTACTTCGTGTTCTACCAAAAAAAAAAAGATGCATTAGGAAGCCCGTGAATAGCAAAGTTCTTCTCAGCAGGAGAGACCGATGCAGGATGGGTATCACATTAGAATTTGTATCCGAGTAATTGGTATTTGTTACATTCTTATATAAATATTTGGTATCCACCACACTCTTTTCTTTTTTTTCTTTTTTTGGTAAGTACCACCACACTCTTGTTTTAGGCTCTTATAAGTGAAAATTACACCAACAGTCCGTAATGTTTGGCTGAATACATAGTCAAGTCCTAAATTTTAAATTTGTGCAATCAAGTCCTAAGCATTTTTGTTGTTGAGTGCAATTTAATCCTTCGAGCAAGCTTGAAAATAGATTTGCTAACCTAGATTCCAAAATCTGACCTGGCATTTTGTACTATCCTTTTGCATACATGGTTTTGATACAGCACTAATGTAGTGTCACATCATGAAAAATTAAAAATTAAAAAGGTAGGAAAGACCAAAGAAAAAAAAATTAAGAAAGTCTATTAAAAAAGACAAAAACTAAAGGAAAAAAAAAAAAAAGTTGTAGAGAGTGGAACTATTGGTGTTAGGATACGAATGTAAGTTGTGTTAGAGAAATCCCACATCAGAGAATTGATGTGGTGTGAAACAGTTAATATATCCTCGTTAACTCATAACTCGTTGGCTTAATCTTTTGAGTTAAGGTGAGTTCAACTGGATATGATAATGGACTCGGACTTAGGTTCTCTCTTGAAGATCTCCCCAAGTGAAGGTATTTGACTTTCATTACGCACTCTCAACAAATGGTATCAGAGCCGATGGTTGATTGGTGGCCCACTCTCGATATGTATCGCTGTTTAGTGAATATCTCAACTAGGAATCTAGTGATCACCGTGGTTTTCGAGCAAATGGGCGTTGTGGTGTAATAATGCGGGCCCGATGACAAACTTCATGGTTCAGTCCGAAAAAGAGACTAAGGATGAAATTCGGCATTGGAAATTCAAGTTGAGATAAGTTAATATAGAAAGATAACCAAATTAAGGGAGAGCAAATCTAAAACTGGAACTTACACGTGAAGGGGAGATTGTTAGGATACACGTGTGTGTTAAAGAAATCCCATATTGGAGAATTAATATGATGTGGAGCAATTAATACATCCTAATTGGTCTATAACTCATTGGTTTAACATGGGTCCAACTAGATATGTTAATGGATTCGGACTTGGGTTTATTCTTCGAAATCTCCCCAAGTGAAGATATCATACTCTTGTTGTGCATTCCCAATAATGCCCACGAGCAAAGCCTGCACTTTCTTTCCTTTGTCCTTCATCTTCCTATTCATTTTAGTTGGCACGGACCTGTAAATTAACGCATCAAGTGGCATGATTTTTAAGAATGTTATGTTGGATTAACAAGTTTATGGAAAATGAGAGATTTTACCTCTAGTCAGAGATGTAGACGGATTGAAGGGAGTAATCACAAACTGGGCTTGCTCCTCCTTAAAATGTAGCTTTTGACTTTTTATTTTCTCCTTTATGTTGAGGAAATTAAGAAGATTTACACGTATATAGTCTTTATTTTATCCCCTTTCAAAGAGATATATTTACACTGGAAAAATGGGCAAAGCTAAACACTAATCAAATTATGCACACACACGGATATATGTAAAAGATATTTTGTATGTTGTTTAGTATTGGTATTGAGTATTTGAGAGCATCCAACCAATTTCATGATTTATATAATTCCACTGCCTAAATCTACTTTCTTACCAACTCCAACAATTTATGTTTGTGTTTTCAGGATGTTTTTTCATGGTCAAAGTCGAAAATGGGATGAGCACGGGTGCTTTCCAACTAGAGAATTTTATGTGCTTGACCGAAAAGGCAGGTTCTTAAAATTTTAAGCTTGTTATAATTATCTTGGTGGTTGAGGCCTGTTGGGTGGACCGCCACACCACATATGCTACGAAAGCAATTAAGAAGCCTCAAAAGTTTCGACCCCATTGCAAAAGTCTATGTACTCTTCTTGTCTCCTTCCTCTATTTTATGTATGGTTCATGCCTCATCGCAATTGAGTTGAATTGTCAGAGAAAGAAAAAGAGGTGTGGAAAAACACGAAAGTTAAAAACTCATGCACGTCTGTCCTTTTGCTTTTTCAGTTTCCTTGCGTTTACACGGGGATTTCATAGGGAGTGAGGGGAAGCTTCATGTGTTCATTACATGGACATGGCTTAAACGGAGCGATCCTATTCCACGCGTTTTCACTTTCCTTACGCTCGTCGGTGTGCAAATTTGTCGATGAGGGTTGTTTGAGAGTTTGGAAACAGCGGACCTACCCCCGCTTAGAATGGCCATGACATCAGCAGGGCCTGCACTTCCTCTTTTTTTTTTTGTCCTTCATCCTCCTATGACATTTAGTTGGCACGACCCTATGAAACATTGAATCAGATAGCTTGATTTTATAGAATACTGTGTTGGTTCGATGAGCTTATAGAAAATGAGAGAATTTACCTCCAATCGGAGATGTAGACCAATTAAAGGAAGTAATCACGAGCCAAGCTTGTTACTCTTGAAGATGTAGCCTTTGACTATTTTCTTTCTCCCTTTCTCTTGAAGATTCTAGAATGTTTGCACATATACGGTCATCATTTTATCCCCTTTCAAAAAGATTAGCTTGTACTGAAAAATGGAGAGAGCTAAATGTGAATCAATATTATATGCACACACAAAGATATATGCAAAATATGTTGTATGTTGTTTGGTATTGGAATCGCGTATTAAGTATTTGACGTTATCCAACCAATTTCATGATTCAGGATATAATCCCACTGCCTAAGTCTACTTTTGTGCCACCTCCTTGAATTATGTTTGAGTTTTCAGGACGCCCTTTCTCATGGTTAGAGTTGAAAAATGGGACAAGCCACCAGAGAATTTTATGTGCTTGACCCAAAAGCAGGTTGATTTTAATTTTTATTTATTTATTTTAGGAAAAGCAAAGGCACCTTCCGACCCAGTTTCCATAAAGTTGTTAGGCATTTTTGAGAAACTTCATGCCTCCTTCAACTTTTTATCAACTATTGCTTTGCTTCCATAAAATATGCACACGCGAGGGTTTCCTTGCTGTTTCTTTTCACCCTTTTCGATTGCATTATTGTCCTTATCACGTTCACATCAAACTTTTCTGCTTGATGATGGATGACACATCAAGCATGCTACTCTATGCATAGAAATTACTAGATGGATCATATGCATATGCCCTTGATAGCACTTTATTAAAATTTTAAGCTCCTTATAATTTTCTTGGTGGTTTAGGCCTGTAGGTGGACCGTCACACAATTCATGTGCTACGAAAGCTGTGTCAATCTTTACTTTTAGCCTATCGAGAAGGGTTGAATACACTGCTTCAAGCAAGTATATTTTTTCCTAGACACGTGACTACATGTTTTATCATTTTAGAGTCTCTAAATTATTTAAATTAACGAGCCATTTCGAAGATGTCTTTTCCGAGTCAACTTTATGGCGTGAACCCTCTGCCGATGCACCGTAATGAACTTAAGAGAGCTCGACATCCACTACCACCACCCAAGACCTTTGTGGGAATTAACGGGACACCTTGCCTGTGAAAGTATGTACAAGGTGATGACTGTCTTGGGCTATAGGCAGAAGCAAGCAGTTGTGGAGAATATCTTCGTTTATGATTATTTTTTCTGCTACTCGTTAAGAAAAACAATGGAAATTAACAGAGAGAATGTAGAAACAGAGCACCATACATCTCTTGTAGTTACGGCTCAGAGAATTACTTGAATTTAGTGGACAAGTTTCATGCAATGACAGAATTGTTATACGCATCGGATTTTCTAAAAGTAATTGTTGATGTCTAATCAAAACTGGATTTTTTTGCTTCTACTTTCACAATGAAATTATGTCATGACATCTTAGTCTTCGCTTCTCTGCTTAAATTTTTTTTGTGGAGCCAGCTGAATTGTGTACATCCGTGCCTCGACAACTTTCAGGTTAAAGCTGGCGCTAGCTCGGCGACTCTCCCAATGGTGAGTCCTTTTTTTTGGGCCCTTGAGATGTAGTCTGATCTCTTTCACGGGCAGGAAATTTGATGGCTATTTGATATGCGAACTCTTTTCACATGCTCATATAATGTGCAAATGAAATATGCGGGCATATGCTGCTGTGAAGTTCGCCGACGCGTGCCTGCATGGGTTGTGGGGCGATGCTGGCATTGTCATGTCGAGTGTGCATTTGTTGTTTCTCAGGTTTGGTGACTTGAAAGAACTTATTGAGATCGCAAATTCTTTATGACTCTCTCAAATTCATATATGGAACCACAGTGATTATCTTTAACGTTGTCCCCATTTCTCAAGTGACTGAGCTTCTGTCAGCATTCAAAGTTCGCCTTGGTTGTACTGGGGCCGAGGAGGTTCTTTCCCTTGACAGACAGTGACTGCAAATAGGCGGAAGCTCGTTTTTGGCACTAGGCTTGAAGTTCAAGGGATTTTTTTTCAAGTGCAGCTTTTTGTGGCCTTGTCCAGTCTTTTAAGAGTCTCGAACGAGCAAAGATAGCCAATCTAGAGGCTCTTCTTGGGTAGTGGGCAGAGGGAGTAGAAATTTTCAGTAGAACACAGAAAGGCACAATTGAGAATATCCAATGGGAGATGCCTCTCCACTGATCCCCATAGTCACCGGCAGCAATTTTTCATACCAAGTTCTCCTTACTTGGAGCATTCAGGATGAGAGGTCAACGACTTTAGTGTTTGTCCGGCCAGCGTAAGAACGTGTCTGTTTTTTTTTTCCCAGTGAAAGTTCAAGTAAAATTTGTTCCGACAATGAAAGTAAAGTATTTCTTTTGTTCTCTTTTCATATTTGGGCATCAGCGACAACTTTAAATTACACCCCTAAGAGGACAACAAAGATATATAAAAATAAGGGTTAATACCCTGAAAAACCCTAAACTGGTACACTTGTGACAAATTTACCCCAAACTATTTTTTTGACCATGAAAAACCCCAAACTGGTATACCTGTGACAAATTTACCCCGACTGACTATAAAAAAAATCATAAACTGGTACATTTATGACAAATTTACCCCAGATTAATTTATTTGACTGCAAAAAACCCTAAAATAGTAAATTTGTGACAAATATACCCTATGCTAAATTGGATTAATACCACAAAAAAATGACAAAAATTGTAAACGGTGACAAACGGAGCGTAAAATCCTAAATTGGTATACCGGTAAACTGTTACGTGTCATTTAACTTAATAATTTGAGAATAAAATTTAAAGAAAACTAACAGAGGTTAAATTTGTCACAAGTGTACCAGTTTGTGGTAAATTTGTCAAAGGTATACCAGTTTGGGGTTTTTGGTGGTCAAAAAAATAGTTTTTGGTAAATTTGTCACAAGTGTACCAGTTTGGGGTTTTTCAGGGTATTAACCCTAAAAATAAAGTATAAGTGTATTGGAAGTTTTAAAACTCATTTCGAAATAATGATTGGGTTTTAAAAATTTTAAAAATTATACTTAAATCCTAAAACTTGTTACGAAAGTGCATTTGAATCTTAAAATTTTCAAAAAGTGTAACTGAGTATTAAAATTTGTTATAAAAATACAATTAAATCCTAAAATTTTCAAAAAGTATAATCTAACTCGAGGACTTGATTAAATTATTTTGACAAATTTTAAGATTTGATTGCACTCCTTGAAAGTTTAAAGATTCGATTCAACTTTTATGATAAGTTTGAAGATTTAGTTGTACTTTTTAAAAAGTTTAGGATTCAATTATATTTTCGTAATAAGTTTTAGGATTTTTAATGTAATTATCCCCAAAAATAATGCTAAAAGAGTACGCCTCTCCGGTCGGGTAAGGTCTGTTCTTGGGTACCGGATCCACACCTTAAAATATCTTGAACTTCAATTGAAAGGCTACTCAAAGGAAAATTTCTCTAACCAATGACGGAGGAGCACATTACCTTGAGTAAATTGGCGAGTTTTTGAGGCATGGATTAATGCCCAATTTGCTGCCTCGCACATGGTGCCAGGGATGGATCTAAGCATCCTCGCCTACAATTACAAAAATAGTTGGAGAAAGTTTATAATATGTAACTTGCCAATTTAAGGTGTAATTGAAGAAATTTTTCTCAAATCACTGATAAAAGAAAATATGAGCTTATTTTGTAATATCTTGAATCTCTTTTTTGGATAAATAAAATAGTTGTAATTAGATCACTTTGGAATGACATATGTATATTAAATAAAAAGCTCTCGTTTCCAGCAACTAAATGATATAAAGTTTGTCTGGCAAAATATAAATAACTTATTAAAGTGGGCTTAGGTCACTAACCCAAAAAAAAAAAAAAAAAAAAAAAAAAAAACAAATGGTGGGCTTAGGTTGTGGCGGCAATAAAAGTCTCTTGTCCTTTTCATTTCTCTTTCCTGTCTAATCTTTTATGAATGCCTCCCCCACTTTCCTCGCAATTGAGTTGAATTGACATAAATAAATAAATAAATAAAGACATGAAAATACACAAAAGGGTAGAGTCGTCCATTTGTCTCACCCTCTCGCCTTGGCTTCAATCTCTCTCTCTCTCTCTCATAAAAGATCTTCATGATGGATGATTGAATCCACTTCATCTCGACTAAAGTCACCTATTATTATTTTTTATGCCTAGCATTTCAGGTCTCTTTTGGAGTATTAATGTTCTTCTAGTGGGATTCGGAAGCCTTGGATGCAATGTGATGTCCCCACAGAAATTGCTAATTTTTTCTTAAACTTCAGTCTTGCGTTTTAATGAAATGTGTAAGAATTGTGCCATGTTTTGAATGGATCCAACCTGTGCCATCTCTCGAATAGATCCAATTTTATCTTGCTTTGAGAGGGATACTTATAGGCAGCCCCATTCGGTTGATGCTGGTGATATTATCTGTTTTGATGACAGCTTGCTTTCCTTGCACAATGTTACGAGGGATAAGTGCATTAAAATTTTTAAAACTTGTTACGAAAGTTCACTTAAATCCTAAAAGTTTCAAAACGTGCAATGAAGTTCTAAAACTTGTCACGAAAGTGCAATCGAGTTCTAAAATTTTCAAAAAGTGCAATTAAGTGCTAAAACTTATCATAAAAGTGTAATCGAGTCTTAAAAATTTTAAAAAATACTATCAAGGAATGACTTGATTTGATTAATTTAATAAGTTTTAGGACTTAATTGCACTTTCTGAAAATTTTATGACTCAATTATACTTCCGTAATAAGTCTTAGAACTTAATTGTACATTTTTAAAGTTTTAAGACTAAATTGCACTTCATTGACAAATTATAGGACTTTCAATGCTCTAATCCCATGTTAAAATGTTTTGTACTAATTTGAGCCTGTGAGAGACTTGTCTATCAATGTAATAAATTTGATATATGTAATGGTGGAAGAAAGACATACACGATATCCAATATTCCCAAACAATCAAACAGACTTTTTTGGCACAAAGCTAGCTTTGTGATCACCCCACCACCCCAAAGCGCTTTGAGGGAGGGCCGACAAACCTCATTGCTCATGCATTGCTAGTGCTACCATCCACACCAATGCACGAGAGTTGTCCTACCCTTACACATAGAGAATCGGTTTATCATCGTTCGACGCAAGTATCATAATCATGCGGAACCACCCACGAACCGGCAATGTACTTATGTCGAATCAACTTACATATGTTCGCTAATTGACTTATAATAGTATAGAATTGATCCTTGTCAATCCTTATGGTCGAGCGGTCGATCCCTAATTGAATTCTCTGGTCTTTCGTGTTTTAACCCGTTACGGCCTCGCCTAATAGATTAATTAACTCGCGAGTAATTAGTTCAAAGTAAATTAACCATCAGTGCATTGATAAAATAACCATTTCTTATATTTAGAAATTGGTCAAATGTTAGGATATCACACCAACTAATTGGAAAATACTAAAACAATGTCACATCTAAAAAGCCAACAATCATTTTTATCTAAATCTTCGGACAAATTGGGCCAAATTTGAGGATTTTGGCAGATTTTCAAAACATGAAGGAGCTCTCAGGGCACTAAAGAACTTTATACTTTGGCAAAACGAATTAGGTACATGATGTAAATTCCAATTTTCCCCCTAATAAAATATAAATTGTTCTTAATGTGGATGGCCCATGTCGTGGTTTGACATATGGAAAGGTTCATTCGGCAGTGGTCGAATTTCCGGTAATGTGAATGGAGAAACAAAAGAAAAAAGGATAAATATAAGAAAGGCGAATATTCGATGATGATGTAATTAACTAGAATCCGCGACACGTTAGGGTGGTCCTAGGTTCGTGACTCTTGTCGAAGGGAAGAAGCAATTTCGATACCAGACCTGCCATTTTACCAGCATCGTGAACTTACCCTTTCTCTATTCGTCTACTCAATTATTTGCATTTACGTGCCAGGCCAAAATCCCCCTTCCAAGTTGTGTTTGCTCCTTTATGACTGTAGATTAATCTACCCCCGGAAGGGTTTCATCTTTACGTAGTACAAGATAAAAACTCAAAAATAAATAAGATCTACATGCTATCCACACTCACTAGAAAGAAAATACACTCATTTTTATCTGAAAGGTCCGGGTATGAGGCCAAGGTGGTTAGCATGCCCGTAATCATGTTGCGCCTTCCGTGTGTGTGACATACGCTCGGCCTATGGACGGTGTCTCAAAATTTGAACTCACTATGTCGAAGACCGACATGATTTTTATGGGCTGAAAGGGGAAGAAATCGTGTATGTTTTTGGCATAGGGTGTTCGAATGACTCCCGGTTCGAATGAAACAAAGTCCGGAACTTCCGAATAAGGATATAAATTTGTAGCATTATTGGCTCAGTTTACACTTCGATCAAAAAGAAAAGAGCTTCTGGACTCGTATCCGGACCCATGAGCGATTTTAGAAACGTGACAGATTTTCAGGGTTTTCTCATCGAGAATTGTGTGAATGGTCATCCGTCTAAGAGATTATTACTAACATATGATGTGATAATTTTCAAAGTTTTTCACTTGATTTATTTTTCCTCTGTTGGCCATGTGTTTTTTTCCCATCCCTAATTAGAGGAGACTTCCTCTAGTCAATCTTTTAGTTGTTATTTTACAAAACATCAACATCACCCACATTATATTTCGTCAAATTTACTAATGCATGAGGTCCGTTACTTATAACTCATCGATCAGAACCATAGTTGGTGGAATAAGAGTTTATCTCCTTTTATTCTAGTTTCTTTGTTCGAAGTTAAATCGTTGCTTGGGTTTATGTCATCTTTTCATTGTAAGATCAGTTTAACATATGGAAAATTGGTACTTTTCTCTATGTTTGAGTGTGTTCTAACCTCATGCTATGTGTGACTGCTAATGAGCGTCCATTTTAAACGTGTCGCGAATGTATTAGAACAAGCTGGGTCGAATGAATTTTGACACACTGCATCAATATTCATCCAACTTTGATGATATTTTGGCATTTTTTGGCAATGAGAATTTGACGATAGGCATGTATCGCTAAAAATCCCTACATGGTAATGCTAGATGAAGTTCTTTAAGGGAGGTTGGGATATATGATTGTGGCTACTACGAGGTGATGATGAGACCATTTGAAGCATGGACCAACGATGATGGCATGGTGCATCATGTAGACGTGTTGGTGCATTTGATCGAAGAGTGGGAAGTTGCTAGAAGTTATCAAGTATTAATTCGAGCAAGTTATGCCCATGGAAACATAGGAAGTTACCGAGCATATGAAGTGAGGGGGAGGACTGACCAATCTTGGACGCGCACAAAGAGTTTAGTAGGGTTGATAAAGTGGCGTAATTATCGTCTTATCAAAGAAGACTTAATGTCCAAACACCTAAAAAGACTCAAAAGCTTCGACCGGATTACTCGCAGTTGAGTCGAATTGTCAAAAGAAAAAAAAGGTTGTGGTAAAAGACGGAAGGTAAAGTCATGCACGTGTCTTCCCCATTTGTTGTCTTATTTTCTCTCAATTTCTAAGGCACTTCGGAAAGCCATTTGTGAGGATACATTGATCATAAGCCCGCTAGTATTTGGACGATTGCGCCATATGGAACCAGCAAATTAATCGGTGTGAAAATTTGTCCTCTCAATGTGCTATTTTATCTGCTAATCTACAAGTTCATTCTAGAGGTGTGGAAGGATAGGCCAAATCAAGAAAAGTGATGCATTAGGAAGCCTGTGAATAGCAGAGTTCTTTTCAATGGGTGAGACCAATGTAAGATGGTAATCAAACTAGAATTTTTATATGAGTAACGAGTACTTATAAGTAAAATTTTCTTATCATACTAGATTCTCGTTTTAGGTTCTTATGAGTGAAACACCAAAAGTTTAGAACATTTCATCGAATATCCAGTCATGTCCTAATTTTTGAACTTATGCATTCAAGTCCTAAATGGTTTCCATTGAGTGCAGTTTAATCTTATTAGCAAACTCACTGTCAAATTTGATAACATGGATGCCAAAATATGACTTGGCATTTTGTAATTTTTTTTTAACCTACATGCTATGATGTGGCACTAATGTGGCCCCACATCAGTAAAATTCAAAAATTTAAAAATTGAAGAAAAAATAAATAATAAATAAATAAAAATCCAAAGACTAGATAAAATTGAAAGTCATAGAGAGCGAAACCGTCGTTAAGGGCAGTTTGAAGGATTGGAGACGATAGAATTGCCCCCACTTCGTCGCTTTCTTTATTCTCAATGAGCAAAGCCAGCACTTCTTTTTCTTTGTCCTCCATCCTCCTATTCAATTTAGTTGGCACAAGCCTGTAAAATATTGAATCAAATAGCTTGATTTTTTGGATGTTATGTCGATTCAATGGGCTTATGAAAAATGAAATATTTTACCTCAAATCTTGGATGTAGACCAACTGAAGGGAGTAATCACAAGCTGAGCTTGTTCCTCCTGAAGATGTAGTTTTAAACTATTTTCTCTCTCCCTCTCTCTTGATAATTTAAAAATATTTATACAGATATAGTCAGTGTTTTATCCCCTTTCAAAGAGGTCAGCTTATACCGGAAAATGGACAGAGCTAAACTTGAACCAAATCATATGCACGCATGGAGATATAAAAAAAAAAAAAAATAAGTTTTATGTTATTTGGTATTGAGTGTATGATTTTTTGAGAGCATCAACCAATTATATGAATCGTTTTTCTCCTCTTTGTCAATTGTTGATTTTGGCATCCCCTTTGCGCTTCTACTTCACTTCTTCTCCTTATTATCTCGAATTATTTGGTATTAGAGCCGAAAAAAAAACCAATTATATTGCATTGAAATTTTCCATCAAATTGGTTTATGTTCTAGTCCTCTCTTTAAATGGATGACGAGTGTGTCTGACCTTGGCATTTTTATTTCCTTTATCGTCAGGCAGCTATATTAAACTATAAGCTGTAAATTTCATTCATATTTTGTGATTCGTGGGCTTAGCTTATACTGGAAAGTAAAGAGAGCTAAACGTGAAACAAATTATATACATGCACGGAGATATATAGAAAAAGAAGTTTTGCGTTGTTTTTTTTATTGAATAAATGATTCTTTGAGCATCCAACCAATTCAATGACTCATTATACAATCCCAATACCTTAAATTACTTTTGGGGCACCTCTCAACGATTATGTTTGTGTTTTCAGGATGCCTTTGCATGGTAAAAGTTGAAAAATGGGACAACCCCCAAAATTTTTATGTACCTGAGCGCAAGGATACTTTAATGTTTTTCTTCCCCCTTTTAGGAGAGGCACAGGTACCTTCCCACCCAGTTTGTGTAAAAGTTGTTTGGCATTTTTAAGAAAGCTTGATGTCTCGCTTCAGCTTTTAACTTTTGCTTTGCTTCCATAAAATAAGCACATGAAGTCCGAATGTTATTGGCGTAAAATGACGCACAAAAGCTTTGTGGCATTTCCGAACATTGCAAATATAATTAAGAACATGAAAATATAAAGTGGGGTAGTCTCCATATAAAGTCAATATTACATTTGTTTAGGAAGGTCTAAAAGTTTTGTTGTGCAAAACTCTACAAGTTTACAAACTTTTACCGGTGCGATGGGTATGTCATTCGACTTGATTTGAAAAACTCTAAGGCTACGCTCCATCCACGAGGGTTTCCTTGTTGTTCCTTCTCAGGTTCACATTCGAACTACTCTGCGTTCTAATGGTTGCTGCTTCAAGCTACTCTACGGGTAGAAATTACTAAGTTGATAGAATTAGTATATTATGCATGAAGAAAAGCCCGTTAAAAAATTATTTAAGAACTAGTACAAAGCGACCGTTCTTTCAATGGGATTTCCTTTTCTTTTTTTTTTTTTTTTTTGGTGCTTGATTGATTAAGAATCAGCTTCTTTTTCTTTATTCACTAATAATACAAAAAAAAAAAAAAAATTAAGAGAGTATATCATGTTTGTGGTGGTAGTGAAATGTTACGGAGAAGAATACTAGAAAGAGTCGTAAATTGAGAGGGGGATTTTCCTTTTATACTTGCGAAAGAACGTATGCGTACACTTATTAAAAGATAAACTATGCGTGGATTGAGGGACTGACCAATCTTTGACGCGCACGAAGAGTTTAGTGGGGGTTCATAAAGTCTCTGTAATCACCGTCTTGTTAAAGAAGACTTAATAAATCTCCAAGCAACTAAAAATCCTCAAAAAGTTTCGACCCCATTACAAAAGCGTCTTGTCCTCTTCATTTCTCCTTCCTCTCTCACTTTTTATGAATGCTTCGCCCACTTCCTCACAATTGAGTCCACATTTTGAGGAGATTCTCTCTCTTTTTTCTTTCCGTTTGAAAGATCTTGAGGATGGATGATTGAAACATCTGCCATGAATTTTGCTGAACGTTACAACTAATTAAATGAGATTTTGCATCTATTTCTAGTCATTCTTTTGTTACAGTATTTTGGCAGGGAGGAGTCCCTATTACTTGGATCAGATTATAAGTCATACAGATTCCATTTGGATGACATTTTTTTTCTTGTAATGGAATCTTTCATTTGTTGTGTTTTTTCCTCTCAATTTCTAGGGCAGGCGGCCGCTCAGCAGTTTGAGAGCGATTTCATTTTCCCTGCGTTTACATGGAACTTTCAAAAGGAGCTGCGTGGAAGCTTCCTGTGTTCATCATTTGGACATGGCTTAATCTTTTCGGCTTTTTGACTTGTGTCGCCTATTATTACTTTTTTTTTTTTGGTAAAATGCCTATTATTACTTTCATAGCCATTGAAATTGGAAAATATTTTTAACCCTTGCATTTTAACTTTTTTTAAGGAGGATTAACTTTCTTCTTGTGAGAGTCGGAAGTCTCAGATGCAATCTAGTGTTTTCACAAAAATTGTTATTCTTCTTTAACTGCAGTCTTACATTTAAATTATGTGTGTAAGAATTGTGCCATGTCTTGAGTGTGGATCCAATTTGTGCCATCTCTTGTTTGGATCCAATTTCATAATGAATCTTTCTCAAGGGGCCTCATTGTTTAGGAAGTTTGTCCTTGTGTTTGATTGCGTTACTATACACATCACATTTGATGTTAATTTTGTGCTAGATTTGCATTGAACAAAAGCGTGAATCTTTTATAAGATTAGGGGTCTATTCGTTTCGCAGAAAATATGACGTTTTTAGAAAATGTTTTCTAGGAAGTTATTTTTCAGAAAAATGATAATATTTTCGACGTTTAACTAAATATAAAAATAAATTAGAAAATATTTTTGTAGTTTGTTATAGAAAATTTCATTTAATTTTCCTCCATGAGCTCCTTTAATAAAATTTTTATTTTTTAAAAAATTGAATTTTTAATTGTTTTTCTTTTTTTTCTTTTCCTCCCTCTTTTTCGATCAGTCGCCAGCCATAGCAACTAGCGACGGCCAAAGGCAAGCTCCCGCACTCATTGATCTAGCAAGTGGCAAGTTCAAGCTTTCATATGTCTAGTGGTCGGCCATTGCCGAAGAAGAAAGAAAATAAAAGGAAATATAGAAAAAAAGAAAAGAAATAATTTGAACTTTTTGGAAAAGAAAAAAGAGAAAAAAAAAAAGAAAGAAAGGAGAGAGGCTAGCTAGCTACGCGTGTGAGATAAGAGAGATTGAGTAAGGAAATTTTTTTCCTTTTTTTTTTTTAGAAGCGGAAAATATTTTTTCCCATTCTAGAAGACTTTTTCTATTAATTGAGAATATTTTGCCTAACTAATTAATTTTCTATTATATAAATACCAAAAAATTCAGTATATATCTTCTTAGAAATTATTTTTCATGTAAACAAATGGATGCTAATTCAATTGTAATAACAATTTTCCTTGATATCACCAACTTCAGCTGGACGCATAAGCAACGGTGCATGTTTTTAATCTTTCTTGCACAGCTAAACGTGGACGATCATGTCTCGACTCAAGATAGAGAATATTCGATAGGAGATGCCTCTCCGAAGATTCGCCATAATCACCAGCGGCAATTTCTCACATCAAGTTCTCCTTACGTGGAGCGTTCAGACTAAAAGATTACCAAGTTTTACATATCTTCTTCCGGTAAAAAAAAAAAAAAAAAAAAGATTAATTGAATGATGGGATCACCTGTAAAATCTTCCAATTACGCCCATGTAGAGGACAACTCGCATCCGTAACAATATGCTAAAAAGAGCACGCCTCACCGGCCTTGGGTGAAACCGGTTTGGGACAGATTTGAAAACCAGTTCGCAATTAAAACCGGTTTAATAGATTCAGGCAAAACCCTAAAATGTCCTAAATTTACAACACCTTCTACTTTCTGTTTCGCGCTCCCAGATCTGGCCTCTCTCTCGTCTCTCCAGCAGCGCCCTTCGTTTTTTTCTCTCTCTGGTCTCGCCTGCGTCGCCGTCTCGTCTAGTCTCTCTCTCTCTCTCTCTCTCGATCTCGCGGACTGTGGCCTCACCTTTGTCGGCCTGCCGTCAGTCAGCCCACTAGGTACTCTCTCTTTATGTCAGTTTCGTTTTCGATTACTTCATGGAATGTTTTGATTCCGGCGTGCTCTAATTTTGATTTCTTCAGCAGTTCGCCATCACCGATTGATGGCTGTGAGTCGTGACTAACCGCACCCACCCCCGTTTTTTTTTTTTCCTTTTGTTGATGTCTTGCCTCAAGCAAGGTCATTGACAATTTTCGTTCAGCTTGATTCTGTCTCAAGTCCAGTTAGCTACGTGCGATGGCGCCCTCCACTGACACATCAGGAATGGAATTCGAGGTGTTCCTGAGTTTTAGGGGTCCTGACACTCGGATTGGCTTTACTAGTTACCTCTATCATGACATGGTTGAGAAAGGAATCCGTGTCTTTAGAGATGACAAAGAGCTCAACGTCGGTGAGAAGATTGAGGATCTTTTCAAAGCCCTCAACGACTCTCAAATCTACATCCCCATCTTCTCTGAGAACTTTGCTTCCAGTCCATGGTGTCTCCGTGAGGTTGTTCGAATGGTAGATTGTGCTAAAAATTCAAATGGGAAGAAGGAGATCCTTCCCATTTTCTTAGTGAAGCCGGAGGATGTCAAGAGTAGTACCGGATTGTACAGTAATGCCCTGTCTAAGCTTGAGAAGGAGAAGGCGAAGTATGGCGATGAGGAGGAGAAGTTGAAGTATGACCCCGATGAGGTGAAGAGCTGGAGAGGTGCTCTTCGTGAGGTTGCATCTAGAGTTGGTTGGAAGCTGGAAGGACTAGAGTAAGTTTCCACAACTTTTTCGTGTAATTAATTTTAATATAATCTGTCAAAGAATTTTTTTATTTAGGATAAACTCTAATCGATCCCGTTATACATCTAATGATATCAATAGTCTCTGTGCTTTTGCCTTATGTTCAATCTTCGTCCCCTGAGAAATTAATTTCTCTGTAAGTTGATAAAAGTCGGGGTACTAGAAGGCTGCTCTTCGTGAGGTTGCAACTAGACTAGGTTGGAAGCGGGAAGGGAAACGGTAGGTTTTCCACTACCTTTTCTGAGTTATTAATTTTAACATAATCTATCGAGAAATCAACTAAAATATTATTCGTCGTGCTATTCACTTAACGATGTCAATCATCTCTAGGACTTTTACCTCATATTCAATCTAGTAGTCTTCGAGTTATTAATTTCTCTGCAATTTTAAAAAAGTTGGCCTAGATGTTAGGTCATCGTCAAGTTGTTTCTGAATGCTAAGCTAGCATCCTGTTTGGTTGTCAAAAACCGTAAAACAAATTTAAATAGAAAAATTAATAATTTTCAAAAAATTTAGAAAAAGGAAAAGTGGAAACAACAGAGCAATATTAATGCTTATTCATTTAGATCAAACATATTGATTTTGTATTGCTAGCAAAATTATATGTTTGATCAATCTCCAAATGTTGCCTACACATAATAAATAACTAAAGTTATTTGATGAAAATCAGTTTTCAACAATGAAAATTTATTAGTTTTATGTTGATGAGGAAACGCCCGGATCATATTTATTAGTTTTATGTTGATGAGTGAAACGCCGGGATCATGTGACATATTCTCTACTATTATTAAAGGAACTATACAGACTGTTATGGATGGTGAGTTTTATCTGCAAAATCCCACGGCTCTCCCTCGTGTTTTAATGGTGCTTCTTGCAAAAAAAGAAAGACGCGTGAAACATTAACAATATGTTTAGTTCCAATAACAACCATATGTTTTATACATTTGATTTTAGGGGTATTTTAGAAATTCTGAGAATAGTCCTCCTTTGTTACATATGGGTGTGCAAAAGACTTATATTTTCAAAGAAAAACAGAGCGATAGTATTAAGTTTCAGCGTAGTAATTATAACATAGATGATTACTAGAAACAATAATCCTGCATCACCACCTCTCTTTCTTAATAACTAATTTGGAAATGGGAAAAGTTTAGTGACACTGTCTTTGCTGCTGCTCCTCTCTGTCTGTCTTTCTATTGTAGCGGTGGAGCTCACGCCGCTTGATGCAGCACCCAAAGCTTGGAGATTGATAGTGTCTCGATGGAGTTTCCCCATCGAGATTTCCGCACGAGAGAGAGAGAGAGAGAGAATGAGAGAGTGAGAGAGAGAGAGAGAGAGAGAGAGAGGGAGTCCTTCTTCTCGAGTAGTTTATATGAGTTTATTAAACTATAGCTCTTAAATTACGCGATTAATGAGGGGATTTGTTCCGGGGTGACATTAACAGTCACGTCGTTGCATGGCCATGCTACTGGTGCAGTTGTTGCTGCAAAAGCAAGCTGTGGCAAATTTCCGATAGAGAGAGAGAGAGAGAGAGAGAGAGAGAGAGAGAGAGAGAGAGAGAGAGGACTTGGAGACGCGGTATGGAGTGAATTTATTTTAATGAGGATTCTATAACATGAGGATTTTCTTTTTGGGTCTGATCCTATCCTATGACATGAGTTGATTGTTATTGATATTGAATCTTTAACGAGCCAAAGTTCTCCTCATTGCTACACTTAATTTTCATTTATTTAATTTATGAATAAGTAGAAGGTCAAAATAGTTATAAAACATATAATTAGATTCTTTTCCACTCTTTTCTCTTCTTTAACCAAATATGAAATCACCTAATTTCCTTCATTTCCTCTTAATCATTGCATTAAAACTAAACATTAGTGTTTGCTCCCAATCAGTGTGAATCTAGGTGGCAGCTAGTGTTTAAATCCCATTAATGGGAACCTGAGCAACAAAAGCAGCTAATTCAAGCCATTGTCATTGTAATTTTTTCGATGTAATTTGAGATTATATGTTTAAATGGATTAAATTTGTTATTTGAATGATTGCCACCATTTGTAAATCGGTCTTGATATAGCAAGTTGTAATTATTTTCTTAGTCTAAGTTCATCCACCATCTCTGTCTGGCAGGTATGGGGAACTTATAAAATTGATTGTTCGAGAGGTTCTACTTAAGCTGAAGGGGAAGAACATGTCTCTTCCTGACCATCTAGTTGAAACGGATGATCTAAAGGATATAGAGAAATTGTTGGATGTTGGCTCTAATAAACACGTACGTTTCATCATACTCCATGGGACAGGTGGTATTGGTAAATCAACTCTTGCTAGTGTTATTTTCAACCGATTCCGGTCTGAATTCGATTGCAGTAGTTTCCTTGGAGATGTCCAAAGTCATGGTCTTTTAGACATGCAAAAGAAACTATTGTCTGAAACTCTGGGGTTGAACTCTGCTCAAGAAATATATGATACCAACAATGGGATTGATCACATAATGAGAGGACTTGGCAAAAAGAAAGTTCTAGTTGTTGTTGATAATGTGGATGAGAAGAAGCAACTCGAGAACCTCGCTGGGAGCTGCGACTGGTTTGGTTGTGGAAGTAGGATCATTGTCACGGTTAGGGACCTAAGGACAATACGAAATAAAGACAACCTAATGCGACCTAGCAATTACATGGACTACTCGGTAAAGGAGATGCCTCTTGATCAAGCGATTCAGCTTTTCAGCAAGCACGCTTTTAGAAGCAATACTTCTTTGAAAGATTGCTACGAATTCTCAAAAGAAGTCATTTCAAGTGTAGGAAAGCTCCCTTTGACTTTGGAAGTCGTGGGTTCTCTTTTCGCCAACACGATTAGATCTGAGTGGGACGAGAGATTGGAGGAATTAAAGCGAGCCCCATATAAGGACATTCGACAAACATTGATGATAAGCATCAAGAAGTTGGACAAAATAGAAAAAGCCATATTCCTAGACATAGCATGTTTTTGTATCGGAGAGGATAAGACTTATGCAGACTACATGTGGCGTAATAGTGACTATTCTCCACGCAGCGCAATTGATGTTCTTATCCTCATGTCATTGATAAAGATTAAAGAGGACGATAACACATTTTGGATGCATGATGAAGTTCGAGATCTAGGAAGGTATATTGTGAAGGAAGAGAATTTTGAAGATGCTACAGCGCGCCGTTGGGTACGAATTGATGAGAATACTCTAGACATACTAAAGAGTAATGAGGTAAAAGTTATTACAAGTCGAAGATATGATCAATCCAGAAAAATCTTTGGTCATGTGCTTTAAAATGAGAATATCGGTTGATGGCTTGCTGTGGTTTCTAACATATAGAGAAAATAGAAAGCATCTCTTAAACAACAAAAGTATATATTTTCATGCCTTAGCCAAGTAAAACAAGAAGAAAGATAACGCACCGTTTGGTTGGTTGGAATTTTTCATTTCTTGTTTCAATGAGAATGAATGAGTTCTTTTATTCGTTGAAAAGGTGTTTAGTTTGTGAAAAGACGGAGAAATCAGCACCGAACGGACATTTTAAATAGCTTGGTTTGTCTTATTTTCTAGTTGAGAGAAGTGCAGTAATTTTTTTGTTACAACATGCGCTTGATTTAATTTGTCTTGAGTTGAAGAAGAACTATTGATGTTACTGACTACTTGCATTGATTTTTCACTTCCTGTGTTACACTCATCTTTATTCTCTTGTTGCTGGCAGGAAAAAAGAGCCGTACGAGCACTCAATTTGGGTATTAGTCACGACTTGACACCTGAAGAACTAGTCTATTTGCCAATGCTGAGGTTCCTTGGAGGGGAAAGACTAAATTTCGTTGGCAACTTCGAGAATCTTCTTCATAATTTGAGATGGCTTTCTTGGCGTCATTGCCCGCTATATTTTTCAGCAACGAATCTTCACACGGTGAATTTGGTCGTGCTCGACCTTTCGCAAAGCAAAAATCACCCACGATTGGGGTGGATGGAGGCAAATCAAGGTATTAACACACCTCGCTTATGTTCACTTCATATTTTTTAATTGACTTCGCTAGCTAGTTGTATACTATCATATTCTCATACTTTTCGTTGGCATGGAATTGGCCTTTTTTTTTCATTGTAGATGGCAAAAAAGTTGAAAGTTCTAGACTTGACATGCTGCATTGAGTTAACCAAGACACCTGATTTTTCTGAGTTTAGCAAGTTGGAGAAATTGATTCTTTGTGGTTGCATCAGATTGTCTACCATTGATAACTCAATTGGTAAGCTAAAACTACTAAGTACTTTGAATATTGATCGATGTAATTTCCTCCAAGGGTTGCCCGAAGAAATCTGTTCTCTAGAATGCTTGTCGGAGATTATCTTGCCCAACTTCAAGAATCCAATCATGCTTCCCAAGAAACTAGGCAATCTAAAATCTTTGACAAAGCTTGAAATTCCATCATGTATCTGCCAAGTTCCTCACTCTATTGGAAGGTTGAATCTTACGAATTTGGTTTTGTCTTCTTGCATGTATTTACATGAGCTTCCGGACTCTATTGGAGAACTAGAGTTATTGGTCGAGTTAGATTTATCTAAATCGGGGATTTATGCTCTCCCTTATTCCATTGGAGGGTTAAAGAATCTCAAACATTTGCTTTTATCTTATTGCAAAAATCTAAATGAGCTTCCGGACTCTATTGGGTGTCTAGATGCGTTGATCAAGTTGGATTTAAGTTTTTCGGCGATCTCTATTCTCCCTAATTCCATTGGAAGTTTAAAGAATCTCAAGCATTTGTGTTTAGTTGAATGCAAGAATCTATATGAGCTTCCGGAGTCCATAGGGGAACAAGAATCATTAGTGATGTTGGATTTATATCGTTCAGGGGTTTCCGTTATCCCTAGTTCTATTGGAAGGTTAAGGAATTTCACGAATTTGTCTTTTTCTGGATGCAATAATCTATCTAAGCTTCCAGATTCTATCGGAGAACTAGAATCATTGGTTAATTTGAATTTAGATGACTCAGGGATCTCCATTATTCCTAATTCCATTGGAAGGTTAAAGAATGTCAAGCATTTGCTTTTAACTGAATGCAAGAATCTATATGAGCTTCCGGAGTCCATAGGGGAACTAGAATCATTAGTGACGTTGGATTTATATGGTTCAGGGGTTTCCGTTATCCCTAGTTCTATTGGAAGGTTAATGAATTTGACGAATTTGTCTCTTTCTAGATGCAAGAATCAACTTGAGCTTCCAGACTCTATCGGGGAACTAAAATCATTGGTTGAGTTGGATTTAAATCACTCAGGGATCTCCGTTGTTCCTTATTCCATTGGAAGGTTAAAGAAACTCAAGCATTTGCGTTTATATGGATGCAAGAATCTAGATAAGCTTCCGGAATCCATAGGAGAGCTGGAATCATTAGTGACGTTGGATTTAAGACTTTCGGGGTTTTCGTTATCCCTAATTCTATTGGAAGGTTAATGAATTTCACGAGTTTGTCTTTTTCTGAATGCAATAATCTACTTGAGCTTCCAGAATCTATTGGGGAACTAGAATCATTAGTTGAGTTGGATTTAAATTACTCGGGGATCTCCGTTGTTCCTAATTCTATTGGAAGGTTAAAGAATCTTCAGCATTTACTTTTAGCCGAATGCAAGAGTCTATATGAGCTTCCAGACTCCATAGGGGAACTAGAATCATTGGTCGAGTTGAATTTAGAACTTTCTAGGGTCTCCGTTCTCCCTAATTCCATTGGAAGGTTAATGAATTTGATGTATTTGTCTTTTCGGATGCGATAATCAACTTGAGCTTCCAGACTCTATCGGGGAACTAAAATCATTGGTTGAGTTGGATTTAAAATTCTCGACAATCTCTATTCTCCCCAATTCCATTGGAAGGTTAAAGAATGTCAAGCATTTGCTTTTAACTGAATGCAAGAATCTATATGAGCTTCCGGAGTCCATAGGGGAACTAGAATCATTAGTGAAGTTGGATCTAAATCTTTCAGGGGTTTCTGTTATTCATAGTTCTATTGGAAGGTTGATGAATTTGACGAATTTGTCTTTTTCTGAATGCAATAATCTGCTTGAGCTTCCAGATTCTATCGGTGAATTAGAATCATTGGTCGAGTTAGATTTAAATCGGTCGGGGATCTCCGTTGTTCCTAATTCTATTGGAAGGTTAAAGAATTTGTAGTATTTGCTTTTAGCTAAATGCAAGAATCTATATAACCTTCCGGACTCTATAGGAGAACTAGAATCGTTGGTCAAGTTGGATTTAAATCACTCGAGGATCTCTGTTGTTCCTAATTCTATTGGAAGGTTAAAGAATCTACAATATTTGCTTTTAGCTGAATGCAAGAATCTATATAAGCTTCCGGACTCTATAGGAGAACTAGAATCATTGGTCGAGTTGAATTTAAATCACTCGAGGATCTCCGTTGTTCCTAATTCTATTGGAAGGTTAAAGAATCTGCAGTATTTGCTTTTAGCTGAATGCAAGAATTTATATAAGCTTCCGGACTCTATAGGAAAACTAGAATCATTGGTCGGGTTAAATTTAAAACTTTCTAGGGTCTCCGTTGTCCCTAATTCCATTGGAAGGTTAATGAATTTGACGAATTTGTCCTTTTTTGGATGTGATAATCTACTTAAGCTTCCAGACTCTATTGGGGAACTAGAATCATTGGTCATGTTGGATTTAAATCGCTCGGGGATCTCTTCTTCCCGATTCTATTGGAAGGTTGAAGAATCTGAAGTGTTTGTGTTTAGGTGAATGCAAGAATTTATATAAGCTTCCGGACTCTATATGGAATTAAAAGCAGTTGTCGACTATCTGGGGTCTCCGTTCTCCCTAACTCCATTAAAAGATTAACGACTTTGACGAATCTGTCTTTTTTTGGATTCGATAATCTACTTGAGCTTTCAAACTCTTCGAGGAACTAGAATCATTGGTCGAGTTTGATTTAAATTTTTTAGAGATCTCCATTGTTCCTAATTCTATTGGAAAGTTAAAGAATATGCAGCATTGGTTTTGAGCTGAATGCAAGAATCTATATGAGCTTCCGGAATCTAAAAGGGAGCTAGAATCGTTGGTGAGGTTGGATTTAGAACTTTCAAGGATCTCTGTTATCCCTAAGTCCATTGGAAGGTTAATGAATTTGGCGAATTTGTCTTTTTCTGGATGTGATAATCTACTTGAGCTTCTAGACTTTATCGGGGAACTAAAATCATTGGTCGGGTTGGATTTAAATCACTCGGGGATCTTCGTTGTCCCTAATTATATTGGAAAGTTAAAGAATTTTCAGTATTTGGTTTTAGTTGAAAGCAAGAAACTATATGAGCTTCCGGACTCTGTAGGGGAACTAGAATCATTGGTGAAGTTGGATTTAAAACTTTCAGGGGTCTTCGTCATCTCTAATTTCATTGGAAGGTTAATGAATTCGACAAATTTGTCTTTTTTTGGATGCGATAATCTACTTGAGCTTCCAGACTCTATCGGGGAACTAAAATCATTGGTCGGGTTGGATTTAAATCACCGTGGTAAATGTGGAGCTTGACCCGTTTGAGGATCTTGGACTTAAATAGAGCCCAATCTCTACGATACCGAGAAAGATTAATGGTTTCTCTAGTCTCCGAATGCTTAAAATTTCCAGCCACCGACTTTCCCTGATTGTAGTTGCTGAATTCCTTGTTCTTCCCGAGCTCTCAAGCCTAGTTCATTTACATCATCTTGAAGCGCGTAAACAATGCATGACATTTTGGATCCCGAATGAGGTTACCTCAACTTGCAAGGACGCGCAGTCCATCAATCAGCTTCCACTTAGCTTGGCAACCTTGAAACTCCACTCCATCCTACAATTGCCAGATATTTTTAACTTCCAAAGCTTGTCAGTTCTGTCTATCAGTGAATTTTTGACGCCATGCTTGCTTGATCTATCGCGCTTGAAGAGGCTACAAGAGTTACAGCTTAGTAACTTCCCCAAACTAGCGGAGATTCTCAGTCTTGGGGAACTAGAATCACTAGAGTTTCTATACATTACCATGTGTGATGTGATTAGAAAGTTTCCTAACTAGTCGAAGTTGAAAAATTTACTGCGTCTCGAGCTAAAACATTGTGCAAAGTTGAAAGCTGTCGAAGGCTTAAAAGAATTGAAAATTTTGAAGAATGTGAAGATCAAATGGTGCTTGTCCTTGGAAAGGTTGCCTGACGTGCCCTTATCCACCAAGTTGGAGACAAATTGGACATCGCCAAAACCTGCAGACGACATCATTCAGCCGGCGAAGCGGTTGCGACTTTCGTTGGAATAGTATGACAGGCAAGCAATTACAGCCTTGTTGAAATTCTCAGGTTCCTTTTGATTACGATGAAAGAAAACATAAGTTTTCATATCGTTTTTTTTTTGCTAACCTGGTTTGGATAAAGGCTAAGAAAGAAAGGGCCGCGAGTATTTGGAGTTTTGAAGCCCTGCATGCGGAATAAAAACCAAATTCACGGCCTTGCCTGTGGAAGAAGGCCCAATTTTGCAACCCTCATTCACCACCGACATGAACTAATCCAGGTGTCCTCATGTCACTTCTTGAGCCATATATCGTATTTCTTGATGTTGTTAAGATGATGTTTGCTTTCTCAAATTGAATTCTCGCGATGCATGAAGTTGTTATGCTTTATTCATTTTAATTATCTCTAATGCATGCATTATTATGTATGACTAGGCTTAACAAATATTCATTACAAATATCTATGATAATCGGTTGCATTAGGCATGACGGCACATCTGACTCTATTTGTTTCGCGGGAAAAGTAGCATTTATGAAAAATATTGTCCAAGAAACCATTTTTTTTCGGGAAAATGTAATTATTTTTTGGTATTTAGTTGAAACTTGAAAATGAAATGGAAAATATTTTTTATTATTTGGTAAGGAAAATCTTTTTCTCCATACACTTTTTTTTTCAATATTTTTTATTATTTTATTTTATAAATCGATTTTTCAATTTTTGTTTTTCATTTTTGAAAATATCAATTTTTAAATTATTTTTATTTTTATTTTGTTTTTTTGTTTTTATCTTCTTTGCCAAAGCTCGCTAGCCTCAAGCCTCGCTAGATTGGTGAGTGCAAAGTGGCAACCGGAGCTTGCTAGAGGTCAATAAGCCTCTGGCTCATCGCCGCCACTCACGAGGGCAAGCCTTTAGCTCGTCAACCTAGGCCTCACCAAAGGTTCACGTTTGCTGCTCTAAGCGGGAGCCTCTAGTTTGCCAATTTGGCGAGGCTTGAGGAGCGACGTTGGCAAGCCTTGAGCTTGCGCAAGGCTAGCAAGCTTGAGGCTCGTCTATGGCTAGTCATTGGCCGTAGTCATGATTGACGATTGGCTAAGAAGAAGGTGGAAAAAAAAAATAAAAGGAAAAAAAGGAAAAAGAGAAGAAGAAAAAAGAAAAAATAATTAAAAATTTGAATTTCTAAAAAAGAAAGAAGAGCGGCTAGTAAGGTATGAGATAAGAGAGAGTGAGTAAAAGAAAATATTTTTCTCAACTTGAAAAGTGGAAAATATTTCTCCTATTTTAAATTTCTTTATTTGATGAAAATTATTTTCCCCGACTAATTCATTTTCCTTGAAATAAACACCAGAAAATCTAAAAATATTTTTCTGGAAGTTATTTTCTCCTAAAAATGAACGGAGTATTAGTATTTGTGGTTTTACCATTGGAAAAACTAAAATTATTTCCAATTTGTCTTCCATCCCACATTTGATGAAACAATTATGGGGATTACGGCAATTTCCAATTTCCAATTTGTACGTCACATCAAGGACTAGGTTTGCGTTTAGCGTCCAGATCAGCATATATCGATGGTTTACATTGACCAATAATTTAAGTACCCTAAATTCAGAGAATGAATTGACTCAACATTTAATGTAATAGAAAATTCATAAATGCTGCTTTAGATATAAAACATTTACATACAATGACTGTTGTGAAAAACCTATATGGGTCACATACTTTCTGTTTTTCAGTAAATTTCTTCAATTGATGTTAGTTTTGAGATGAAGGTAGGGTGGGACAGCTAAGATGGATGCGATGCGGCGCATATTACTCATCCTTTATGGACTGCGCTGAACGATGGGCTATGTACTGCAAGGACCAATCAACGGTTAAAAATACCTACGCTAAAATCTCCTCTTTTTTATTTTATTTTTTGCTAACATTGTTTGCAAATTTTGCGTTTATATGTGGTTCAATAGGCGAATAAATCAACTCGAGATAGACAAAAAAAAAATTAAATAAAAACCTTTGCACTTAAATCCTTAAGCATTTGACTGGTAATATAAGAGGCGCGAGTCTATTGTGAATTGATTAATGAACTAGTGCTCGTGAAACATCACTTAATTAAGAGGTTACATTTGGCTTCGCCACTTCTTTTTTTTTTTTTCCTTTATTTCTTGCCCCCTTCTATTTTGTCTTTTTTCTTTTTCTTTTTTTTTGAATAAAATGGATTGTCAAAATTATACCCCCGCGCCTCTTTGTCAATAATGCACATTACATGCTTACCATAATATATATATAATAATGCAGCACATTTGACACCCGCATGAACTACTCTGCTCCATTTGTTTTGAAAAAAATGAATGATTTGAAAAATATTTTCTAATTGTATGGGTTGAAATAAGTATTTAATTAAAAATATTTTCATTATCAATAACAATTTATGTCTAGAATTTTCTTAGACGATTAAATTATTTTTTGCTTGTATATTTTTTGCAAGCAATTTTTTTTTTTTTTTCAAATCATCCATTTTTCTCAAAATAAATGCACCCTAAGTGTCCTCATGTCAATTCTTGAGCCATATACTCTATTACTTGATGATGTTAACGTGACGTTTTCTTTTCCAAATTGAATTCTTGGGCTGCATGAAGTTATTATGTTTTATTTATTTTGATTATCTCTAAAGCATGATTTTATTATTTATGATAAGGCTGAACAAATATTCATTGCTAATAGCTATGATATGGTTGCATTAGGCACGACGGCATCTCATAGCATTTGTGGTTTAGCCAATGAAAGACTAAATTATTCCAACTTGTCATCCATCACACATTTGCTGAAACAACAATGGGTACTTCTGCAATTACCAAATCTGCTTATTGAATTTGTGATTCCACATGGCCAATGAGTTGGATCAGCTATCAAGGACTTGTTTTACATTTAATGTTCAAAACAACACATATTCATGATTTTCGTTGAAATAGTAATGTAATTACCCAGAATTGATCAAGCTGGGATGACGTGTTTACTATAAGAGCAAACATTGTTTGCTTGAGTCTGCTCACGATTAAAGAAAATGGTAAATCATCGATACGAAATCGATCAGATTCTGAAAAGGTCAAACTCAAGAAAAGGAATCGCTTGCCCTAATCCAAACATATTTTGCCATTTCAGCTGATGGCGAACTAGATTTAGGTGTGCCAGGCCACAAGGCCGATGATCACCTATATGCATGATTGCCCTGTTGAATCCCGATATATTGGAGAGGTAAAATTAGTTTTTTGCACAAAAACATATTCAAAATGTTACATGACCAGCGCCCGAAAAAACAAAAGCTTTTGCAAAGAGTATTGTCAAATTGGGAGATGTCTCAATAGTTACAAGTTTAGTCCGTGGACAGATTTCTGAGAGTATGATTTTAAACTCCAAGTGCGCATGTTTTTCGTTATACTCTCGTCCGGCTGTTGCGTCACCTAGTCTACATAAGCGTGTTTTACCTTGTTTAGCATGCTCTGTTGTCTAAGACGTCGTATTATGCGTAACTGCAATCAATAAATTGCTCCAAGGACATCTTGTATGGGTTCATGTGCAAGGTGTAGAAGCTAATTTAATAAAATCAGGCTACTCGCAAGTCTAGCAATAGAGTCCGGAAGCCCCCTGTATATTTGATTGTTTTGGCTGAAATAATCATATAACTGCTGGTATGTATTGGGGAGTGTTGTTGGTTCTCTTCTCATGATCATGAGGTCGTTTATGGTCATGGATACTCGGCACTAACACTTACGTAGCAAAATTGTGCAAGAAACGAGTTTCTAGACAATGCCATGAAAGCCGACAACTGTTTGCCTTTTCCCTGGATATCCTAGATGTTTGCTAAAGTATCTTGTCAGATTTCTGATCTAGTATGTTCCTTGCAGGCAGAAGTATGGGGTCTTGATCCTAGAGAAATCGATGTTCTAGTTGTTGGGGGTCCTGTAGGAGCGACAACTTTACACTTTACCTCTTTTATCTCAGGTTTGCGATCCATTCTTCCTAGAAGAACTTATATGTATGACAGGGATGTTGTTAGGCATTGCACTTTTCTATAAACGGATAAATGTCAGTTGGCATTTGCAATCTAGAGGTTAAACCACCTAGTTCTTTCACTCCTCAAGAAATTGATCACCTAACATCTCGCATCCAAAGTGTTGGGACAGTAATTGTTGAAGTAAATAAGTTTCCATTTTCTATGGATTTAGCTGTTAATATCACATTCCAGTTAGTTTCTTCAGATTCAGGTTTTCAGGTCGTAAAATAGTGCTTTAGCTGTTGTACTGATGTTAATTTTGAAACAGGTTTTATCAAGCTTGGCAGTACAAAGGCCACCTAAGTAGTATACTGTTACAAGCAAGCAACTCATTCTCCACACATGACTGCATGCTTAATCATGTTAGTCTCTAAATTCTTTGAATTCACAAGCCGTTTAGAAGATGTACTCTGTTCAGAACTTTCTTATGAGAATGATGAGATTTTCATGAGAATCACATCTTAGGTCCATGGGGCATATATCTTTTGCAAGTCAACTTTATAGCATTGTCCATGCACTTAAATGAACATATGAGAGCTTGTTATGATTTCTACCTTTAGAGGTCAAGGAATTTAACTTATCAAGGGTTAATACCCTTAAAAACTCTCCGCCAGTATATCTATGGTAAATTTACCTCAAATTAATTTGTTAATCACAAAAACTCTGAACTAATACATTTGTGACAAATTTATCTTAAATGACCATAAAAAAACCCAAAACTGATACACTTGTGACAAATTTAACCCAAATTAATTTGTTCGATTGCCAAAAACCTCAAATTAGTATATTTGTGATAGATATATCTTCCGTTAAATTGGATTAAAACCACAAAAAATCACAAAAATAATACAATTATGATAAAAGAGAGTAAAATCAAAAACCTATATACTAATCAATTATCACATGTTATAACACTGAGCAATTTGATAGTAAAATTTAATGGAAACTAATTAAGGATAAATTTGTTATAAGAATACTAGTTTTTAGTAAATTTATCAAAAGTGTATCAGTTTGATGTTTTTTATGATCAAAAAATTAATTTTTGGTAAATTTATCACAGATACCCAGTTTGATGTTTTTCAAGATTTTAACCTATTTATTAATGGAAGCTTGGAAAACTATCAACTACCATTACCCAAGAAAAATCCTAACGAAGATATTTGTCGGAATTAATTGGACATCTTGCGTATGAAAGTATGTACAAGGTGATTACTTTGTCTTGGGCTATGGGCAGAAGCAAGCACTGTGGAACATATCTGAGTTTCTACTTATCTTGTCTTGTCCTCATTTAAGGAAAACAAAGGAAGGTAACAGAAAGAAGAAAGAATGTAAAAACAGAGCACCATACATCTTTTGTCATTACTGCTAAGAGAATGACTTGCATTTTGATGATAGGTGGAGTAGTCCATGCAGTGACATCATCGTTAAATCTGTCAGATTTTCTTGAAAGTGATTGTTGATGCCTACTTGAAATTAAATTTTTTCTGCATCTATTTCCACAGAGAAATTATGACAAGACGTCTTAGTCTTCACTTTCCTGCCTCCTTACCTTATATCGGGAAGCCAACTGAATTATGTAACTCTGTGCTTGCACAACTTTCAGGCTAAAGCTGGAGCTGGCTCTGCATCTCTCTCCATAGTCAGTCCCTTTTTTGGGTCCTTGAGATGTATTGTGATCTCTTTCATGAACAGGAAATCTGATGGTTATTCGCAATGCGGAGTAGACTCTTTTCATATGCTCAAATAATGTGAAAATGAATTATGCAGGCATATGTTGCTGTGAAGTTTGCCGATGCGTGCCTGCGTGGGTTGAGGGGCAACGCTGACATTGTTAAAGTGTGCCTATGATGCTTCTCAGGTTTGGCCCTTGAAAAAACTTATCGAGATCCAATCTCTTTACTTCTCTCTAATACAAACTAAAATGATCAATGATTTTCTTTATTGTTGTCCCCGTTTTTGCAGGGGAAAGAGCTTCCGTTCTCTGCATCCAAAGTCACCTCGATCGTACTAGGGTGAGAAGGTTTTTCCCTTTGGCCCGCTGAATTAGTACGAAAGGTCTGGAATTTTAATAATCCTGACATTTTTTAGGTCTACTTTGATTACATCAGAGGAAGATGAAGTTTTCCAATTTCGGCCTCTATTTGTTAACCTGTAGAGATGGCTTGGAAAAGGCAAAGAAAGAGCTAGCGGCGAGCATTCAGAATGACATTTCATTTATCAAGAAGTCAGCAGGTTAGGGACGTGGCTATTCCAGGGAAAAAGATGTCCCCTGCATAATTTCCGGCCATTTTCTACTCAAAATAGGCACTTGGGAATAAGTGGTTCAGACCTAAGAAGATACCCAAGTTTATTTTCCGCACCTGGTGCAGAAAACGTAAAGGTTTTCCTTTTCTCGCACGTAATGTACTCGAATGGTGGTCTGCGTAATACATGGTGGATGGATGTTTGTAGATCATTGTCCTATGTCCATCTTTCTTGTGTTTCCAACTTTGATATTCACCCGTAATGTCGCCTCCAGGTGGCACCATCAGCTGTGCAATGCTGAGGCGAGCAAATGGTAGACAGAAGACTTGACGGACAAACGAGCAAGAGAGCCCTCATGGAGGCTCTTCTTCGGTGGTGAGCAGGGGGAGTTTGAGAATTTTTCAATTTGTAGATGCCTCTTGTGGGGTTCGCCCTAATCACCGGCAGCAATTCTCACACCAAGTTTTTACACCCACGAAGAGGACAACTCGCATCCATAACGAATTGCTAAAAGAGTACTGGCCTTGTGAAATCAGTTTCTTGGATAAACTCACCTTTTAACCGATTTCAAAATCGGTTCTCTGGTAATACCGGTTTAACCGGTTCAAACAAAACCCTGAAATGTCTTAGAAGTTGTATTTTTTTCTCACGCCTTCTCTTGTATCACCTGAGTCCCCATCTAGTCTCGTATCTCTCTCTCGATCTTGCGGATTGTGGCCTTGCCTTTGACGGCCCACTAGGTGCTCTTTGGTTTCGTTTTCGATTTCTTCGTCGAATGGTTCCATTTGATTAAACGACATCATACATCCAAAATAGAGGGAAAGAAGTTGTCAAGGAAATTAATTTCAATCTTTTATGGATGTACAGTCAATCTTTAATCATGTTAGAGTCTCGAGGCGCTATGTTTGGTCGTCCGAATTTTTAATCATGATAGAATAGGATATGAAATCCTATGATTTTTTATATTCTGTCAATTATTTGGTAAATCACTATATTAAAATCGAATATGTTTACATCATATCATGTACATTTTTTTTTATATAAACGACATGTCATTATAAATAAACCTAAATATTCATAAACGGATATTGTGAAAATCTCTTGTAACAATATTCCTTAATTTATTATTATTTTATTTTTCCTCTTTTTTATATTATTTCTTTTTTTTTCCTTTTCATCATTCTTTAATAAAATTTTATCAAATAGTAAACTATACTAACATAACTATAATACAAAAATACCTAAAATATATAATAAATATAAATATTTAATTTATAGATTGAATGTTTATTATAAGATAGAATTATAGTTGAATATATAAATTAAAATATGATTAATTCAAAATGATTTTTTATTTTTTATATTTTTAATTTCTTAAATTATAATTCAAATATTATTTATATTGAAATATAATTTCAATTTTATTAATTTAATAAGTTTATTATTTGAGAAAAATAATTTCCTAATATGGACATTAAAAATCCTATCCACATTTATTCTACCTCTTCCATGGGATAATTTTATCCAATGTCTATATCCTCCTTATACCGACTTTATCCTCGTCCCCGAAAAGAAGAAAAACATGGATATGATTTTATCATATCCTATTCCGAATTTTATCTCGACTGCCAAACGCAGCCTAAATTATTTTAATTCACAAGCTATCTTGAAAATTTACTCTATTGAGAACTTTCTTTAAGTAAATGATGGGATTTTCACGAGAATCACATGTCATGACCTACCTTTCTCGTTTGGATGGGAAAAGTCATTAGGTTTAGGGATATTACCTAAAAGGCAGGCTTATGGCTCTCATTTTAGATGTGGACTCTTCCAATTCTAATCCTATATCTCAAGTGACATTGGGTATTTAAATTGATACTATAAGAATTTTCTAAGAGTCACACCATTTATTGGGTTCAGTTAGAGATCAAGTGAGGCATGGGAGTGTATTTTACTTTCTACGTAACTAGAAAATCTAGAGTTGAAAATTAATTATATTAGTTAATCAACTAATGCTCTCATACCTAACTTTGTTCATTTTAAAAAGATGTTTGTCTGGCGGTTTGAATTAATTTTACATCTATTCACTAACATGTGAAATGATTATATTGGTGCAAAATTACTAAAATAAGAATCAACAACCAAGGAAGAATTAAATAAATTGCAAGAAAAAAACAAGAATCTAATAATAAGAAAAAAAAATCATTCCTAACTATGCTAAAGAGAAACCACAATCAACATGTTAGAAGTACGCAATTAATCGATAATCGAAATAGAATTGCACAATTAACAACCTAACATTTGTCTTTAAGAATATTCAAATTTTATTGTAAAGTGCTAAGAGCTTGTTCAATTTTAAGCAGTATCCTTATCAAAGATTTTCACACATTTAAAAAAAAAAAAAACTACTCAAAAACTAATTCTCAAGCTTTTTCACCACTTTTAGAAAAAAATATTTTTTTGGATTTTTTAAAAATAAAAAATAATTTAAAATTCTTAAATCCGAAAATAGGGATTAGGACTGGGCCCTAGGCCCAATTCGAACATGGACACATATAGATTCACGAGGCCGAGGTATGGACATCAGGTCCTCCTCAAATGAACCAAACCCACTAAAAAATTAACCCAATCCGAACTATCTAAGCTAAGTCAAGCCCAAGCTTTACAAAACTAAATCAAACCTAGAGGTGTTAAATGGGTTGCACAACCCATTTATGGACCCATTTATGATTAAATAGGTCATTAATGGGTCAAGCTTTTTTTTCATAAAGCACCCATAATGAGTTTTAATGAGTCAAAACTAAGATATGTGAGTTTTAAATGAGTTATAGAACTTACCCATTTATAACCAATTTATCGACCCATTAAAAATAACCCATTTATTTTCACTCAAAACCTCACCATCTCTCTCCTCTTTTAACTTTACAATTTTTTTTTATAAAAACTGAAATTATAATTATTTTTATTTTCTTTTTCTTTCCTTTTTTTTTTTTCTTTCTTCTTCCTCCGATCGTCAGCATGGCAATGGCCGGCGACCGGCCAAGCGAGCCTTGAGCTCCTCGGCTGCACGCCGGCGACGAGTGGCGTCAGGCAAGCTTGAGCTCACCGAATCTGGTGAGGCGGAGGCCTCGCCGACACCTGGTGAGGCTCGAGCTGGCTAGACTCAAACTCGCTGATGTCGAGCAAGGCTCGAGCCTCGCCAAATCCGGCGAGGGGGGAGCTCGAGCTCGCTTGATGCCGACGAGTCTTGAGCTACCCAAATCTGGCGAGGCGGAGGCCTCGCTGACGTCCGGTGAGGCTTGAGCTCGCCCGACGCCGGTGAGCCTCGAGCTCGCAAGATTTGGAGCCTCGCAAATCTGGCAAGACTTGAGCTCGTCGGCGTCGGGCGAGCTGGGTGAGCTCGAGGCTCGCCTGTGGCCAGCCGCCGGCAGTCGTCGTGGCTGGCAGCTAACCAAAGAAGAAAAAAAAAAAAAAGAAAAGGAAATATAAATATTATATTCTTAAAAATAAAAATAAAATTAATTAAAACATTAATTTTTAATAAATAAAAAATAATAATTAATTAAAATTCTATTTTTTAAAATAGTTGTTTTAAAATTTATAAAAAATTTCCATTAAATTTTTTGTATAAAACCATTTTAGCAATATCATTTTTAAAATATATATAAACTTTTTTAGGTTTCGTTAAATGGGTTGGGTATGGGTCGGGTACGGATCGGATTGGGTATGGGTAAAAAATTTTGTACTGTAATAAATGGGTCATAAACAGATTAAATTGATCGATTTGGGTCAGACCATTTATGACCCGACTCAAACCCGACCCGACCCACTCGTTTAATGGGTCTAGTGGACTAGTACGAAAGATGGGCAATCATAGCCTTGTTGAAATTCTTAGGTTCGTTTTGATTACAACAAAGAAAAACATAAGTTTCATGTAAGCTTTTATTTGCTGACCTGGAGAGCTGGCTCGTAATAAACACCCAATAGGAGTTGGTGGCAGTATTCAGAGTTTAGAGGCCCTGCACGTGGAATAAGAACCGAATTTGCGGCCTTGCACGAGGAATAAAGCTAAATTTGCAACGCACATTCACCGCGGGCATGAACTAATCCAGGTGTCCTTATGTCACTTCTTGAGCCATGTACTATATTTCTTGATGAGGTTAAGATGATATTTTATTTTTCAAATTGAATTCTTGTGATGCATGAAATTCTTATGCTCTATTCATTTCAATCATCTCTAAAATATGAATTTATTTATGTGACTGGGCTTAACAAAATATTCATTACCAATATCTGTGATAATCGGCTGCACTAGCCACGATGGCATGTCTTCATGTTTGTGGTTTTGCCATGAAAAGACTAAAATTATTTTCAATTGGTCATCCATCACACATTTGATAAAATAATAATGCGGATTGTCACAGCTACCAAATCTATTCCTTGAAATGTTGCCTACGTGATTCTACATGACCAATGAGTTGTATCACACATCAAGGACTGGTTTTGCATTTAACTTTCAAAACATCACGTATTGTTGATTTATAATGAAGTAACAATTTAATCACCCTAACTTTTGATTGCACAAATTTGATAAGTTTTCACATTTGATTGTGTAATCTAAAAGTTTTAAAACTTAGTTACATTTTCACAATGAGTTTTAGGATTTTAAATGCACTAATTGTAAAATAAAATTTAAGAATTGAGTCTTTTTGGTCCACACCCCCAGTCCCCTCACTAAAAACGATTAAAAGGATCTAAGCATCCTTTGTATGGATGGTGGAACGATGGTGAGGGAATGGCGATGGTGGAATGGTGGATGGATTGGCGGAAATTTGGCAGTCTACGGCGGCCGAATGGGCTCCTACACGAGCTGAGGGAGCTGTTAGGTCGGCGGAACAGGTGGCTGGACGGCGGTTGTTGGACAGCGGTTCGTGTGGCACACGGATGGGATCGGCAGCAACAAACGGCGGTGGCGCGGGTGGTCTTGACTCTAGCGGTGGCTATGCGATGGCAAAGCTTCTTCTGCTGATCTCTAAGTCTTCAAGCCGTGGTCATGGAGGGTAGGAAGCGCGGTTGCACGACTGGGGGAAGAGGGAGAGAAGGGATAAGGGTTAGGGGCCACCTTGCCTCACTTTTCTACAAACTTATCCCTTACTCTTCAACCACAGCCAAGTATGGCTTACATGGCCTTCATTGAGCTACCCATGCTCACTCTTGGACATGTGAAACGGTCCATTTTGGCTAGGGGAAGGGGGCATAAGAATTTGATACAAATTCTTCTCAATTGGACACTTGATTCACTTCAAATAACCTCATTTGGCCCTCATAATTTCATTTGGCACCTCAATACTTCAATTGACATTTTTCCTCAACAATGAACTCATCTTGCATCCTAAATTTGTGATCAAAAATAATTCCGGGCCTTTTTTTGCACAAAAACAATTATATGTCGACTTTTTCCAAAAAAGTCTCGGGTTTCAGAAAAATCTTCCGAAGTTGAGTCGACACTTCTAGAATTTATTGTGACATGACAGAATCTTCAGTTTCTAAAATTGGACTTGAATTTGCAGTTAATTTCACTTGGGCGCGTTTTTAGTATGACCTAAGCTACTGGGTAGTTCCCGGAGATTTTTAGTGCAAATGATCTGTGGTCGATTTTCTTCGAGTCACGATGAACCCACTCAATACATTGGTGACTCTCGGTTGTCGTGAGAATCTCAATTATCAAAATACGGGCACAAGGTCCCAAAACGATAGAAAAATCAGTATAGTGTCGATCGACGAGAATTTTCCAATTTAGTGGTGTCACTCATGATTAGCCACACATCTCAATCGAATAGACTTATCTCTGATCTCAAATCAATTTTATATTGTGTCGTAGTGGCCTCTAAAGATGAGCACGGTTGAGAAGCCGATTCTTGGTTGAATTCTTAAGTCTATTGCATTAAAATTCCTTTATAGCTTCCCCAAATAGTCTAGTTATCTCGTGAGTGGCCATCTCAGAGAAAAGCAATATAGTCATGTCGATGAAAGGCCTAACTTATCTGATTGAAATCATAACCTAAATTTTCAGGATGTCACACCGATTATAAAGCCAAACTATTATGATACGTCTCATACCATGCCACATAATTTTATCTCATAATTAGGTTCAATTAACTCAACCAACCATACATTCCAATTGTTAATTACACCCCTCAAGGGTACGGCCAACTCTAAAATTGGCGATCTTTTGGCATTGTTAGGCGTCATCTCACCTCCTTTGATTACGGCTACATCTCTTGATGGCTTTCCTAAAGGAGCGTAAGTCTAGAATCTATTGCGACCTGAGTCTCAAATGAATGGGTAATGTCCTGCTTAACAACCTGAGATAGGTTTTCTTAACCAACACACGACCAATCAATGTCAGCCTAAGATATCATGCATTGCACTCAATCGCCTCATTTAAAATGGTGAACCTAGCTTATTTTCTTCGTATTAGAAATACACGATAAAATAGTCGTGTGTGGGTACACGATCAATTCGCACCAGAAAAATTGATATCCTCCAATTTAAAATCCCACTATTTATATACTATATAAAACTAGTTTTGATATTAAAATCCGACACCCGGGATTTTTTGAATAAATATCAAAGTTCACAAATTTTGGAATTAAATACTCAAAATTCTAATAAGCACTCAATTTGCACAAATTAACACTTAATTGCATAAATTAATCACACCATTGCAATCAGCATGAAATTCCAATCACCGACTATCTCAGTCTAATTTTCGGAAGATATTTTATAATTAAATAATTATCAAAATTAATTAAATAATCCAATTTAAATTCTAAAAATACTAACTTAGGCCGGAAATGCCCAATTAAAAAATCGAAATGGGCCCAGAAAATTTCAAAACCAGTCTAGATAAATAATACGATCTATCTAGTTTCTAATTTAGCCATTCTAACCACCTAATATGCATAATTAACTAATTAAATCACTAATATAATTTAACCACCTAATCCCTAATTAACTTAAACTAAATACTCATTAAACGTCATTAGCCTATTAAGTAGAGTTTAGTACATAAACCCACCGGTTTAGCGCAAAAACCAGTTCACACAATGGTGGCGCGACGGCAGCCGAGACTTGAATTTGCGACGACGCCAATGGAGGCTTACGAGGGCCCGAAATCAGCCTTGCAAAGCTCACAACTGAGCTGAACTTGGCCGAGCTTGCGAGCTAATGAACTTAAATGATGGGTTGAGATGGGGGCTGGAAATGGGATGGGCCGTTGATCGCTTAAGGAGCAATGATGAAGGGGTAACTTCGGGCTAGGCTGGGCTGAGCTGTGAAGAAGCAGCTTCGACGATGCTAGGCTTGCTGGTTTTAGCAATGATTGAGAGAAATGGAGAATCAATGGATGTTGCTAGCAGTGAAGAAAAAATGAAAGAAGGGCAGAGGCGGTTGATTCAGTGAGACTGATCTTCGATGGACAGTGCACGTGAGGCCGCGAGAGAGAGAGAGAGAGGAATGATGGGGATGGACGCTGGCCAAGTGGCATCAATGGCTTGAAGGTTCACGGTCCACTAATCGCTAGAGTTGAATGGCGAGGGAAAAGAATTCTTGGAGGAGACAAAAGCTAGTGGAGCTATAGCGTGAGGCTTTGGTGGAGGAGAGATGGACGTGAGGTAGCGTGGCAAGAAGTTAGTGATAGAGAGAGGAAGTTGATGCTGGGGAATTGTTGCGGATGCGTGGGGCGGCTTCAAACAGTGCTGGCAGAGAGAGGGAGAGAAAAGTTGGCGTGAGCAAGAGAAGACTGAAGTAGCTGGCCTTCCGCAGAGATTGTCGCACGAAGAAGACCGAAGTAGCTAGCTTGGTGTGCTAGAGACGCTGCTGAAGGGGGAAATCAACAAAGTTTATCTCTTCAATTTAATGCTTGGTTCCGCCTAATACTTTCTTGAAAATTAATACCACAATTAATCAATTTGATGCCAAAAATGCAGCCTCCTTCCATAGCTCTGAATTTCCTCTAAATAAACTTCAATTTCTTCTCTGATTTCTCCAATTTGTGTCCAAATTTTGTTGAAGAAAAAGCCCACACAATTTCTACAATTTCCCATTACCAAGTAGCTCAGTTTGGAAGTAAAAAATCCCTTTAATTTGGCAAATCCGAATTTCCGTTCTTTTCTGAATCGTCCAAATCGATTTTCTGTAAAAATCTTAGAATCGCCGAAAAATTCTTCGGATGATGAGTCAACGTTTCTAAAATAAATTGTAACATGATAAAACTTTCAATTTCTAAAATTGGATTTAAATTCGCGGTTAATTTCAATCTAACACAATCTTAGCGTCACCTAACCTACCTGGTAGCTTTTAGGAATTTTTAGCGCAATTGACCTGTGGTTGATTATTTTTAGCCACATTGAACATCTTCAACTCATTGGCGACTCTCGGTTGTTGTGAAAATCTCAATATTTCAAATACGGACACATGGTATCCAAAACAACAGAAAAATCGGGCTAGTGCCGATCGACGGGAATTTTGTAATTAGGTGCAATCACCCACACTTAATCACACTCCTCTGTCGAATTGACCTATCTCCGATCTTTGATCGATTTTTTTTATTGTGCCATAATGACCCTTACAAATTAGCACGGTCGAGTAGTCGTTTCCTGATCGAATTCTTAAGTCTATTGCGTTTAGATTCCTTAACGGCTTCCCCAGATAGTCTAGTTATCTCATGAGTGATCAACTCGGAGAATAGCACTATAGGTGCGTCGATGAAATGCTCAATTCATTAAATTGAAAACAGGACTAGAATTTCAGGATGTCATATTTTCCTTCCTCCAATCATTCATCGGCCAACGACTAACTAGAGAAGGGCTGGCAAGGTCGGCCTCGGGGGAGGCTCGCCGACCACAGGCGAGGTCAAGACTTGCTGTGGTTAGGCAAGTCTCTACCTCACCCAACCACCATGAGGTTGGCCTCACTCGACCAAGGCAAGGCTCATGGTGGCCAAGCGAGGCTCGAGGGGGCCTTGCTGGTGGCTAGCGAGGTTCACAATGGCCGAGCAAGGCTTCGTCTTGCCAACTCTAGGCGAGATCGAGCCTAGCCCAACCACGCTTTGTTGAGGTTGTCGGGCCTCGTTTGACCAATTGCCGACTAGCGCCCAACTAAGGGAAGAAGGGAGGAAGACAAAGAAAACAAAGAAAAGGAAGAAAAGAAAATGGAAAAAAAAACTTAATTCTTGATTTTTATTTTTTGAGTTGTTCTTGGGAATAAGAAGCAACTTTTTTTAAAAAAAAAGTTGTTGTTTTATTCCAAATCTGTTCTAGGGAACAGATTTGTTCTCGAGAACAAAAAAATTTACCAAATACATTTCTATTCTATTTATACTCCCAAAAATACCTGTTCCCAAAAATCAATTTACCAAATACATTTCTATTCTATTTATATTTTATAAAAGATTGCAGCTTCAAGTAAATTTCACTTAAATGACAGGTTATCTTAGTGATATTAACCTATGGGGGTTATCTCATGTTTTCTAGTGCCTTTATGCTGCACTGATGTGAATTAGACATTAGAATCAAGATGGAGTAGCTTCTTCCCATGAGCCAAATTGTCCTTTCTTTAAACTACTGTTACCATGTTCTAGTCTCTTACTGTAACTGCTTAGCGGCTTCTGGTTCTCTCTTGCTACATCTTTTTTTTTTTTTAGTTCATTCATGTTTATGAAATTGGGTCATAGTTCGTCTCATTCTTTTGTGCCTTTCATATTTGTTCATGTTCATTTTACTAGGAAATGGCAAGTTTATCAAAGGAAAATGTATAATCGATCCTGAAGATGTAGAAACACCATGAATTATAAAGATTTTGCAAGAGCATATTTGGATCCCAATTTACATATAGTTGAGTTTGATAATTTAAATGAGGACTAATGCTTCAAATGATAATTTATATTATGATATAACACGTTTACATGATAGTCATATATTTAGCAAATATTTAAGACGCTTGTTATTTTTAATGACAATGTATTTTTTTCCCCATTGCATATGTGATCATGTTTATTATAAGGGATAATTACATTGAAAGTTCTAAAACTTATCACGAAAGTACAAGCATGTCCTAAAATTTAAAAAAAAAAAGTGCAATCGAATATTAAAAATTGTCATAAACTTACAATCAAGTCCTAAAACTTTTAAAAAGTGTAATCAACAAAAGGACTTGATTTGATCAATTTGACAAATTATAGGACTTGATTATACTTTTGGAAGTTTAGAACCCAATTTTATTTTCATGATAAATTTTAGAAAATCTAATGCACTTGTCCTTTATTATAATAAAATTACTCTCTTCATGGTTGAGAAAGAGACCTCTTTAATGTGAATTTATTAACCCAAAAAGAAATGTGATTTTTTTATTTGTGAATTTGTTAATATATTTCTTTTACATTGTTCTCAACATTTATATTGTAAAAGTTGTGGTCATTATTTTTTTCAATTTGAACAAAATAAGAATTAAAAAGTTTAAATTGATCATACCAATGGACTTTTCAATAGTGTTTTCACGAAATAGGCTCTCTTTAAAGTACTTCCCAATGCACTTTTCAATTACAGTGTAACAAATAGTTTGTTTTTCATGAAGACGTTTTAGTCTAAAGATATTTATATTTCCTGAAAGGGTACCTCCAAAAATTAAACCAAACATAGCCTAGTTATTGGAGAACAAATAAGCCTGAAGCCCGATGCCTCATCCCGAAATTGCAGGCACTTCCGCTTAAAGCACGTCATGTCCGGTCATACAAAAGCTGGGGAAGTATAGCCTTGTCGAAATTCTCGGGTGCGTTTTGATTAATCAAAGCATAAGTTCTCATTTCGGCTTGTGTTCGCTCACCTGTAGAGCTGGCTTGGATGCAAAGAAAGAATTGGCTTGGATAAATGATCCGAGTGTTCTCATGTAATGTCACTTATTGAGCCATATATTATCTTTCTTCTTGATGAGCCTAAGATGATCTTTCCTTTCTCAAATTGAACTCTTGCGATGCATGGAATTATTATGCTTTATTATTTTAGTCATCTCTAAAGTATGAAATTTATTATGTATGAATAAGTCTTAACAAATATTCATGACCAATATCTTTGATAATCGGTTGCGTTAGGCACGATGGCATCTCCCAACGATTTTGGTATTGCCAGTGGATGAAAGATTGGAAATAGTTTGTCTTTCATCCCACATTTGATGAAACAGTACTGGGGCCTCCTGCAATTGTTATATTTGCTTATTGAAATGTTGTCTACGTGATTCTACACAGCCAATGAGTTGTATCACACATCAAGGACTTGTTTCGAATTTAGCGTTCAAAACAACACGCATTGATGATTTGTGTTGAAGTGATACTTTTACCACCATATATTTTAATTGCACCAATTTGACAAATTTAAAAACTTGATTGTATTATCTAAGAGTTTAGAACTCAATTACACTTTAATCATAAGTTTAAAAATTTCAAATGTAACAATTTTAAAATAAGATTTAGGGTTGAGTATTATTGATCCGCACCCTCAATCCCCCCCACCCTACTGTAAAAGATTAAGAGGGTCTGAGCACCCTTTGGATGGAAAGAGTGCATCACTATTTTGGCATTTTTGGTTCTTTAATTTATCATTAATAAAGTTGTTATTTTTTTCTTTAAAATAAAAGCTTTGAGATATCGAGTGGTGGTGGGTACTATCATGGTAATCAATGTTAGGTGTCTTTCAATAATAGTAAACTCCAGACAATTGATTTAAGAATTTAACAATATGTTTTCGTCTCTTTATTAAGCTAAAACAATATTGTCGATGGAGTAAAACCAAAGTTTTTGTTCTTCACTTTTATACCCCTAATCGTTCAACGATCATCAATAAATTAAGGTATAATTGGTGCTCTTCTTTAGAATTATATGTTTCACAGTTACCCTTGTGCATTGGCAATCTTTTTTGTTTCTTAATAATTTTTATCAATTTGTGTACTTTTTTCAATTTTTCTGTATATTTTTACTAATTTGTTGAGTTGACTTCACTGGTAATATTTATTAGCAACAAACATTAACTAAAAAGATTAGATGCATCATTGTGAAAATATCGCCTGTCATTCAAAATCCTAACTCCGTCACTGCTTTCGGACAAATGATGGCGAAACACCAGAGATGCATGTCGGTTTCTTTTGTATCTGGCTCCTCATCCCCAAGGGACATTTATGTAACTTCACTGCTGATGTGAGCAAATTTTCTTGTGGGTCCCGCACCGATAAGGTATTGTTTAATCTGGCTTTTAGTGGGGGTTGTACTCGTACTCGTGCGTTCTCTTTTGTCTATTCCGATATGAGCGCCCCTTTGTGTATCACCGATCGGAAATTGTTAGTTGTTATAATGCATAGTTTTTCTTAAATGTAAATTTTAATACAAAATGTAATCTAACTGTAATAATTTTATACCCCTTCCAAAATTAAAATAATCAAAAAGAAAAAGAAAAAGGAACGACACTATAAAAGCTCTCACGAAAATAATTGAAAAGAAGTAAATTTAATTTAGGAGAAACACATTGGGTTTACTTAAGACAGATTTATTATCTTTGGATTTATGATTCTTTCCAAAAATATTTTTCTCGTATTGAATTTAAGTTCAAGTTCAAAAATGTTGTAATCATCATATATGATGTACCTTTAAATACTTATTTTGGTTGGTGTTTGTAAATAGTACAAAGCACCGAGCAACGATAAATTTGCGTGCGAGAGAATTAGATGCATTACAATCCCCACAATTGGAAAGTTCCCCTTTGTAACTTGATACGGTTGTATCTGGAGTTGCGCTTTAAGAGGAGGAGGCACTGATCCTATGCGAAGACTCTGTAGTGGGATGATTCGAATCGCCAACTTAGAGATTTCAAATGTTAGAGGTGTATTATACCATTTGAATAAATCAAAACATTTATGCTCCATTCATTTTGTGGAAAATGTGACTTTTTTTAGAATTTTTTACCCAAAAGCTATTTATTTTCTAGGAAAATGATAATATTTTCTAATGTTCGGCTGAAACTTAAATATACACTAGAAATTTTTTTTTTCACTGTTTGGTATATGATTTGATTTTCTGAAAAAAAAAATACCAAATAATCGATTGCTTTTAAATTTTAATTTAATTTAAATATTTTTTAAAATTGAATTGAATTTTATTTTTATTTTTAAAAATCGTATTTTTATTATTTCTTTTTTCTCTTTTTCTTTTCCTTCAACCTCCTTCCGGCCAAACATGTGCCTCAACGATGGCAGGCAATCCGATGATTGGCCAAGACGTAGGTCGATGAGCTTGAGGCTTGGTCGATCCAAGCAAGCAATGAGATCATTAGAGGTCAGTGAGCTTAGACCTTGCTTGACGAGTGCGGCCTATAGCTCACGAATCTAGTAAGCAGCGAGATTGCCAGAGGTCGGTGAGCCTTGAACTTGCCTAAGGCCGAGCTCAAGGCTTGCCTATGGCTAGTAGTTGGCCGTCGTCGTGGCCAGCAATAGGCCAAGACAGAATTTTAAAAAATAATAATAAAATTAAAAAATAATTAAAATGTTGAAGTTTTTAAAATGAAAAAAAAAAAAGGATGGGAAGGTTAACATGAGTGTGAGATAAGAGAAAGTGAGTAAGGAAAATGTTTTCCCCAACTTGAAAAGTGGAAAACATTTTCTCTTATTTTAGAAGACTTTTTGTCCATTGATAAAAAATATTTTCCTCAGCCGATTCATTTTTCGTGAACCGAATGTCGAAAAACTCGGAAAACATTTTTTTGAAAGTTCATTTTCTATGGAACAAACAGAGTCTTAGGGTGTGTTTGTTTTACGGAAAACGTAATGTTTTTGGAAAATGTTTTCCGGGAAACCATTTTCCAGGAAAATTGTTAGTTTTCCTTTGTTTTGTGATACGTGATTCGAAAGTATTTTTCGGTGTTTGGATCGCATTTGAAAAATGATTTAACAATTGACAATAGTGTGCCTCTTATTTCCAAATTAATTTGTTGAGTTCATGTTACTTTAGAAACGGATTTTTCTCGATTAGTTTAGTAAATCTAGAATTTGAACCTGCAAAATGAAAAGTATTTTCCTGAAAATGGACATGATTTCTAGTTACAAGAGCAAGTCAAAATGATATCATTAGTCACTTCAATATATTTGGCTCTCTTCAAATGGATGCACCTACCATGCGTAATATTAATTAATTTGACAAAAATCAATGAAAGATAAATTCATTATAAATGTACTAGTTTAGAGGTTCTTTGTGATAAAAAATTTAATTTAAAAAAAATAAATTTATAATAATCATATCGATTTGAGATCTTTTATATATAACATTATATTAATTTGTATTTTTTCGTGATTTAAGTAGGAAGTAAAGGAAGCAAAAAGAAAGAGAAAGGGAGAAAGGAGGAAAACATCACCATCTATCCATATAATCGACACTAGCAAGCTAAAATCTCTTTCTTTCCTTTTCTTATTATAGATTTGAATGTTTCAAAAGGTTGTGCTTCTCTTTAAATAAGAGGCAAGAAATTTGGGAAAATAAATAAAAGAAATACATCTAAAAAGAAAATAAAAAAATCTTAGAAGAAACAGTCATTTTCCGAAGAGACATAAATCGATCCCCCAAATTTGAAACCCCCCGGCTCGCGCACAACCATCCAAAAATCAAATCCATTTTCCACTCAAAATTACCAAAAAAACCCACCAAATAAAAAAAAATTAAAAAAATGGGCTGTACACACACCACTCTCTCTAGCCCGACGACACCGATGGTCGACCCGTCCTCCTCACCTCCCCCTCCTCCGATCCCTAGCCTCCTCCCATCATACTCGCCGCTGCCTCCACCCCCTAGCCTGGAGCAGCCGCCACCGCAGCAGCAGCAGCCACAGATCCTCTTCTCGTTCCCGAAGCGGACAACCCTCCGGGTCACCTCCGAGTATGATAGCGACAGCTCCATCTTCCTCCAAAAGGTCTCGTGCAAGCTCCTTGACTGCCTCGCCAAGCTCAAGCTCTCCTTCCGCAACGATCGGAAGGGCGAGGTCACGGAGCCTTGGCTGGCCTTCGTCTCCAAGCACCTCTCCCTCCACTACGACGTTGAAAAAGCGAAAGAACCTGGAATCGTGTTGAGGTTCGTTGAAGAAGAGCCAGACCTTCAATGATAAAGAAGAAGATCTAGACCTTCAATGATGAAGAAGATGCGCGTCGTTGAAGAAGAAGAGCCGAAGAAGAAAGATGAGGGAAAGAGCGAAGGGAGAGAGCGGCGTACCAGAAAATTTTGGAAAGGAAAAGTGAAAGATAGAAAAAATGAAAAGGAAAAGTGTTTTTTTTTAATGACCCAGGGAACCCCATAAGCCGACAACCGGTGGGCAAACCCTGGGGCGACGCTAGCGGAGGACTCACCACCCCGACATCGCGCTTAAGATCCCGTGCGGCTAGCGGGATTCGAACTCCTTTCCTCCTCACAAAGGGTCATGGGAGCTTTATCCAACTGGGCCACGGTAGGCGGTGGTAAAAGGGAAAGTGTTTTCACCTTCTTGGGTAGAGGAATTCATTTTCCTAAAATACTACATAATATTTATGTTGACCATAAAGTATTTTTCATTGACCAAATTCTTTTTAGAGAACCAAACCGCTGAAAATCCGGAAAACACTTTCTGGTCCAGAAAAATATTTTCAGTAAAACAAACACACCCTTAACATCATTTAAACTGATAGTTTAACGGTTTTAGGTGTTCCATGATGAGTACAAGTTCAACGATAAATTTTAAAACCAAAATGCAATAAAATCCAAATAGCTATTCTAATTATTGGTATTTCGCACATCAAGGATTCTGTTTCGCATTTAGTGTTCAAAACAGCACGTATCAATCATTTAGATTGAAGTAATAATCTAATCACCTTAACTTTTGATTGCACTACTTTAATAATTTTTAGGATTTTCTTGTATTATTTAAGAGTAATAGAATTTAGTTACACTTTTGTGATGAGTTTACGATTTCAAATACACTAGTTACAAAGTAAAAATCAAGGGTTGACTCTTATTGCTCCGTATCCCCGATCCCCTCGCCCCACTATGAAAGATTATGAGGGTCTGAGTACCCTTTTTATGGAAGAACTGTATCAGTTTTCCATTTTTGGTTCTTCAATTTATCATTTGTAATGATTACATCATTTCTTTTGAATAAAAGATTTGACATATCAGGTAGTGGTGGATATTATTACAGTAATGAACGTTAGGTGTCTCTCAAAAATAGTAAACTTCAGAAAATTGATTTGCAAATTTAACAATATTTTTTGTTTCTTTGTCTAGCTCAGAAATATTGTTGATAAGTAAAACCAAAGTATATTGTTCTTTGCTTTTATACCCCAATTTGTTCAACAACCATCAATGAATTATGGTATAATTGGTACTCTTCTTAGAATTATATGTCTCACATTTACTCACCCTTGGTGATCCTTTTTTTTTTTTCTGGAGCAATTTGTGTACTCCTACTTTTATTGTAAAATTAATGAATACTTATTCTACTTTGATCGAGTATTCAATTTTGGTTTTTCATTTTTCTCATATAGATTCTATATTCAAGTTCACAAATATTGCAATTATCAAATATGATATGGCTATGAAATATTTCTTTTTGGGGTTGGTAATGAGTACAAATCACCAAATAATGATGTTAAAAGTAATTTGTGGAGAAAAGTAAAAAAAAAAAGTCATAAACATTTTGTATTGATACCATTTCAGTCCTAAACTTTTTATTGATGTCGATATAGTCCTAAATCTTTTCACTTTATGTCAATTTAGTTATAAACTTTTTTGACTTGGTGCCAATTTAATCCTTCTAGCTAATTTTGACCAAATTTTGTTAATGTAAACATCGGTCAGCTAATGTGGCACGATCGGCACCGATAGGAACAATTTTTAATGGTATTTTATTATTTTTGTTAATTTTTAATTCTTTTTTCCTTTTTCCTTCTCCTCCCCCTTACTCCAACAATGGCCAAACCTCGGCAACCAGTCAGAGGCATGGGCCAGCGAGGTTGAGGTAACCTCATTGGTCATTGGTGATGCTTGCTCAAGGCAGCCAAGACACAAGGGTAGCCTTGTGTTGGGTTGGCGAGGTTCACCCTCGGTCGCCAATGGCCGGCGAGGCTTGCCAAAGGTTGATAGGTCAACCTCGACCTCACAAACCGTCGCCTTTGGATGGTCATTAACGTTTGGCGACCAGCTAGAGTAAGGGGGAGGAGAAGGAAAAAAGAAAAATAAAAAAATAAAAAGTTCAAAAAAATATTAAAATATTATTAAAGTCGTCCATATTAGCTCTAGTTATGCCACGTTAGCAAACCGGTGTCCACGTTAGCAAAATCCAACCAAAATTAGTCGAAATGAATAAATTGATATCAAATTAAAAGTTTTATGACTAAATTGACACCAATAAGGGTTTAGGACTAAATTAGCACCAATGTAAAAGATTTATGACTTTTTTTTTTTTTACACTTTTATCATAATTTGCCTGTGAATGGATTAAATACACGGTGCGTATTTAGCAAATCAATCCCCACAATTGGAGAGTTTACTCCCTAACTTGATGTGGCTGTTTATGGATTTATACTTAGAGGAGGAGGCAGTGAACCCGCGTGAAGAGGGTGCAATGGGGTAGTTGGGATTATCAACTTTCACATTTCAAATGTTGAAGGGGTATTATACCATTTTAAAAATTAAAAATTTAAACATGATTAAAAACGGTAGTCTAATGGTTATAGATGCTCCGTTAGGAATACAAGTTAAATGCTAAACCTTAAAAGCAAAATGCAATAAAACAAAATCCCTATTTTAATCAACTATGACTTGATGTATACCTTAATGAATACATGATCGCATGTTGGCCAAAAGCTAAGTACACATAATTTTTTTTTTTGTCTCACTTATTTGTCACAAGATTTTGGTATCATGTGGTCATAAGTTAATATTATAAAATTCGTTATAATAAAGAATGATTTCATAATGTATTGAAAAAGATCAAATATTATGTCTCACCAATTTGTAACCTCGTTTTATGTGCAAATTAGTACGATCCAGTGCTTATTTCACTTCCTATACCAAAAAAAAAAAAAAAAAAAAGAAGTATCATTTGATGTCGGACCAAATTAGTTTAGTCGTTGAAAGAAGTAGTTCGACACCGAAGGCTTTGGGGACAATCGTCTCGCACTAGACAAATTATGGCGAGGAAGGTTGCACTCCCTCCTCTTCTCTTGCTTAAATTATACTTTTATTTTACTGTATACTTTTCTAACTGTGATGAATAGGCGACCAAGCACTTGTAGTTTGAATAGAAAAGAAGTTGGGAATATGAAGTGCTGCAGTGGGTCTTGCCGTCCCGATAGACTACTCTCTCAAACCCTTAATTCGCGCGACAGTGGAGAAGATACAGTAATGGCCAGCCATTTCAGATTATTTCATGAATTTCGCCTGAAGCTTCCTAGATGGATCTTTGAATTCGAAAGATTTATTGCAACGTAGATCAATTTTTTGCATTACATGGGAAAATCATGGGCTTCAACATGGTAGAACATGCAAAATCTATTAAGAAGCAGCCTTCTTAATGGATTGATGATGATCAATGTGTGTATATATCCTTATGGCACGATGGCATCTCGGAGCATTTGTGGTTTAGCCAAAGAAAGACTAAATTATTCCAACTTGTCATCCATCACACATTTGCTGAACAACAATGCGTACTTCTGCAATTACCAAATCCACTTATTGAATTTGTGGTTCCACATGGCCAGTGAGTTGGATCAGCTATCAAGGACCTGTCTTACATTTAATGTTCAAAACAACACATTGATGATTTACATTGAAGTAGTAATGTAATTACCTAGAATTGATCAGGCTGGGATGATATGTTTACTATTGGAGAGAAATTGTTTGTTTGAGGCCTCTCATGATTAAAGGAAATAGTAAATTATCAATGTAACGTTGATCAGATTCTGAAGAGGTCAAACTCAAGAAAAGGAATTGCTTGCCCCGACCCAAAACATATTTGCCGTTTGAGCTGATGGCGAACTAGATTTAGGTGGGCCAGGCCACAAGGCCAATGATCACCTATATGCATGATCCCCTGTCGTGTCTCAATATATGGGAGAGGTAAAATTGGTTTGTTGCACAAAAACATATTCAAAATGTTACATGACCAGCGCCGGAAAAAACAAAAGCTTTTGCCAAGAATATTGTGAAATTGGCAGATGTCTGAATAGTTACAAGTTCAGTCCGTGGACGGATTTCTGAGAGTATGACTTTAAACTCCAAGTGCGCCTTTTTTTCGTTATACTCTCGTCCGTTTGTTCAGTATTAAGATTCTGCCTCTCCTAAATCTACATAAGCGTATTTTACCTTGTTTAGCATGCTCTGTTGTCTCAAAGGCCAGATTATGCGTACCTGCAATTAATAACTTGTTCCCAGGGCATCTTGTATGGGATGGCAGCGTTCCCACTGCCCGGTACCTTCACTTGGCTGTACCTCCCACGGAATGCTAAGCATGGACCATGGCCCGGCATCGCTGCCATCCGGCAGGGTCACCCAGTCCACTAGGGACGTTGGCGCGGTGCCCAATGGGAGAGAGAATCTTTTTCAAGGCCTCTCTCATGCCTTTACGGAAGACAGGCACAAAGGGTCTCTCACCCTAGGGCGGGTCCCTCCGCCTGTTTCTTCCTTAAGCAGTTTAAGGACCTGCTCAAGTCCAGCGTACGGTGTAGAAGCCAAGGAAATAGAATCAGGCTATTTGCAACTCTAGCAATAGAGTCCGGAAGCCCCGTATATTTGATTGTTTTGGCTGAAATAATCATGTTACCGCTGGTGTGTATTAGGAAGTGTTGTTGGCTATTTGCAAGTCTAGCAAGTCTAAGGTCGTTTATGGTCATAGATACTCAACACTAACGCTTAGGCAGCAAAATTGTGCAAGAAACTAGTTTCGAGACCATGCCACGGAAGCCGACAACTTTTTTCCTTTCCCTGGATATCCTAGATGTTTGCTAAAGTATCGTCAGATTTCTGATCTAGTATGTTCCTTGCAGGCAGAAGTATTGAGTCATGATCCTGGAGAAATCGATGTTCCGGTTGTTGGGGGTCATGTAGGAGTGACGACTTTACGCTTTGTCTCTTTTATCTCAGGTTTGTGATGCATTCTGCCTAACAAGAACTTATACGTCCGACAGGAATGTTGTTGGACATTGCACTTTTCTATAAATTGCTAAATGTCGGTTTGCATTGGCAATCTATAGGTTAAACCACCTTGTTTTTTCACTCCTCATGAAATTGATCACCTGACATCTCGCAACCAAACTGGTGGGACAGTAGTTGTTGATGTAAATAAGTTTTTATTTTCTATGGATTGTGCATTAATATCACATTCCGGTTAGTTTCTTCAGTTTTGGGTTTCAAGGTCGTAAAATAGTGCTTTAGCTGTCCTAGTGATGCTAGTTTTGAAATGGGTTTGACGAGCTTCGGAGTACTGAGGCCGCCTAAGGAGTATACATTTACAGCAAGCAATTCATTTTCCACACGACTGCATGCTTAATCATGTTAAAGTCTCTGAAGCTTTATTCAAAAGCCATTTTGAAGATGTACTCTGCTGAGAACTTTCTTATGAGAATGACGAGATTTTGCAAGAATCACATCTTAAGTCCATATGGGCATATATCCTTTGCAAGTCAACTCTGTGGCGTTGTCTGCGCACTGAAATGAACATGAGAGAGCTTGTTATTTTTCTACTTGCAGATGTCGAGGAATCTAACGGCAGCTTGGAAAGCCTATCCAATACCACTACACGAGAAAAAGTCTTAATAAAGATCTTTGTCTGAATCAGTAGGACACTTCGCATGTAAAAGTTTGTAGAAGGTGATTTAGTCTGCGCTGTGGGCAGAAGAAAGCACTGCGAAGAATATCTTAGTTTCTGATTATCTTGTCTGGTCCCAATTAAGGAAAACAAGGGAAGGTAACAAAATGAATGTAGAAACAGGGCACCGTACATCTTTTGTTGTTACAGCCAAGAGAATGAGTTGCGATTTGATGATAAGTGGCGTAGTCCATGCAGCGACACCATCGTTAAATCTATCAGATTTTCTTGATAGTGATTGTTGATGTCTACTTTAAACTAAATTTTTTCCGCATCAATTTCCTCAGAGAAATTATGACATGACGTCTTAGCCTTCACTTCCCCGGTTCCTTACATTATGTCGAGAAGCCAACTGAATTGGGTACATCTGTGCTTTGACAACTTTCAGGCTAAAGCTGAAGCTGCCTCTGCAACTCTCTTGTGCTGCTGTGAAGTTTGCGTGCGCCTATGTCAGTTGAGGGGCGATGCTGGCGTTGTCAAAGTGTGCGTTTGTTTGCTTCTCAGGTATTGATGCCTCAAAAAAACTTATCCAGATTCAGTCTGTTTACTTCTCTCAAATACAAACTAAAATGACCAATGATTTTCTTTATTGTTGTCCCCATTTTTTAGGGAAAGAGCTTCCGCTCTCTGCATCCAAAGTCAACTTGGTCATACTAGGGTTGAGAAGGTTCTTCCCCTTGGCCTGCTGAATAAGTCCGAAATGTATGGAGTTTTGACAATCTTGAAATTTTTAGGTCTGCTTTGATTACATCTGAGGAAGATGAAGTTTTCTAATTTTGACCTGTTTTATCCTGTAGAGCTGGTTTGGAAAAAGCAAAGAAAGAGTTAGCGGGAAGCATTCAGAAGGGCATTTCATTTATCAAGAAGTGAGCAGGTTAAGGACGTGGCTTTTCCAGGGAAAAAGATGTCCCCTGCATAGCTTCCGGCTAATTTCTACTCAAAATTGGTACTTGGGAATACGTGGTTCAGACCTAGGAAGATATCCAAGTTTATTTTGCGTACATGGCGTAGAAAATGCAGGTTTTTCTTTTCTCGCATGTGATGTACTCCAATGTTGGTCTGTGTAAGAAAATGGTGGACGGATGTTTGTATATCATTGTCCTATGTCCAAATTTCTCGTGTTTCCAACTTTGATATGCACTCGTAGTGTCGCCTCTAAGTAGCGCTGTCAGTTGTGCAATGCTGCAGTAAGCAAAGGGTTGAGGATGCTGAAGAGACTCAATTGCAGCTTCTCGAGACCTTGTCCTGAAGATGTGACGGAAAACGAGCAAGAGAGCCATCACAGAGGCTCTTCTTCGGTGGTGGGTAGGGGAGTGTGAGAATTTTGCAATCTGGAAATGCCTCTTGGGAGATTCGCCCTAATCGCCATAAGCAATTCTCAAAGCAAGTTTTTACGCCCATGAAGAGGACAACTCACATCCGTAAAGAAAAGAAAAGAAAAGAAAAAAAACCTTGAAACATTTTAAACATCGTAATATTTCTCCCACTCTCTGGTATCGCCTGAGTCCCCATCTAGTCTCGCATCTCTTTCTCGACCTTGCGGATTGCAGCCACCCCTTTGACTGCTCACTAGGTGCTCTCTAGTTTTGTTTTCGATTTCTTCATCAAATAGTTCGACTTGATTAATTGACATCAAACATCCAAAATAGTGGGACAAAAGTTGTCTAAGAACTATTTTAATTCACAAGCTATCTCAAAGATTTACTCTATTGAGAACTTTCTTTTAGTAAAGGATGAGATTTTCATGAGAATCACATTGTAGGTATGTCGCAACTTACCTTTCGTATCCAAAGAGGAAAAGACGCTAGGTTAAGGGGTATTATCTAAAAGGCATATCTACAAGCCTCGTTTTACACATGGGTTCTTACAAGCCTATAAGAATTTTTTATGAAAAATTACCACTAGCTTGTTAAGGTAGCTAGAAATCAAATGAAACACGGGAACATATCTCACTTTCAACATAAGTAGAGAATTTAGGATTGGAAACTTTATTACACTAATTAATTAACTAGTGCCCCTATACCTAATCTTTTTCATGATGTTTGTTTAGTAGTCTTGATTGATTTTAAACCTATTCACTAATATATGAAGTGATTATGTGGATACAAAATCATTAAAATAACAATAAGAAAAATAAAAATCTAATGCTAAGAAATAGGAAAAATGTCATTCCTAACTATGCTAAAGGGAAACCACAATCAACATGTCAGAAGTACGTTGCAATTGGTAATCGAAGTAGATTTGCGCAAGTAACGACCTAACATTCGTTTTTAAGAACATTCAAACCCTATTATAAAGTTTTAAGATCTTGTTCAATTTTAAGCACAACTTTTATCAAAGATTTACACATATTGTAAGAGAAAACTACCAAAAAATAATTTCCGAGCTTTTTCATAAATTTTGGAAAAAAAAAATTGAAATTTTTAATACAAATATTTTTTAAAAATTTAAATCCGAAAATATGGATTCGGACTGGGCCCTAGAGCCCAATTCGAACATCGACACATATAGTTTCGCGGGGCCGGGCTATGGACATCGAAATTGGGCCAGTACATCAGGCCCTCCTCCAATGAACCAAACCCACTAAAAAATTAGCCCAGTCCGAACCACCTCAGCTAAGCCGCGCGCAATCTTTATAAAACTAAATAACTAAATCAAACCCAACGTCAACGCTCAAGCCCATTTATGCCGAACCCAATCTAATGGGACTAAATGGAACCCTAAGCTCCTTCAACTTGCCTAAGCCTACGGTCCACCATAATCTTAGAGAGTCCACGCTAAGTCCATATTCTAACCTAAAACCCCCACTAATCCCATAAAGCCCACACTAATCCCCTTTCCCTTTACTTCCTTTTTTACCTTCCATCACCAAGCCCACCATCGTTGTTCATCAACCATTCAAGATTTCGCAAAATTACGTTCGCAAGTGACTGGAGCAAACAGGGCATTAAAAGGAACTCAACAAACAAACCGGCGAGGACTCATTCAGGAACCGTCACAAGGCCTTTGCTTCACCGACACATCCCATTGTTTAACCACTAGCATGCATGCGGCTCATAAAAAGAAGAGGAGAATGTGGGCAGAAACATTCACGGCAGCACGAATCCGGCGAGCGAATAATCAACATCAACAAAGGACGGCATAAGCCAGCCCGTCGAAGGACCGTCTCGGTCTTATTTTATAGTAACACTAACTGGGGCATTTTCACAAACAGTTGATGTGTGCTACCGAATCATAATGTTTCCGGCTCAACCGGGACTCGGATGCGCGCTGGAGATCTCGACGCGCGACGTATGGGGACTATGAAAACAAAATGCAAGGGCAACGAGGCCCGGAGCTCGCGCGAGCTGAACAGCCGCGAGCGCTGGCGCAACGTCACTCAAAATGGGGCAAAACTGAGGACTCGCAGTAAAGGGAAAAACAGGGGCGGTCGTGCAGCGGCCCTACTCGGCTTGGCGGCGGCGAATGGAGGACAAGCTTGACAGATTGGGCCACGCCCGATTGTCTTGCACACCTCCAAGCCGAGATCCTTGGGATATCCACACAACCCCACACAAATCAAAGAGAAACACACCGAGGCCTACTGTGGGGGAGAAGAACGAGTCGGTTAGGATCGGTGGCCGAGGTCCAGACGCAGCGGCTACCGGTGGAGGGCCTTCGTTCACGGCCTCACTCTTCGCTCTCTGCAACCGGGCAAGCGCGCATGGCTTTTGCCACTGCCAACTTGCCGATCGGCCTGATCCTGACCCGCGGACCACGGCTGCTTCTGCTTTCTGCCCGTGGGGTGCATGTGACATCCCGAATTTCACTCCGTCCTGAATATATGAAATGGGCATTTCGCCGGCGCGCCTATAGTCTTTTTTCTTTGAGCTGATCACTTACGAGTTAACCAATCTATTGGGTGAAGCCGTTAAGGGATATAACCGCGGTAAAATCCCTAAAAGCTACTCGATAGGTCGGATTTGACTAGAATTGCGTTCGGTTGATTTTAACCACGAAATGGAATTCGGTTTCGGAAATCGGACATTCGAGCATGTCACGGTTCATGAATAGGACATCGTATTGTCTTTCGGAGAAATTCCATTGAGACCGGAATTTTACAGAAAACTGATTCGGACGTCGCGGAAAAATAATGAAAATTGATTGGGCTTCCAAACCAAGTCATTCGGTGATGGGGATTGTGGAATTGATGTGGACTTTTGCTTTGGCAAAAATTGGACATCAATTGATGAAGTTTGAGTAAAAAATTGAAATTCAAATTGAAGAAATTCGGACCTAGCCGTGGGGTGCAACATTTGGCCTCAAATTGGATTTTTGTGGATTAATTTGCAAGTTTTAATATTGGGGGACAAGGAGATAATCTTGTGTACTTGTGGGGGCCATTTCATAATGAAATGGGATAAACTTGTTTGACTTTTGGTCCCCTATCTTCAAGCTTCTCTCGGACGCCAAGCTCCCCCTTCACCTTCGTGGCTTCTGTTTTGCTTTCCTCTCTCCTCAGTTGGACGAACTGCTTCTGTTTCTCTTGATTTCCCTCGAAGACTTCATCTTCTCCACCGAAAATCCCCCAGCCGTAGCCACGCACGTCCACCAGCGTCAACTCTTCTTCTCTGCCAGCGAAGTCCACCAAAAGAATTCCTCCGCTGACTCCATCTTACCGACCGAAGCAACTCCAGCTTCTGCCTCGCGTCTTCTTCGCCCACGCACCGTCCACCTCAGCGAGTCAAGCAGCACCGAAGCCTGCTCCACTTTCGTTTGTCCAGCCGAGTCAATGAAAACAGCAAGCTTCCCTTCGTTGACTCCTCCTGCCATCTACCGCACGTCACCCGCAACTCAGACGAAGCTGCTTCTTCGTCCGTGTCTTCAGCTCATATATTTCGGCCAGCTCGAAGAAGCCAGCGAATCCAGCTTCGATCTTCTCCAGTCAACGTTCGGCTTCAGCGTCTTCGTCCATTAAGCCACGCGAACAGCAGCCATCACCACCGGTTCCTTTATGCTTCCACCTTGCCGCTTGAAAGTCCACCAAAGCTGCTGCCGTTCGTCCAGCAGAACCAGCTGATTTTCAGCTGCTGCCATCTCGCTGAAGACCGAAGCTCACGGATCCAGCTGCCAGCAAAGCTGAAACCCAGCGTCGTGTCCTCCGTTGCTGCTTCAATTTACTACAGCTCAGCCCACGCTGCAACCTACCGAGCAGTCCAGCGAAAATTCTCCACGGGCCCAAGCGAATTCAACTCAGCAGCAGCAGGCCCAGTTCAGTTTTCAGTGGCCCAAGTCTGCAAGCTTCGGTCCAGCTTTGAAGCCCATGTTCAGTTGTGGTTCAGCCCAGTTTGAAGCTGCAGTTCAGCCCATTAATTTCAGTCAGGCCCAATCCAACAGTCTTCAGCCTATTTGGAGCCCGGCCCAATTCAGTGAAGTCCAGCAAGCCTATTTAAAGCCCGCGACCTTGAAGCCCGTGTAGTTCAGTCCATTTTCAGCAGGTCCAAGCCCAAGTTTAAGTCCAGAATTTTCTGTGGGCTTGTAAAGTTTCTTGGGAGTGTCCGTCGACGCCACCGAAATTTTGGAATTCGGCCGCCGTCGCGTCGTCGTCGCGGTGTTCCGGTCTTCGCTTTGCCAAGTGAGTTTTGCTCACTAATTCCTTCTTAGTTTGCTAATTATACTTAAAGGTTGATTAGATTTAATTAATTGCAATTATGTGGATAGATTAGATTAAAGTAATTAAATTAAAGACTCATTGATGCATGTTAATTAAATTGATTGTGCATTTAATTAGTAAACATGTCTTAGTATTTATTGGAGGCTTCATGGGATTTTTCCCGACCCTTATCGGGTGTTAATTAGGCAATTCGGGCCTAAATGGTATTTTTAGGAATTAAATATTAATTTTCGAAATTAATTATTTAATTATTTATTTTTCGGAAATTCAACTGGGATGGCAAGTGACCGAAATTTTATGCTGATGATCGTGGTGCAGCCCATTTATTTAATTGGGCTTTATTTTGAGCTAAATTGAATTTTTAATATTTATTAATTAATTTTCGGAAATTAAGGCTGAGATAGCCGGCGACCGAAATTTTGTGCTGATTGTCATGGTACAGTCTGTTTATTTAATTGAGCTTGATTTTGTGCTAAATTGATTTATCAGTGATTTTAGGATTTATTCCTAAATTGAATAATCTTTGGTTATTAATTGAAGAATAACCGGGCATCGGTTGATGATGCCACTACATATAACATTGCCGAGTGGGGCCGTGATGCCACTACATATTAAAAGTTGCCGAGTGGGGCCATGATGCCACTAAATCTAAGAAAATTGCTCGGTGGGGCCGTGATTACCACCTATAATTAAGTTGTGTCCTAAGGACCATGATTCATAATTGGGAATTGAATTGGAATAGTTGAAATGACCGGAAGTGGTCTTGTTGATATGTAATCGACTAGATCGATTGATCGTTGTCTTGATTTGATGTTGTGGATTGACTGATTGAATGGAATGATCGGTGAATGGTTGATTGAGACGTAATCGACTAGGTCGATTGATCATTGCCTTGAATTGATGTTGTAAATTGGTTGGAATAGTGGAAATGACCGTGAGTGGTCTTGCTGACGTGTAATCGACTAGGTCGATTTGATCGATGCTTCGATCTATGATGGGATTGCTTGGGTGCCTATTTAATATGTACTAATATGCAGGTGGAATTTGAGGCCAAGGTAAGTCCTCTGATTCATGTTGTGCATAGGCAGCCCTAAGGTGTATTAGTTTACTAATCGGGTCTTAGGGGGTAGAACTTGCTGAGACGTTGTCTCAGTGGTTATTGAATAACCATTCAGGACCCAGATGAGGAGCCTAAGGAGGAGAAATCTGACGAGTAGATCCCTGAGGAAAAAGAACTCGAAGAGGAGTATCTAAAGGAGAACCCCGATGATGATCCAGAGTAAGATCCTGATGACTGTTGCTGTAGGATCTAATTAAGTAGAAACCAACCTTTTTAGCATGGTTTGTATATGTACATGTATGACTGAGTCATTATAGATGTACATAAGGGTGATGGTTTTCAGGTTCAATTTTCTAGTCCTACTTGTATATCCCATTGCTTTATTGTCTGGGGATTTTTATAACTGCTTCCGCATGTGCTATTAAAAAGGAAAGGGTCGGCGATATGTAGTCCTGGGGATATCGCATTTTAAAATCGACCAAAAGATAAGGGATGTGCGCATTCTGAGGATCGGGGCATGACAGTGCATTTGGGAACCACTTCCCAAAGCCCCTTTAAAGCCTGAAGATACTTGGACAAATGCCAGCCCGTTTGGCAAAAAAATTTGAGCCCCCATTCCCTAAATGCCAGCATTGTGAAGCTTTCGGCATGCCCACACGGGCATTGTTCATAATTTTTTTTTCCGAAATTGTCCTCACGAATTTTTTGTTTTTCCGGTTCTTGCCCTTGTGTCGCAACTATTCATCTTCTCCCAGGGGTTCGGTTCTGGCTGAATGCGAGCGGCCGGCGATCGCAGAGGGATGCCGGCAATCGTCGGGGGGTGGCACAACCGACGCCGGAGGTGGCGCGACCGAGGCCGGGTCGCCGCAACCCAGATCTAGGGCGGTAGGCGGTCTTCTTCTTCCGCGAGCTTCTTCTTCCGTGAGCGGTCGGCAGCGACCGTCGCCCGGACGACCGATGCCGGGGGTGGCGTGACCGCCGCGACCCACGGCGAGGTCCGGGTCACCGCGACCAGATCTGGGGGGCGACAGGTCGGGAGGACCTTGCCGCCCCCACCCGGGTCGCGCACCTCGCGGCCCCGGATCTAGGTCGCGGCGGCGTCGCGCGACCCCGCCGCGACCCAGATCTGGGGCGGTGAGGTCCTCCCGCGACCTTGTTGCCCTAGATCCGGCATTGTGCGACCTCGCTACCCTAGATCCGGCATCGCCGGAGGTTGCTGAAGGTCGCCGGAGGTCGCCGACAGCCACTGCTCTTTGGTCAATTTTTTTTTAATTTTTCTTTTGATAATTTTTTTTTACCACAAAGATCCTTTATAAATGTAATTCCCCAAACGCTATTTTGCTCAAAATACTTTACAAAGAGCTTTCAAAGTACAATTTACCAAACACGGTTGCATTTTGAAAAACACCTTTAACTCAAAGGTATTTGCATTTTCCTAAAGACTTTCCCCAAAAGTGGTTCCCAAACGCACCCTACGTCTCTGTTGCTACAGAGATGCGTGGGGGAAGGAAGGAAGGAGGGAAAGGAGCGTGGGCTGGGCCGGGGAAAAGGGAAAATGGGTCGCCCCGGCGGGAAAAAGAAGAGGAAAACAAAAAGAGGTGGGCCGGTCTAAACCCGGCCCATTCTCGCCCTTTTTTTTTTTTTTCTTTTTTGCTCTTTTTAAAAACCATTTTGTATAACTTCTTTATATAAATCTTAATAAATTCTATGTAAATATTCATAATATTTATATAATATACCATGGGATTTTAATGATGATTTGTTTTAGTGGCTCAAAATTAACCCTCTATTTTCAATGCAATTAAAAGATGATTAAAAGAGTTGCCAAAATTTAAGTGTCCATACATGTAGCCCAAAACAAGCTCAACGAGATCATCAATGAGATTAAGCTGCATGTGGTGTTGGTGCTAAATTCATGCAATTAAGCCAAGGCCTTCACATCGTTAATGGAAACACAAATTCAAGATCGCAGCAACCTGGATCACATCAAAAGTGGGAACATTGCCAACGCAACCAAGACAAGTATGACCTACCAATTGCAAGAGACTAGACTCAGGCTCAAGCAGGCCAACCTAATCCGTGAGATGATTGCTAACGCAAGACGTGAGAAGCATTATTGGCCCGGTTTACATTTTGATCTATAAGCAAAGAGCTTCTGGACTTGTATCTGGATCCATGAGTGGTAAAAGAAACATGAGATATTAAAGGGTCTCACTGTATATATGATCTATCTATGAGATTATTGCTAACACAAGAAGTGATAATTTCAAGATTTTTTACCTCATTTATTTTTCCTTTATTTTTAGGAGGGCCATGTTTTTTATCCCATTCCTAGTAAGAGGAAACTTTCTTTAGTCGGTCTTTTAATTGGTGGGTCTACAAACATCAACATCACCTGACATCCCAAATTTTCAACCCCGTTTCTACCGAATAAATCGGGCATTTCATTGACGCGTCTATAGGGTTATTCTCGAGCCGATCACTCTTGAGATAACTAGACTAATTGGGGAAATTATTAAGGAATTTTAAGGCAATAGACTTGAGAACTCGATCGGGAATCGGCTTCTTGACCGTGTCCATCTTTAGAGGTCACTACGGCACGTTTAAAAATCGATTTGAAATCGAGATAGACCGGATCGATAGAGATATGTGACTAATCGTGGGTGACACCACCGAATTAGAAAATTCTCGTCGCCAACACTAGACTGATTTTCTTATTGTTTTGGTACCCTGTGTCCGTAATTGAATCCTTGAGATTTTCACGACAATCAAAAGTCGCCATTGAGTCGAGTGGGTTCATAGTGGCTCGAAGAAAATCGACCACGGGTCATTTGCCTTAAAAAAAAAAAAAAACTACCAGATAGTCTAGGTCACGCTAAAAACGCGCCGAATGAAAATTAACCGCCAATTCGAGTCCGATTTCAAAAATGAAGTTTTGGCCATGTCACAATAAATTTTAAAGATCGACTCAGTCTCGAAGATTTTTCGATTAACCGACACTTTTTTGGGAAAAAGTCGTCGCTAGGGTTGTTTTTGTGCAAAAAATGCCGAAGGTGGTTTTCGATTGCGGAATTGAGAAGTGTGAGATTATTGGATGAAGAAAATTATCAATGAGGCATCCACAAGTCAAGTGATATTTGTTAAGGTCATTTGAGATTTATTCAAGAGAATTTGAGTTCATTTAAGCCCATCTCCCCCAAATTCGTGTACTCCCCACCTAGCCACAACATTCGACCATTTTCGAACTCTAAGAAAGATCTTGAGAGGTCCATTGCCAAGTAAATTATATGGCTAAGAATGGTTTTGGAAGAGATATTTGTGTGAGAATTAAAAGCCAAGGCCCCACCTCACTCCTTATCTTGATCTTCTTGCATTCTTCCATCCACCGACCCCCCTTCTCTCCCGATTACTTCGTGCGACGCCAGCACCAGCGGAGAGAAAAGAATCTAGCTTCTTCAATCTTCGGTCAGCTTGCATCAAAGGAAAGCCCACACACACTCCACTCACGCCAGCTACGAGATCTTCAATTTAAGCTGCTCCTCGCCACTTGTCCATGTCCTGTGGATCTTCCGTCAATAGCAGCAGAGTTTCTCCCATTCGGTTGACCCTGCAACGCCAGCGAAGATCCCTGCAGCAGCTCCACCGAGTCCAACGTCTTCAGCCCGTGCATATCGTGGAGTTCACGAAGACCGAGGCCAGCGAAGCAGCGTCCACGAGCAGCTCCCATCTTCAGTCTTCCCCTGTGGCGTGCCCTCAGCTCGACGCCAGCCCGCCAGTCAACTCCAACGCCCTCAGAAGACCACCGATTCAACCAAGTCCTCGCCCACGCAGATCCAGCAACCGAAGCTGCTCCCCATCTCTGCCATGTTTCGGTCGATTTCACTGGTCAAAGTCCAGCTGAAAACCATTGAAGATTGACCGAGGAAATCCCCCACCGAGCGAAGCCCTGCCACGAAGCAAATCCAATTTCCTCTCCATCTTCAGCGCCCGAAGTTCCTCACGTGGCCAGCTCCACCTTCGTTTATTCACAAATCAGTTCACCGAGGGCAGCATCGATCGGTCAATTGACCGCATACTCCCACGACCAGCTGCACGCGTGTCCTCAGCCCAAACCGAAGCTTCAGTCCAGCAATCCTTCAGTCCAGTGGCAAGCGAAGCCATTGAAGCAGGTCGTGAAATCCAGCAATCCTCAGGCCCAGTAAAGCCAGTAATTTCGGGCCATAGAGCAGTCTTCAAGCCCATTCAAATATTACACCAACAGCAGCCCATTGAGCCCAAGTCAGCAGAAGTTTTGGCCCAAGCTCAGCCCAGCAAGTTGATTGTTTTCACAAGTCAGCCCAGTCTTTGAAGTCCTGCGGCCCAAGAAGCCCAGCAAGTGCTATTTCAGTCAAGCTTGGCCCATTTCAGTAATAAATCTTAGTTTGGCTGAGATTTGTTGGGCCAAGTTAAAGGCCCGGTCTAAGCCCGCCGGTGTTGTCGAAAGTCCGATTTCGGCCGCCGTCGCGGTGATTCGGTCTCCGCTTTTGCCAAGTGAGTTTTACTCACTAATGCTTTATTAGTTTGCTAATTATGCCTTAGGGTTGGTTAGATTTAATTACATGCACTTAGGTGGTTAGATTAGGTTAGAACAATTAATTTAGGGTGCGCATGGATTTGTTTCTTTTTTTTTTTTTTTTTTGTTCTACGAAAGGAAGAAACAAAAAAAAAAGTGTTTGTTAGGGGAACAGTTTTTGAACAAAAGAACACGTTTGGTAACGTTTGGTCCGAGAATAAAAATGAACGTAAACACGTTTGGTAAATTTTATTATTTTTTTGTTTCTTTTAATTTTTTAAACATTTTTTTTAATTTTTAATTTTTCCTTTCTTTTTATTTTTTTTCTTTTCTTCGGCCGGTCACCGGACTCCGGCGGCGGCCGATGGGGGCGGCAGCCTCGCCCGGCCACGGCGTCGCCGCGCGGCGAGGCCGAGCCTCGCCTTGGGCGGGCGAGCTCGGGCTCGCCAGATCCGGCGAGGCCGAGCCTCGCCATGGCCGGGCGAGCTCGAGCTCGCCAGATCCGGCGAGCCCGAGCCTCGCCAGGGGCGGCGACGCTCGGCCTCGCCGGGGCGGCGCGCTCGGCCTCGCGGATCTCGGGCGACCCCGAGCCTCGCCGGGGCCGGCGACGCTCGGCCTCGCCGGATCTGGGCGAGGCCGAGCCTCGACGGCCGGCCGCCGGCCATGGCGAGGCCGCGACCGGCCAAAATGAAAAAAAGAAGAAAAAGAAGAAGAGAAGAAGAAGAGAGAGGAGTGATTTTTGTTCTTTTGTTCCTTCCGAGAAGTGTTTCTTTCGGGAGAAACAACTTTTTTGTTTCTTTTTTTCTGTTTCTATTTCGTTCCGAAACAAAAAAAAAAAAAGAAAAAAACGCAACCAAACGCGTTTTTCCTTTTTTGTTAAGGGAACACTTTCCGTACGAAGTGTGCCAGAAACACTTTTTTGGAGTGTTTCCATGCACGCCCTTAGTGACTTAATGATGCATGTTAGGTGGCTAGACCTAGTTATTAGCAAGTAGAAAGGTTCGGTTATTTATTGAATGTATCTCGGGATTTTTCCCGACCCGTTTCGGGCTCCAATAAGGCAATATGGGCCTAAATTGGATTATTATTATTTATTTATTTAATTTTCGAAATTTATTATTTAATTAATTATTTTTCCGGAAATTCAACTGGGATGGCCGGTGACCGGAATTTCGTGCTGATTGTCGTGGTGTAGCCCGTTTATTTATTTGAGCTCTACGTTGTGTGGAATTGAATTAATTGTGAAATTTGAGGATTTGTCATAAATTGTTTGTTATTGAATATTTGATTGATGGATGGCTGAGTATGGATATATAGCGCCAGTACGTTGATGGGCTATATAGTAGGGAGAACGGTGAGAGCTAACTGAGAATGCTATTGGTTGAGACCAATCAGGTACGATATTATTGGACATACGTGGTTCGGTGATTGGAAGTATCACTGGTGAAAATTGCGCCTTAAAGAACGCACATAAATGACTTATAGACAAACGTGGTTCGGTGGTTATGGGAATATCACTGGTGAAAATGACGCCTTAAAGAACTCACGATGTTGTCTATAGCCGATGTCACCTTGGTGAAAACAGCGCCCTAGAAAGGACACGTGGTTCGGTGATCGAGGTTATCACTGGTGAAAACGGCGCCTTAAAGAACGCACGGTGTCGGTGATCGGTATGTCATTGGCGAAAACGACGCCCGAGAAACACATGTGATTTTGTGAATGAGTACACCACTGAGAAAGCGTGGTATGAGTGGGAATGACCTAGAGAGGGTCTAATTGACATGTAATCGACTTAGTCGATTGGCCAGTGCTTGATCGGATGTCGTGAATTGTTTGAATATATGTGTTTCACCTTGAATTGCAGGTTGGAACTGAGGCTAAGGTAAGTTCTCTGACTCGTGTTGTGCTTAGGCAACCGTATGGTGTATTAGTTTACTAATCGAGTCGTAGGGGGTAGGACTCGCTGAGACGTGGTCTCATTGGTTATTGAATAACCATTTCAGGAACTTGAGGAGAAGCTAAGGAAGAGGAACCTGAAGGGGAGAAAGACTTTTGAAGAAGAAGACGATCCAGAGAGGGATCTTGATTATAACCCAGATGTGGACTGAGATCCCATCCCTTTTGTAAACCCTATCTTAGCATAGATAGGTGTGAGACAAGTATGTTGTGAATAGTATTGTAAATATATTATGAGTTGTGCTGTTAATGAAAGTGTGGTTATGAATTTCAATATGAAAAATATGGCCTACTTTCCTATCCCATTGTTTTATTGTCGAGGATTTATAATCGCTTTCCGCATGTGTCTTAATAAAAAGAAAGGGTCGGCGATACATAGTCCTGGGATATCGCATTCTAAAATCGACCAAGTAGAAGGATGTGCGCGCGTCCGAGAATCGGGCGTGACATCACCCACATTATTTTTTTTTTTATATTAAATTTACTTATGCATGATGTTCATAACTTATAAACCAATCACAACCAATAGTCGGTGGAATATGAGTTTCTCTCTGTTTCTTAATTTCTTTATTTGGGTTTGGATCATTGCTTGGGTCTATGAATATTTCAGCTTTCATCGTAAGATCGGTTTAACCCTTTGTATAATGATACCTTTCTCTAATTGTGCTTTGATGTGTTTTCACAATTGTGTTATGTTCAACTATTAACAAGTGTCCATTTTATCTATCATGTATGTATTCAACCAAGCTAGGTTGAATGGATTTTGACACACTACGTCAATATTCAACTAACTTGGATGATATTTTGGTATTTTGTGGCAATGAAAATTTTACTTTGGATATGTATCACTAAAAATTCCTTGATGGCCATGCTAGATTAAATTCTTTAAGGGAAGTTGGGATTTATGATTGTGGGCTTGTGGCTACTTCAAGGTGATGATGAGACATGCATGAAACATGGGTCAGTGAAGATGGCATGGTGCACAATGTGGACGTGTAGGTGCATTTCCTTTCAATGTAATCTCAATTTCAATGTAATTTACATTTTCTCGCCAGATGCTTATTGAAATTAAAAATAATCTATTTTCTTAGACTTACCTGTTTTCCATTTACTTCAAAGCATTGAACCCGCTATAAAATACCAATTTGAATTCAAATCAAATGTTGAAGATATCTTCTCACCAAGTGTTGTAGAAATCCACCATGTTTTGTTTATTATCCACTTTTTGCCTGTAATTTCATGCAGATTTCTTGTCAATATTTTGCCCTATTGTCCATTCACTACTTGTACCAAGGTCCATCCAAATCGATCATCCACATTCAAAACTCTTTGACGACGATAAGTGTCATCTAATTTGTTCGCCTTTTTATAATTTAGAGTTCCATCAAAACAATTAACGTTCTATCAACATAACACACCAAGTGTGCATATTATTAGCTTTTGATTATTCTGTCATCACTAAAATAGTTGTAAGGAAATTCGTAAATATTTGACTCAATTGCTCTTTAGGAGCTTGCGAATGTGTGGAATTTGTAATGAAGCCTATAGAAAATTCAAAAACGTCACCAGAGATATGAAACATTTACTTACAATGAAAATGCAAATTCATTGTATTTACTTGCTCCACAATTTCCTCTCATTTTCAACTTAACATCCAAGCAACAAGAAGCCTCAAAAAGTTTCGAGCCCATTGCAAAAGTTTCCCATCCTCTTCGTGTCTCCTTCCTCTTTTTATCTTTTATGTATGCTTCATGCATCAACTCGCAATTGAGTTGACCCCACAATGTCCTCTCATTTTCAACTTAACATCCAAGCAACTAAGAAGCCTAAAAATGTTTCGGCCCCATTGCAAAAGTTTCCCGTCCTCTTCGTGTCTCTTTCCTCTCTTTATCTTTTATGTATGCTTCATGCACCAACTCGCAATTGACTTGACTTGTCAGAGCAAAAAACAAAATTGTGGAGAAACACGAATGACATAAAGTCATGCACGCGTCTGTCCTTCCGCTTTTTCAGTTTCCTTGCGTTTACATGGGAATATCGCAAGGAGTTGAGGGGAAGTTTCATGTGTCTATCACATGGACATGGCTTGAAAATAGCCACCCTATTCCACGCGTTATCACTTTCCTTGTGTTTGTTGGCGTGAAAACTTGTCCGCGGCCCATATGCTTTTTTGGTTGCTAATCTACAAGTTTATTCTAACGCATCTCTTTGGACGACCATTTCCGAGTCCCTTCGGTACTGCCCTGTCTCAGCTTTTCCAACGCACCGCAACTAGAAATCAACCGTTCAACGCGAATTCCCCTCCCGATGGATCCCGAGACGCGGTCATCTGATTCGACGGTTGGGATCGGTTTCATCAGATGTTGGGACGATGAATGAAGGAAAGAGGTGCTGTCTGCTGTCCCATCGCCAAATCAATGCCAGCTGGAGACGATTCGAACCAAACGCTAGACTACGAAAAAGACGTGATGAGCCACGATCTCATGCATCGTGTCTTATATTCTGGTCGGACAAGGAAAAAGGATCTCTGCTTTTTCTCATCACATATCGGTATCAAACAAAGAGACAACTCACTTTTCACTAGACACAGCATCATTTGAAGAGGGACATGGTATAATACAATCGATGCAATCCTAAATTATAATGTGCAACTTATGCTTTATCTTGCAAAAATAAGACGAACCATGTGTGTGTGATCCGCCTTTTCTTGTCATATGATTGTTGTAGAGAAGGACGAAGAAATTTCTCAAGTGCAAACCCGGGAAAAAAATGACATCAATCTCAATTCTTCAATGAAATTGTCTATGAATTTACATGCCTATCTTCTTGTACGTAATGAAAGTTTTTTACTTCATTTTCCACAAAGAAAAGAGTTAGGTCCTCATAAGATTTAAGGAAGAAAAAAACATCACAAAGAACCCCTGAGGGGTGGGACTCCACAACGCCACCTCCTGTATTCCCTCCTAGGTGGGGAAGAAAAAGATCCACCTAGGAATGAAAGGGGCCTTTGGTGGTGAAGGTATACACCATGTCATCTCTTCGGAGATGGCCGCCATCGGATAGGAAGTTATATAATAGCCTTCCAAACCTAGGGTGAAGAGTTGGTGCTCGAAAAAGCACCTACTAGGTTGGTTGTGCCTCACACAAATCTCTGAACCAACTGCCAGCCTAATAACCCTTGGTTCAAAGACTTGTGCGAAGAATAGCAAAGTTCTTCTTGGTGGGAGAGAACAATATATGATGGGTATCACATTAGAATTTTTATATAAGAAACCTGTATTTGTCACTTTCTTATAAGAATATTTGGTATCCACCACACTACTTCTCATTTTAGGCTCTTATAAGTGAAAATTACACCAATAGTCCTGAATGTTTGGTGAATATGCAGTCAAGTCCTAAAATTTGAATTTGTGCAATTAAGTCCTAAATGTTTTTTGCAAACATGGATTCCAAAATATGATGTAGCATTTTGTATTATCTTTTTGCATACATGGCTTTGATATGGCGCGAATGCAGTGTCAAGTCATGAAAATTTATTAATTAAAAAGTTAAGAAAGACCAAATAAATTTTCAAAAAATGGAGAAAACTTCAAAAAAAAAAGAGGACAAAAACTAGATGAAAACTAAAAATGAGAGTCCTAGAGAGTGGAACGGTCATTGAGGAATGTTTGAGGGTTTGGAGAGACAGCGGAACTGCCCCAAGTTCGTCGCTTTCTCTATTCTCCTTATAATGCCCATGAGCAAAGCCTGCACTTTCTGTTCTTTGTCATTCATTTTTCGGAATATCGTTTGATAATGACACAAATTCTCCTTCCCGAGGGACGGCGGATGGCCGCAGTGGCGAACAATAGCCGGTGACTGGCAGACAGCAACCAGTGGACGTTGACCAATGGCTGACAGCAGGGAGCAACAGCGGATAAGTGCCTAACTAGTAGAAAGGAAAGGCGATGAGAAGAAATTTTATTTCTTATTTTTGTTCTAGAAATAGAGAAGTAAAATATTTTTACTTATCATTTCTATTCCAAATCTATTTTTGAGTTAAAAATTTGTTCTAAAAAAAAAATGAAATTACGTCACCAAATGATCTGAAATAGAAAAATAATTTTAGAACAGAAATAGAATAGTTGTTTGCGTGCCCTAAGGCCCCATTTGTTTGTGTTTCTTTTTCTTGTTTCTAAACATTTTTTTTTTTTTTGTTCCTTGAACAAAAAAGGAAAGAAAATAAGAAACACAAAATTTGTGTTTTTATTTCGAAACACATTTGAGAAATACTTTCATTTTTTTCTTTTTTTCTTTTTTTCTTTTTTTCTCTTATTTTCTTCTTTTTTTTTCTTTTGGCCGGCCGCCGGCCTCGGCCATGGCCGGCGACCGGCCGACGAGGGCCGCCGGCCTCGCCATGGCCGGCGACCGGCCGACGAGGGGGCGGCCTCGGCCATGGCGGCGATCGGCCGACGAGGGTCTAGGCGAGGTCGAGCTCGCCCGCCCGGCGCGAGGTCGAGCTCGCCTAGGTCGGCGAGGCCGACCTCGCGCCGGCCCGGGCGAGCTCGATCTCGCCAGATCCGGCGAGGCCGACTCGCGCCGCCCGGGCGAGCTCGATCTCGCCGGATCCCGCGAGGCCGACCTCGCGCCGGCCCGGGCGAGCTCGATCTCGCCCAGATCCGGCGAGGCCGAGCCGCCCGGGCGGCCGGCGAGCGTCGGCCTCGCCTGGATCTCGGGCGAATCGACGTCGCCCGGGCGGTGGCCCGGCGAGCCGCGCCTCGCTCGCCGGCGGGCGAGCTCCGCCTCGCCGGGGGCGGCGAGCTCGCCGTGGCGGGGCGAGTCCGCCGCCCTCGCCGGCCGGTCGCCGGCCATGGCCGGCCGGCGACCGGCCAAAAGAAGAAAAAAAAAAAAAAAAAAGAAAAAAAAAAAAAAAGAAAAAAAAAAGAAATAAAAGAAAAAAAATTATACAAATTTACCAAACGTGTTTCGTTTATTTTTTATTTAGAACAAGTTTACCAAACACGTTTTTTGTTCAGAAATTGTTCCCGAATGAACAAACACTTTTTTATTTCGTTCCTAGTAACAATTTTTAAACGAAACGCAAACAAACGCACCCTAAGTCACCATCTGGAGGAAGTTCCATAGAAAGGGGTGGTAGCACTGAGGGGACTCAGGATACTTTCAATATTTTTTTACCTAATTTATTTTTCCTTTATTTTTAGGAGGGCCATGAGTTTTCTTCCATTCCTGATTAGGGAAAACTTCCTTTAGTCAGTCTTTTAATTGGTGGGTAGAGTTTCTCTTCTTTTCCTAGTTTTTTTATTTGGAGTTAAATTGTTACTCGGGTTTTTGAAGAATCTTTCATCTTTCATCATAAGATCGGCTTAACCCTCTGAATAATGATACTATTCTCTATTTGCGCTTTAATGTGTTGCAACATTGTGTTATATTAGACTATTAACGAATGTCCATTTTAACCATGTCATGTATATATTCAACCAAGCTAGGTGGAATGAATTTTGACAAACTATATTAATATCGATCTAACTTGAATGAAATATGGCATTTTGTGGCAATGACAATTTTACTATGGACATGTATCACTAAAAATTCCTTGATGGCCATGCTACAAGAAGTTCTTTGAGGGAAGTTGGGATTTATGATGGTGGGCCTATGGCTACTTCAAGGTGATGATCAGACACGCATGAAGCATGGATGGCATGGTGCATAATGTGGACGTGTAGCTGCATTTACTTTCAATGTAATCTCAATTTTAATGCAATTAACGTTTTCTCGCCAGACATTTCTTGACATTAAAAATAATCTATTTCCTCTAACTAAGAAACCTCAAAAAGTTTTGTCCCCATTTGCAAAAGTCTTATGTCCTCTTCGTGTCTCTTTCCTCTCTTTATCTTTTATGTACGCTTGATGCATCAACTCGCAATTGAGTGGCGTTGTCAGAGAAAAAAACAAAGTTGTGGAAAAACACGAAAGACATAAAGTCACGCACGTCTGTCCCTTTGATTTTCAGTTTCTTTGCGTTTACATGGGGAGTTTCGCAGGGAGTTGAGGGGAAGCTTCATGTTTCATCACATGGACATGGCTTGAAAATAGCGAGCCTATTCCACGCAGCTTCACTTTCCTTTCCGCTTTTTGGCGTGAAAATTTTTCCTCACAACCAATATGCTATTTTTGCTGCTAATCTACAAGTTTATTCTACAACTGTGGAAGGATAGGCCAAATCAAGATAAAAGATGCATTGGAAAACCCATACATAGAAGAGTTCTTGGTGGGAGAGATCATTGTAAGATAATAATCAAACTAGAAATTTTTATCTGAATAACCCTTATTTGTTATAATCTTATCAGAATATTTGCTATCCACTATGCTAGTTCTCGTTACACGGTTCTTATAAGTGAAAATTACAGAAAAAGTCCCGAATGTTTTGCCGAACATGCAGCTAAGTTCTAAATTATGAATTTGTGCAATCAAATTCTAAATATTTTTTGTTGGCTGCAATTTAATCCTTCCAACAAACTCGCAACTAGATTTGCTTACATGGATTCCAAAATTTGACGTGGTGCTTTGTAATTTCTTTTTGCATATATAGCTCTGATATGGTGCTAATGTAGCGAAGAAAGACCAAAGAAATTTTACAAAAAAAAAATGGAGAAAAGCTTAAAAAAAAGGACAAAAACTAAAGAAAAAAGAAAAGTGAAAATCGTAGAGAGTGGAACTGTCGGTGAGGGTTATTTGAGAGTTTGGAGCGGCAAAACTGCCCCCGCTTATAATGCACATGACATCGGCAGAGCTTGTCTTTTCTTTTTTTTTTTTTTGTTCTTCATCATTATATAACATTTTAGTTGGCATGAACCTACAAAATATTGAATCGGATAGCTTTATTTTTTTAGAATGTGAGCTTATGGAAAATGGGAGATTTTACCTCCAATCAGAAATGGAGACAGATTAAAGGAAGTTATCACGAGCTAAGCTTGTTCTTCCTGAAAATGTAGCCTTTGACTATTTTCTTTCTCCCTTTCTCTTGAAGAATCTTAGGATGTCTGCACGCAGTTATCATTTTTTCCCCTTTCAAAGATATCAGCTTGTACTGAAAAATGGATTGAGCTAAACGTGAATCAGAATTATATGCACACACGGAGATAAATACAAAATATGTTGTATGTTGTTTGATATTGCTATCACCTATTAAGTATTTGAGAGTATCCAATCAATTTCATGATTCGTGTTATAATCCAACTGCGTAAGTCTACTTTCGTGCCACCTTCTTAAATTATGTTTGTGTTTTCAAGATGCCCTTTCTCATGGTTAAAGTTGAAAAATGGGACAATGCACCAGAGAATTTTATGTGCTACTCTATGCATAGAATTACTAGGTGGATCATATGCATATGTCCCTGAACGCTATTAAAATTTTAAGCTCGTTATAATTATCTTGGCGGTTTGAGCCTATCAGGTGGACCGTCACATAATTCCTGTGCTGCGAAAGCTGTGTCGATCTTCACTTTGGCCTGTCGAAAAGGATTGAATACACTGCTTCAAGCAAGCATATTTTTTCCCAGACACATGACTACATGTTTAATCATGTTAGAGTTTCTAAATTCTTTAAATTAACGAGCCATTTCGACGATGTGGGCATATGTCGTTTGCAAGCCAAGTTTATGGCGTGAAGCCTCTGCCGAAGCATCCTAATGAACATAAGAGAGCTCGTTATTATTTCTACTTGTGAAGGTCAAGGAAACTTATCCACTACCACTACCCAAGAAAAAGTGTTAATAAAGATCTTTGTGGGAATTAATGGGACAGCTCGCCTGTGAAAGTATGTACAAGGTGGTTACTCTGTCCAGGGCTATAGGCAGAAGCAAGCAGTTGTGGAGAATATCTTCGTTTCTGATTATTTTGTCTGGTCCTCATTAAGGAAAACAATGGAAATGAACAGAAAGAAGGCAGAAACAGAGCACCATACATCTCTTGTAGCTATGGCATAGAGACTGACTTGCATTCGATGATAAGTGAAGTTTCATGCAGTGACAGAATTGTTAAATACATCAGATTTTCTAAAACTGATTGTTGATGTCTAAACGAAACTGATTTTTTTGCATCTATTTCCACAATGAAATTATGTCATGAGATCTTAGTCTTCGCTTCTCTGCTTCCTTAAATTTTCGTCGTGAAGCCAACTGAATTGTGTACGTCCGTGCCTTGACAACTTTCAGGTTAAAGCTGGAGCTGGCTCAGCGACTCTCTCAATGGTAAGTCCCTTTTTGGGCCCTTGAGATGTAGTCTGATCTCTTTCACGAACAGGAAATTTGATGGCTATTTGATATGCGCACTCTTTTCACATGCTCAAATAATGTGTAAGTGAAATATGCAGGCATATGCTGCTGTAAAGTTTGCCGATGTGCGCCCATTTCTATTTGCATCCAAAATGCGCCTCGGTCGTACTGGGGCCAAGGAGGTTCTTCCCCTTGGCCAGGAGTTTTAATACTTTTATTACATCAAAGGAAGATGGATTTTTCTAATTTCGGCCTTTGTTTGTTAACCTGTAGAGCTGGCTTGGGAAAGGCAAAGAAAGAGATAGCAGAGAGTATTCAGAAGGGCGTTTCATTTATCAAGAAGTGAGCAGGTTAAAGACATTTCTTTTTGGAACAGAAGAGATGACCTCTTCATAGTTTCCGCTTATTTTCTACTCAGAATTGGTTCTTGGGAATAAAGTGGTCGAGACCTGAGAAGATATCGAAATTTATCCTGCATAGCTGACGTAGGAAAAACACAGGTTTTTCTTTTCTTGAATGTAATTTGCGTAATAACAAGGTGGACGGATGTTTGTACATTATAGTTCTGATGTCTATCTTTCTTGTCTTCGTGTTTGCATTCGCCTTTTTCTACTTTCTCATGCACATGCACCTGTAGGGTTGCCTCCAAGTTGCACTTCAATTGGGCAATGCTGGGTATAAGCAGATGATAGACAGAGGGAGCTGAATAAGCTGAAGCTTGTCTTTGGCACTAGGCTTGAAGTCTGAGAGACTCAAATGCAGCTTTTTGTGACTTTGTCCAGATGATTTAAGGGACAAATGAGCAAAGAGAGCCTTTACAGAGGCTCTTCTTGGTTATGACCAGAGGGAGTTGAAATTATCAGTTGAACACGAGCAGAAGTTTGAGAATGATGAATCTCCACCGATTCTCCCTGATCACCATTAGCAATTTCTCGCACCGAGTTCTCTCTACGTGGAGCATCTATAGTAAAAAATTACCTTTGGATTTGCTTTCTTCCGTGAAAAATAAATTATCTGAAAATATTTTCCTAAAAATTATTGATCGTATAAATTGAGATAATTAACTAATGAATAATATTTTTATTGTCAATAACAATATATAAATATGATCGTGGACAATGAAGATTTTTTCTATTAATTCATTTTGATAAACGATACAAATAATTATGTTTAAGGAAATATTTTTAAATTATTTATTTTTTGTAAAACAAACAAAATTTTAATATTTTCTCAGAAGTTTCGAGGAGGTGTCTTTCTTTTTTTTTGGGGTCGAATTTTTTCTTTTCACTTTTGAAAGTTCAAGTAAAATTTGTTCCCACAGTGAAAGTATCCTTAGCCCCTGAAGGGGACAACTCAGATATATAAAAATAAGGCCAAAAGAGTACACCTCTCCAGCCTTGTAAGGTCTGTTCTTGGGAGCCAGAGCCAAACCCTACAATGTCTTGAGTTTCAAACACTTTCAACTTTCGAGTTCTCACTCTCAGATCGGGCTCTCTCTTTTCTCCAACGGTGCCTTTCGATCTTCCCCTCTCTAGTCTCGACTCATTCGCTGTCTCATCTCGGTCGGCCGTCCATCGGCGCATCAGGTATTCTCTCTTTATATCGGTTTCGTTTTCGATTTCTTCGGTGGTTTGCCATAGCCAACCAATGGCTGCGAGTCACGACTGAACATGCCCACCACCGTTTTTCTTTCCTTTATTTTTAAACTCCCCCCAATTGATGTCTCTCCTCAACCAAGCACATTGACAATTTTCATCCCGCTCGATTCTGTCTCTAGTCTCGATTGCTTCGTGCGATGGCACCACCCAACAACACATCGGGAATGGAGTTCGAGGTGTTCTTGAGTTTCAGGGGACCGGATACTCGGGACAACTTTACTAGTTGCCTCTATCATGACATGGTCGAGAAAGGAATCCGCGTCTTCCAAGACAACGAAGAGCTCCAAGTCGGTGAGCAGATTGGAGGAAACCTTTTGCGAGCCCTTGATGACACTCAAATCTATATTCCCATCTTCTCTAAGGGCTTTGCTTCCAGTGTTTGTTGTCTCCGTGAGGTTGCATATATGGTAGATTGCACTTCAAAGTCGAATGGGAAGAAAGAGATCCTCCCCATTTTTTTTTATGTGAAGCCGGATGATGTCAAGCTCAGAACTGAATTGTACAGTAATGCCTTGTCTGAGCATGAGAAGAAGTATGGCCCCGATGAGGTGAAGCGCTGGAAGGCTGCTCTTCGTGAGGTTGCAACTAGACTAGGTTGGAAGCGGGAAGGGAAAGGGTAGGTTTTCCACTACTTTTTCTGAGTTATTAATTTTAACATAATCTATCGAGAACTCAACTAAAATATTATTCGTCGTGCTATTCACTTAACGATGTCAATCATCTCTAGGACTTTTAGCTCATATTCAATCTAGTCTTCGAGTTATTAATTTCTCTGCAATTTTAAAAAAGTTGGCCTGGATGTTAGGTCATCGTCAAGTTGTTTCGAATGCTAAGCTAGCATCCTATTTGGTTGTCAAAAACCGTAAACAAATTTAAATAGAAAAATTAATAATTTTCAACAAATTTAGAAAAAGGAAAAGTGGAAACAACAGACCAATATTAATGCTTATTCATTTAGATCAAACATATTGATTTTGTATTGCTAGCAAAATTATATGAAAATCAATATGTTTGATCAATCTCCAAATGTTGCCTACACATAATAAATAACTAAAGTTATTTGATGAAAATCAGTTTTCAACAATGAAAATTTATTAGTTTTATGTTGATGAGGAAACGCCCGGATCATATTTATTAGTTTTATGTTGATGAGGAAACGCCGGGATCATGTGACATATTCTCTACTATTATTAAAGGAACTATACAGACTGTTATGGATGGTGAGTTTTATCTACAAAATCCCACGGCTCTCCCTCGTGTTTTAATGGTGCTTCTTGCAATAAAAGAAAGACACGTGAAACATTAACAATATGTTTAGTTCCGGTAACAACCATATGTTTTATACATTTGATTTTAGGGGTATTTTAGAAATTCTGAGAATAGTCCTCCTTTGTTACATGTGGGTGTGCAAAAGACTTATATTTTTAAAGAAAAACAGAGCGATAGTATTAAGTTTCAGCGTGTAATTATAACATAGATGATTACTAGAAACAATAATCTTGCATCACCACCTCACTTTCTTAATACCTCGTTTCAAGCTCACACCGCTTGATGCAGCACCCAAAGCTTGGAGATTGATAGTGTCTCAATGGAGTTTCCCCATCGAGATTTCCGCACGAGAGAGAGAGAGAGAGAGAGAGGGGGGGACTTGGAGACGCGGTATGGAGTGAATTTATTTTAATGAGGATTCTATAACATGAGGATTTTTTTTTTATTTTTTTTGGGTCTGATCCTATCCTATGACATGAGTTGATTGTTATTGATATTGAATCTTTAACGAGCCAAAGTCCTCCTCATTGCTACACTTAATTTTCATTTATTTAATTTATGAATAAGTAGAAGGTCAAAATAGTTATAAAAATTATAATTATATTCTTTTCCGCTCGTTTCTATTCTTTACCCAAATATGAAATCAGCTAATTTCCTTAATTTCCTCTTAATCATTGCATTAAAACTAAGCATTAGTGCTTACTCCCAATCAGTGTGAATTTGGGTAGCAGCTAGTGTTTAAATCCAATTAATGGGAATCGGGCAACGAAAGCAGCTAATTTAAGCCCTTGACAATTAACATAACTTTCATTGTAATTTGAGATTGTATGTTTAAATGGATAATATTTGTCATTTGAATGATTGCCACCATTTGTAAATCGGTCTTGATATAGCAAGTTGTCATTATTTTCTTAGTCTAAGTTCGTCCACCATCTCTGTCTATCAGGTATGGGGAACTTATAAAATTGATTGTTCGAGAGGTTCTACTTAAGCTGAAGGGGAAGAACAGGCCTCTTCCTGACCATCTAGTTGAAACGGATGATCTAAAGCATATAGAGATATTGTTGGATGTTGGCTCTGATGATTATGTACGTTTTGTCATACTCCATGGGACAGGTGGTATTGGTAAATCAACTCTTGCTAGTGTTATCTTCAACCGATTTCGGTCTAAATTCAATTGCAGTAGTTTCCTTGGAGATGTCCAAAGTCATGGTCTTTTAGACATGCAAAAGAAACTATTGTCTGAAACACTGGGGTCAAACTCTGCTCAAGAAATCTATGACACCAATGATGGGATTGATCACATAGTGAGAGGACTTGGCAAGAAGAAAGTTCTAGTTGTTGTCGATAATGTGGATGAGAAGAAGCAATTAGAGAACCTCGCAGGGAGCTGCGATTGGTTTGGTTGTGGAAGTAGGATCATTGTCACACTCAGGGACCTAAGGACAATACAAAATAAAGACAACCAAACACGACGTAGTAATTACATGGACTACTCGGTAAAGGAGATGCCTTTTGGTCAAGCGATTCAGCTTTTCAGCAAGCATGCTTTTAGAAGCAATACTCCTCCAAAAGATTGCTACAAATTCTCAAAAGAAGTCGTTTCAAGCATAGGAAAGCTTCCTTTGACTTTGGAAGTCGTGGGTTCTCTTTTCGCCAACACGGTTAGATCTGAGTGGGAGGAGAGATTGGAGGAATTAAAGCATACCCCATATAAGGACATTCGACAAACATTGATGATAAGTATCAACAAATTGGATGACATAGAAAAAGCCATATTCCTAGACATAGCATGTTTTTGCATTGGGGAAGATAAGACTTATGCAGACTACATGTGGCGTAGTAGTGACTATTCTCCACGTAGTGCTATTGATGTTCTTCTCCTCATGTCTTTGATAAAGATTCAAGAGTACTATAATAAATTTTGGATGCATGATGAAGTTCGAGATCTAGGAAGGTACATTGTCAAGCAAGAGAATTTTGATAATGCTGGAGTGCGCCGTTGGGTACGGATTGATGAGGATACTCTCGACATACTAAGAAGCAACGAGGTGAAAGTTATTACAAGTAGAAGATATGATCAATTCAGAAAAATCTTTGATCAAGTGCTTTAAAATGAGAATATAGGTTTGATGGCCTGCTTTGTTTTCTAACATAAAGAGAAAATAGAAGGCAACTCTTAAACAACAAAAGTATATACTTTTATGCCTTACCCATGTGAAATGAGAAGAAAGCTAATGCACCATTTGGTTAGTTGGAATTTTTCATTTCTTGTTTCAGCTAGAACGAACATGAGTCCTTTGTTTCCTTGAAGATGTGTTTATTCTGTGAATGGACATTTTAAACATGCTTGGTTTGTCTTATTTTCAAGTTGAGAGGAGCAATACTTTTTTTATTACAAAATACGTTTAATTTAATTAGTTTGGGGTTGAAGAAGAACTATTGATATTGTTGACTACTTGCATTGGTTTTTTACTTCCTACGTTGCACACTCATCTTTATTCTCTACTACTGCTGGTAGGAAAAGCGAGCCGTACGAGCACTGAATTTAAGTGTTAGTCATAACTTAACACCTGAAGAATTAGCTTGTTTGCCAATGCTGAAGTTCCTTGGAGGGATAAGACTGAATTTCATTGGCAACTTTGAAAATCTTCTTCGTAATTTGAGATGGCTCTCCTGGCGTTGTTGCCCAGCGGATTTTTTAGCGATGAATCTTCACTTGATGAATTTGGTTGTGCTTGACCTTTCAATGAGCAAAATCACCCACGATTGGGGTGGATGGAGGCAAATTGAGGTACTAACACCTCGCTTATGTTCACTTCAAATTCTATCAACTAGCTAGTTGTATATTATTGCATTCTTATACTTTTCATTGGCATGAAATTGGCCCTTTTTTTTTTCAATGTAGATGGCGAAAAAGTTGAAAGTTCTAGATTTGACACGCTGCCTTGAGTTAACCAAGACACCTGATTTTTCTGAGTTTGGCAAGTTGGAGAAATTAATTCTTTATAATTGTCACGCATTGTCTATGATTGATAGCTCAATTGGTAAGCTAAAATTGCTAAGTACTTTGAATATTGAGGGATGTGATTCCCTCCAAGGTTTGCCTGAAGAAATTGGTTCTCTAGAATGCTTATCGGAGATTATCTTGCCCTATTTCAACCATCCGATCAAGCTTCCCGAGACACTAGGCAATCTAAAATCTTTGTTGAAGTTTGAAATTGAAGCTGATATCAACCAAGTTCCTCACTCTATTGGAGAGTTGAATCTCACAGATTTGGTTTTAAAGGAGTGCGATAATTTACATGAGCTTCCGGACTCTATTGGAAAACTAGAATCATTGGTTAAGTTGGATTTATGTAACTCGGGGATCTCCATTCTCCCTTATTCCATTGGAAGGTTAAAAAATCTTGAATATTTGCTTTTAGCTTGGTGCGGTAATCTACATGAGCTTCCGGACTCTATAGGAGAACTAAAATCATTGGTCGAGTTGAATTTAAAAGACTCAGGGATCTTCATTCTCCCCGATTCCATTGGAAGGTTAAAGAATCTCAAGCATTTGCTTTTATCTGAATGCGAGAATCTCCTTGAGCTTCCGAACTTTATTGGGGAATTAGAATCATTGGTTAAGTTGGATTTATGTAACTCGAGGATCTCCATTCTCCCTTATTCCATTGGAAGGTTAAAAAATCTTGAATATTTACTTTTAGCTTGCTGCGATAATCTACATGAGCTTTCGGACTCTATAGGAGAACTAAAATCATTGGTCGAGTTGAATTTAGAAGGCTCGGGGATCTTCATTCTCCCCGATTCCATTGGAAAGTTAAAGAATCTCAAGCATTTGCTTTTATTTGAATGCGAGAATCTCCTTGAGCCTCCGAACTTTATTGGGGAATTAGAATCATTGGTTAAGTTGGATTTATGTAACTTGGGGATCTCCATTCTCCCTTATTCCATTGGAAGGTTAAAAAATCTTGAATATTTGCTTTTAGCTTGCTGCGATAATCTACATGAGCTTCCGGACTCTATAGGAGAACTAAAATCATTGGTCGAGTTGAATTTAGAAGGCTCAGGGATCTTCATTCTCCCGATTCCATTGGAAAGTTAAAGAATCTCAAGCATTTGCTTTTATCTGAATGCGAGAATCTCCTTGAGCTTCCGAACTTTATTGGGGAATTAGAATCATTGGTCATATTGGATTTAGCATTTTTAGGATTATTCATTCTCCCTGATTCCATTGGAATATTAATGAACTTCATGCATTTATCTTTTTCTGATTATCGAAGTGCACTTATGCTTAAGTCCTTTGTTGGGGAACCAAAATCAGAGATTAAGTTGGATTTACGTCTCCGTAGGATTTGCATTCTCCTTGATTCCATTGGAAGGTTAACAAGTATCACGCATTTGTCTTTTTCTGGATGCAATAATCTGCATAAGCTTCCGGACTCTATAGGAGAACTAAAATTATTGGTCGAGTTGAATTTAGATAGCTCGGGATCTTCATTCTCCCGATTCCATTAGAAGGTTAAAGAATCTCAAGCATTTGCTTTTATGTGGATGCAAGAATCTCCTTGAGCTTCCGAACTTTATCGGGAAATTAGAATCATTGGTCATATTGGATTTAGCATTTTCAAGGTTATTCTTTTGCCCTAATTCCATTGGAATATTAATGAATTTCATGCAATTATCTTTTTTTGATTATGGAAATGCACTTGGCATTAAGTCCTTTGTTGGGGAACCAAAATCAGAGATTAAGTTGGATTTAAATCTCCATGGGATTCGCATTCTCCTTGATTCCATTGGAAGGTTAACAAGTATTACGCATTTGTCTTTTTCTGGATGCAAGAATCTACATAAGCTTCCGGACTGTATAGGAGAACTAAAATCATTGGTTGAGTTGAATTTAGATAGCTCGGGAATCTTCATTCTCCATGATTCCATTGGAAGGTTAAAGAATCTCAAGCATTTGCTTTTATGTGGATGTGAGAATCTCCTTGAGCTTCCGAACTTTATCGGGGAATTAGAATCATTGGTCAGATTGGATTTAACATTTTCAGGGTTATTAGTTCTCCCTGATTCCATTGGAATATTAATGAATTTCACGCATTTATCTTTTTCTGATTATGGAAGTGCACTTATGCTTGAGTCCTTTGTTGGGGAACTGAAATTAGAGATTAAGTTGGATTTAAATCTCCATGGCATTTGCATTCTCCTTGATTCCATTGGAAGGTTAACAAGTATCACACATTTGTCTTTTTCTGGATGCAAGAATCTGCATAAGCTTCCGGAATTTATTGGACAAATGGAATTATTGGTCGAGTTGAATTTAAAATCCTCAGGGATCTCCCTTCTCCCTGAATTTATTGGACATCTGAAAAGACTAAAAGTCTTAAATGTGGAATACACAAAGATACACACGATACCTTGTACTCTTGGAGGGGTGGAGACACTAGAAGAGCTCAATGCCTCGTTTTGTCCACATCTCATGGATGAAATCCCATGGAAAATGTGGAGCCTAACCCGTCTAAGGATCTTGGACTTTGATGGGAGCCCAATCTCTACAGTGCCGAGAATGATCGATGGTTTCTCTAGTCTTCAAACCCTTAAAATTGCTAGCTGCCGGCTTTCCCCATTGCCAATGCTTCCCTCAAGTTTGAAATGCCTAGTGGTTGCAGCTGCTGAATTCCCGGTTCTTCCCGATCTCTCCAACCTAGTTCATTTACATCATCTCAAAGTGTGTCGTCTCAAAGTGCGTAAACTTCGTATAACATTTGGGTTTCCAGTAGACGTTACCTCGCCTTGGGAGGACGTGCAATCCATCAATCGGCTTCCACTTAGTTTATCAACTTTGAAACTTGACTCTATCCTTCAATTGCCAGATAATTTTAACTTTCAAAGCTTGTCGATTCTCTCTATCAGCAAATGTCTGACAGCACACTTGCCCAATCTATCGCACTTGAAGAGGCTACAAGAGTTAAGGCTCAGTGACTTCCCCGAATTGATGGAGATTCCAGGTTTGGGGGAATTGGAATTACTGATGTTTCTGCACATTGCCATGTGTGATGTGATCAAACAATTGCCTAACCTGTCGAAGTTAAAAAATCTTCTGTGTCTGGAGGTAAATATTGTGCAGAGTTGAGAGCTGTCGAAGACTTGACAGAGTTGAAAATTCTGAAGAATGTGGAGATCAGAAATTGCATGTCCTTGGAAAAGTTGCCCGATGTGTCGGCATCCACCAAGTTGGAGACAGATTGGACGCCACCAAAACCTGCAGAGCACACCATTCGGCCAGCCATGCGATGGCGACTTTCGTTGGACTAGTATGAAAGGTGGGTAATTGTAGCCTTGTTGAAATCCTCAGGTTCCTTTCGATTACAATGAAGAAAGACAGAAGTTTTTATATCGGCTTTTATTTCCTACCCCTTCATAGCTGGCTTGGAATAAAGGCCAAGGAAGAGTTGGCTGTGAGTATTCAGAGTTTTGAAGCCCTGCCCGTGGAATAAAAGCCAAATTTGCAACACCCGCTCACCACCGACATGAACTAATCCAGGTGTCCTCATGTCACTTCTTGAGCCATCTATTATAATTGTCGATGATGTTAAGATGATGTTTGCTTTCTCAAATTGAATTATCGTGATGCATGAAGTCGTTATGCTTTATTCATTTCAATTATCTCTGCCCCCGCCTATGTAGGCCGTAGGTGGTAATCAAGGGGTGTTTCCATCAATGAGGGCTCCCCTGTAGTCCCCTTGTGGGGTGCCTAGAGTGACTGTGTTTCTTATTTTTACTTGTCTGTGTTCGCAAGCCTCACTCCCTCTTTGTTGGAGGTGAATATTTTTCTTCCCACTATGAGGAAATACTAACGATTTCACACTAAAAAAATTAAACGTTAACAACTTTTCACTTCAAATCATCCTCACGTCAGGTTCTCTCTCGAGTGTCATTGAATGTGTGAAGTATGGATTATTTTGTATAGCTTAACAAGTAATCATTACCAATATCTATGATCTCGGGTGCCTTAGCTGCTATGGCCTGTTTTAGTGTTTGTGGTTTTGCCAATGAAAGATTAAAATTATTTCCAATTTGTCATCCGTCACACATTCGATGGAACAATAATGCGGAGTACTGCACTTACCAATATCCAGATTTTATGACACATCAAGGACAAGGTTTGCATTTAGCGTCCGAAAGAGCACATAGTGATGGTTTACATTGAAGTAATAATTTAAGTACCCTAAAATCAGAGAATGAATTGACTCCACATTGAATCCCATTAGAAAATTGAAAATGTTGCCGTAAATATGAATCATCTACACACAATGACTCTTATGAAAAACCTGTATGGGTCTCATACTCTTTTTTTTTTTTTTTTTTTTTTTTTTTACCCAGTAAATTTCTTCAGCAGATGTTAGTTTTGAGATGAAGGTGGCGTGGGACAACTAGGATGGGGAAGCATACATGTCCCACGAGGGTGCGATGCAGCGCATATTACTTGTCTTTCATGGACCGCGCGCTGAATGATGAACTATGTGCTGCGAGGACCAATCAACAGTTTAAAATAACTACGCTAGAAACTCCTCTTCTTTTTTTTTTTTGGCTAACATAGTTCGCAAATTTTGTGTTTTTATGTGGTTCTATAGGCAAATAAATCAACTCGAGATAGACAAAAGAAAAAAAATAAAAACCTTTGCACTTAAATACTTACGCATTTCACTTGTAAAATGATTAATTAACAAGTTCTCGAGAAGCATCACTCGTGGGACATGTATGCTTCCCCATCCTATATGCATGGTGGTCATGTTGAGTCTCAATTTATAGGAGAGGTAAAATTGGCTTGTTGCACAAAAACATATTCAAAATGTTACATGTCCAGCGCTGGAAAAAACAAAGGCCTTTGCAAAGAGTATTGTGTAATTGGGAGAGAAGTTATGAGTCTAGACTGTGGACGGTTCTGTGAGAGTATGACTTTTCCAAGTGTGCATGTTTTCTTGTTATCCTCTTGTCCGGTTGTTCAGCGTTAAGATTTTTTTTTTCTTTTTTTTTTGATAACCTGGGAACCGCCGTTGGCCGGCAGCCTAGACGTAAACCCGGGGCGGACTGAGCCACCACCATAGACCCAGCCGTGTTTGAGTGGCGTGAATGCAACGCCTCTGGGATTCGAACCCCTCCCCTTCATGAGAGGGAGAGGGCCTGAAGCCAGCTGCGCCACTGCGGGCGGTGGTGTTCAGCATTAAGATTCTGCCTCTCCTAATCTACAAAAGCGTATTTTACCTTTTTTAGCATGCTCTGTCGTCTCAAACGCCATATTATGCATAACTGCAGTCAATAACTTGCTCCAAGGGCATCTTGTATGGATCATGTGCACTATGTAGAAGCTGAGTTAATAAAATCAGGCTATCGCAAGCCTAGCAATAGAGTCCTAAGCCCCGTATATTGGATTGTTTTGGCTGAAATAATCATGTAACCGCTGGTATGTATTAGGGAGTGTTGTTGGTTCTCTTCTCATGATCACGAGGTCGTTTATGGTCATAGATACTTGGTACTAATGCTTAGGCACCAAAACTATGCAACAAACTATTGGAGAAATCTTCTTGAAGCGTTTTGAAGCTGACAAAACGTTTCCATCAGTCTAGTCTGAAGGCTTGCAGACTCTGTTGTTTAAAGTCTGAAGACCTCTGGACAGCCAGACTCAAGACTCAAAGTCTATCCTCATTGACAGTCTCTAATCCGTTGAAGAAAGGTTATCCAGAACTGGATGTTTCGTCAAGGATTTAACCTTATCAACTGGAGAAGATCTCGTGGCTGGAAAAGACGTAATGGATACCTTTGATTGATCGAGATTGATTCGATGATTGAAGATTCGATGATTGCCTAAATATTCTTGGAAGGTTCTACTTATGGAAACCGAGATCCTGATTGTATGGGCGAACATGATTGATGGGCTATCGACACGTTCCTTTAATAGCTCGAACAATCTTCCTAATTGATTCCGTTGAACGGGTAGATTGGAGGAATTCCTTTGGTAAGTGCCAACGGGTAGGATGGCATAAAGGAGTATATAAGGAAGACGGTCTTAGTTGTTCGAGGTGTGTGCGATAGAAGAATTCCAAAGTCTGAAGCTCCTTTTTGTTTAGACAATCACTTTGAGCGAATACTTGTATACAAAAGAGAGTCTATACTTTGTGAGAAACCTTGAGGAGGTGTGGTAGAATATCTACACTATGGAATCAAGGCAAAATTGTGTTGTAACTTCTCTTTTGATCATACTGAAATCCAACCGGTGGGTTGTCAGTGCGGAAGAGTGGACGTAGGCTTGGAATAAGCCGAACCACTATAAACCCTGTGTTCAATTTTCTCTTCCTTACTCTCTTTACTTTGATCGTACTTCATTTTCATTAATTATAATAAACTTCATTTCTATCATTTGCCAAGAATCGCTTTCGTATCTCGATAAATTGTTTGTGCACCTATTCACCCCCCTCTAGGTGCTTATACTAGCTATCTCAATTGGTATCAGAGCTCGTGTGCTCACTTTGTTTGAAGTGTTTTACTTCAGAGTAAAATATCCATGGCTAGTATGTTGGCTCCAGGGCTGGTAGAAGGGCAAAGCAACACAAGACCGCCTTACTTTGATGGAAAGGACTACAACATATGGAAAAACAAGATGAATGCGTTCTTAAGATCAAAGGATCCTCTGGAATGGGACGTTATAGAAAAAGGAATCGTTCCCAAAGCTGCTCCTATCTCAAAAAGAGGAAAAGACTCTGTTGAGTCTAGCGAAATGACTCAGGAAGAGATAATCAAGAGACAAGCTCTTGATGCAAAAGCAATTTATTCTTTATATTGTGCTTTATCACCTACCGAATATAACAGAATATCTTCTTGTGATATGTACCCAAAGAAGTCCGGGATAGATTACACATTACTTATGAAGGAACCGATCGAGTGAAAGAGACAAGAATCAACATTCTTCTCGGTCAATACGAAGCCTTCGTAATGAAACCAGAGAATCTATAAACGACATGTTTAGTCATTTTACAGATATCGTGAATGGTCTTGAAAATCAAGGCCAACCAATTTCTGATCCCATGAAAGTAAACAAGTTACTGCGTGGACTCTCCAAGGATTGGAATCACATAAAGACTTCAATCAGGGAGACCCAAAGAATCATGCCACTGTCTGTTGATGAGTTGGTTGGGACTCTTCAATCTTATGAAGTGGAACGAATCAATGAAGACGAAGACCCTAAAGGTAAGAAATCTATTGCATTAAAATCTAATGATGATTCTGATGCAACAGATTCTGAAGACGACATGGATGATGAAGAACTTGCTCTTATGATAAGAAGATTCATAAAGCTGAACAGAAAAGGAATAATTAAGCAACAGTGAGCATTCAGAAGGGCATTTCATTTAACAAGAATTAAGCTGGTTAAAGACGTGGCTTGTCCAAGGAAAAAGGTTTCCCCTGCATATTATACCGCTATTTTCTACTCAAAATAGGTACTTGGGAATAAGTGGTTCAAACCAAACAAGATATCCAAGTTTATTTTGCCACGTGGCATAGAAAACATACAGGTTTTACTTTTCTCACATGCAATGTACTCAAATGTTGGTCTGTGTAATAACATGGACTGATGTTGGTGTATATCATTATACTATGTCCATCTTTCTCTGTTTCCAACTTTGAGATGCACCCATAATGTCGCCTCCAAGTAGCACTATCAGCTGTGCAATGCCGCAGTAAGCAAATGGTAGACAGAGGCTGCTGCGCTGGGCTTGGAGTTTAAGAGACTCGATCGTAGCGTCTTGTGGCTTTATCCAGAAGATGTGACGGACAAATGAGCAAGAGAGCCATCATAGAGGCTCTTCTTCGGTGTTGGGCAGGCGGAGTTTGAGAATTTTTCTATCTGTAGATGCGTCTATCACCATTAGCAATTCTCACGCCAAGTTTTGACACTCCTGAAGAGGACAGCTCGCATTCATAACGAATTGCTAAGAGAGTGAGCCTCTCCTGGCCCGTGAAATCAGTTTCTCGGGTAAACTCGGGTCTGAACCGATTTCAAAATCTGTTCTCAGGTGAAACCGGTTTAACCGATTTAAACCAAACCCATAATGACCTCCTTGTCTTCTCTCTCTCTCTCTCTCTCTCTCTCTCTCTCTCTCTCTCTCTGTGCGGATTGCGGCCTCGCCTATGTCGGTCGGCCATCAACCAGCCCACTAGGTTCTCTCTGCTTTCGTTTTCGATTCCTTCGTCGAATGTTACGATTTCGGTTTTTTTCGTTTCTGATTTTTTCGGCGGTTTGCCATCGCTATTCGATGGCTGTGAGTCGTTACCCCTACCCACCGCCCGTTTCTTCTTTCTTTTGTTTTTTGAACTGCCCTCAATTTGATGTCTCACTTCAAGCTCGATTCTGTTTCAAGTCTCGTTTGCTACGTGCCAAGGCGCCAACCACCACCCCATCGGGAGTTCAAGGCGTTCCTGAGTTTCAGGGAACTGACGGCTCGGACAACTTATACTGGTTGCTTCCGCAGTGCAATGGTGGAGAAAGAAATATGTGTCAAAGACCACGAAGAGGTCCGAGTTGGTCAGAAGATTGTTGGAAACGACACTGACATCTATAAGGATTTTCTTACAATGCATGGTTTGTGCATATGGCAGATTGCACTTCAAAGTCAAACGGGAGAGCATCACTGTACAATTTGGTTTTGGAGACGGATGATGTCAAGCTTAAAATCAAATCCTGTCGCTCCTCTCTCTTCCCAGTAGATACGAAAAGGTAAGTTTTGTTTTTCAGCAACTTTTTCGAATTATTTAATTTTAACATAATCTGTGACGCATTTTTTTAGGCTAAAATTTCATCAATCATGTTATACATATAAAGTTAACAATGATCTCTGCACTTTTGGCTCTTATATAATCTAGTCTTCCTTGGAACGAGAAGAAAGGGAAGGGGCCATTTGGTTTATTGAAATTCTTCGTTTCTTGTTTCGGTGAGAATAAAAATGAGTCCTTTGTTTCCTTGTAAAGAAGTTTAGTCTATGAATAGACAGAAAAACCAACGCTGAGTGAACACTTTAAACATGCTTGGGTTGTCTTATTTTCAAATTGATAGAAGAAAAAGGTAATTATTTTGTGACAACATGCCTTTGATTTAATTTGTTTGCTATCGAAGAAGAATTCCCGATGTTGATGACTACTTGCTTGGTTTATTGCTTTCTATGTTGCGCACTCATCTTCATTCTCTGCTGTTGTTGACAGTAAAAAAACAAGCGGTTCGAGCACTCTGTGTGGGTATTAGTAATGACTTAACACTTGAAGAATTAGCCTGTTTACCAAAGCTTAGGTTTCTTGAAGTGGGAAGAATTAATTCCATAGGCAACTTTAAAAATCTTCCTCGTACTTTGAGATGGCTTGCTTGGCATCATTGCCTGCAGCATCTTTTACCGATGAAATCTTCACCTGGTGTATTTGGTCGTGCTCGACTTTTCGCAAAGCGACATCACCGACTGACTGAGGTGGATAGAGGCAAATTGAGGTATGGACACACCTCGCTCATGTTTGCTTCAAATTCTAGCAATTGACCTTTGCTAGCTAGTTGTATGGTACTGTATTCTCATACTTTTCGTCAGAATGTAATCGACCTTTTCTTCTTCACTGCAGATGGTGAAAAAATTGAAAGTTCTAAATTTTACATGGTGTAGAGTGTTAACCAAGACAACTGATTTTTCTGAGTTTAGCAATTTGGAGAAATTGATTTTCACTTGGTGTGTGATGTCTACAGTTGATAGCCCAATCGATAAGCTAAAACTGCTAAGTAAGTCGAATATTGAGGGAGGCATTTCCCTCCAAGTGTTGTATGAAGAAATCAGTTCTCTAGTATACTTGTTAGAGATTATTGTGTGCTCGATAGACAAACTTTTCAAGCTTTGTGAGACACTAGGAAATCTAAAAGCTTTGACGAAATTTGATTCTAGTAGCAGTCAACCTCCTCACTTTATTGGAAGGTTAATGGATCTCGTGCATTTGCGTTTGCTTGCATGCCCTTATAAGCTTTTGAACTCTATTGGGGAACTAGAATCATTGGTCCAATTGGATTTAGCCCAATTCTATTGGAAATCTGATGAGACTAAAAGGTCATTAGGGTGCCACACACAAAGATACACACGATACCTTGTGCTTTTTGTGGGGTGGAGACACTTGAAGTGCTCAATGCCTCGTTTGTTACTGTCTCACGCATGAAATCCCATGGTAAATGTGGAGGCTGAGCCCTCTGAGGATCTTGGACTTAGATGGGGCCCCAATCTCTACAATGTTATCATAGGTCAGTGGTTTCTTCTCGTCTGCAAATGCTTAAAATTACAAGCGAAAGAGCTTCCCTCAAGTTTGAAATGTCTACTGGTTGAAGTTGTTGGATTCCCTGTTCTTCCCAACCTGTCAAGCCTAGTTCAAAGTGTGTGGAAGACATCCAACTATTGCATTTTGGTGTGTGAATGACGTTATTTCGCCATGGAAGGACAGGCAGTCCATCCATCGGCTTCCATGTACCTTATCAACTTTGAAACTTGGCTGGATCCTGCAATTGCCAGATTTTTGCAACTTCAAAAGCTTGTCGGTCCTCTCTATCAGCAGTTGGCCATTGCCACACATGCCCATCCTTATATCCTTGGAGAGTTTAAGGGAATTGGAGATATCGTAGCGTGAATTCATGGAAAGCACATGTGATCTATCTTGCTTGAAGATGCTACAAAAATTACAGCTTAGTGACTTACCCAAACTGGAAAAGATTCCAGAACTGGGGGAACTGGAATTACTGGAGTTTTTACTCATTTCCAGGTATAATGCAATCAAACAATTGCCTAATCTGTCAAAGTTCAAAATCTACAGCATCCCAAGCTAGATGGTTGTGAAAAGATGATAGCTGTGAAAGGCTTGAAAAGAATTGAATTTATTGAAGAAGGTGGAGATCGCACATTGCATACCCCTGAAAAGTTTGCTCAATGTGCCGGCTGGCAATTACGATTTGCAGCGTTGCAGCACAAATAAGCCTGAAGCAGAATGCATCATCTTGAAAATGCAGGGACTTCCAATGAAAGCACATCATGTACGGATTTGAGCTCATGCTTTATAAGGTGAGTGGCTTTGAACTCCTAGATTTTCCTAGCATTCAAAGTGTGCCTCAGTCGTATTGGGGCCGAAGAGGATAGGTTTTTCCCCTTGGCCAGTTGGACGAGCACAAAAGGTGTGGAAGTGTAGCCTGGTCAAAATCTGCAGGTGCGTTCTGATTACACCAAAGTAAAACAGAGGTTTTCATTTTGGCTTTTGTTTGCTAACCTGTTGAACTGACTTGGAAAAGAGGCAAAGAAAGAATTGGCAGCAGGTATTCAGAAGGGCATTTCGCTCATTAGAAAGTGAGCGTGTGGATTGAAGACGAAGACGTGGATTTTTTGCGTGAAAAAAGATGTATTCTACATAAGTTTCTACTCATCTCTCTACTCAAAATTGGTTCCTTGCGCTAATGAGTAAGTCGTTCAGCACTGGAACTAGGAAGATATGATAGTTTCCTTTCGCGTAGTCCACGTAAAAAAAGCACATAAGCAGTTTTTCTTTTCCTGCACGCGATGTTCTGAAATGGTCATTCGTGTAATTGACAGATGTTTGTGCATCACTGTACTGTGTATCTCGGCCGTGTTTATGTTCGCATCTCCCAACTTTCTGATGCACTCGTAGAGTCTCCTCCAAGTGACCCTATCCTGTGTGACGCTGCAACAAGCAAATGGTAGACAGAAGGGGCCGAGTGAAGGCCGTAGTACTTAAGTGTTGGCGAGCATTGAAATTCAAGATGTGCAAGATACGTGGACGAAGGTTTTTACAGTCTTCTCCCAGACGATTTGATCGAATAATTAGAGAGGCGGCAGAGCCATTCTTACAGTGACCGCGTGAAATCGGATATAAGTGGGGCTTCTAGGGACAACCTGGGATTTGCTTTCACGGGGGAATTAATCCGAGTTGGTGCGTGCTCGTCCAGCTCAGTAGGACAAGAGGCTGGTTTCTTGGGGCATAAGGCTCGGGTGTTGATTGGATTATCTTATGCGGATTCAAATGTGATAAAGGACTCGATCAATCGCTCCAAATCAGCCGTTGACATCTCTAGGAAACAATCGAACAGTGCAAATTTGGAAATCTAATCGAACTTAAGACGAATTAGGAGTACGGTTTGATCCCGTTATTCCGTTTTACTTTAGATACAAGAGAGGAAGTGTGTATAGCTTTAAGACCCTCCCGGTGATTGTATTTTCTTAACTTCTTGGCCCTTTTTTGTCCTTTTCTTTTGTGTTAATGAAATGGACCGAGGCTGAAGAAATCAATGGGAGATAATTGCGTGATGCAGTAAAGTCGTTGCATTACCTTGAGTAAATTGGCGAGTTTTGAGCTATGAAGCACCAACACTCTTCAAGAGCCTTTGTGTCGTGTCGACCGATACTCTCGGAAAATTCGACACCGATCAACTTTCTCGATACTCTCCGACACTAGAGTTGGAATTCGGACATATGAGTTTCCGACACGTGATTGCGATATCAAGGTCAATTTTAAAAATTCAATAAATGAGAGGTCAATATATATACACATATATGTGTGTGTGTGTGTGTGAAAAAAATAAAACACAATAATAAAAATAATAAATAGAGAAAGAAGAAAAACTAGTATTCTCTTCTTCTCTCGACTCCCACTTCCTATGATTCACAATTCACCCCTTAAGTTTTTTTTCTCCTCTTCCAACATATTTAACATATGAATCAAGAATATGGATTGTTAGTTTTTTTCCAAGTTTTATGAATTTTTGAAATAGAGTTGAATTTGTCAAATTGAAACAACAAATGATATTAATAAATGGTAGATTAATATTTTTAGTGTATATTCATTCTAGGATTTTTTAATTATTTAATTATTTATTTATGAATTTGATTCAAATTAATTTGACTGAAATAATCATAAAAATGATCATTTATTATGTATATATATAACGTATCCCAACATATCAAAATTCTTTATTTTTTGAAAAATAACGTGTCGGCATGTCGTGTCGTGATATGTCGTGTGTTAGTTTTGGTGCGACTTAGGTTTTGAGGCACGGAGTAATGCCCAATTTGCTGCCTTGCACATGGTGCTAGAAATGGATCTAAGCGTTCTTGCCTACAATTACAGAAAATAGTTGGAGAAAGTTTATAATATGTAACTTACCAATCAAAGGTGTAATTAAATAAAAATATGAGCTTATCTTGTAATATCTTGAATCTCTTTTTTGGATAAATAAAACAATTGTAACTAGATCACTTCGAAATGACGTGTACATCAAGTAAAAAGCTCTTATTTCCAACAGCTAAATGATATAAAGTTTGTCCAGCAAAATATAAATAACTAATTAAAGTGGGCTTAGGTCACTAACCATTAAAAAAAAAAAAGAAGAAGAAAAAGAAGAAGAAGCAAATGGTGGGCTTAGGTCATGGGCGGCAGCAAAAGTCTCTTGTCCTCTTCATCTCTCTTTCCTCTCTTATCTTTTATAAATGCCTCCCTAATTCCTCGCAAGTGTGTTGAATTGACAAAAAAATAAATAAATAAGTAAATAAATAAATGAACCGTCTTTGTGCTCTCGAACTTCATTTCCAGCCCGTTGAGAAGAGCTTGCTCCAGGAAGGCACTTAACCGCCCTAGAGAATGCCTGAATAATGTCACCTCTGATTAATGGGTAAATGACCAATATTTTCCTGCATCAGTAGCTTGAGAATATTTCCTCCAATCATTCCTTTAATTAGTGGGTTACATACCGTAGACATCATCTACATGCAAATTTGACTAAGAATATGTGACATCCATATTTGTACCCATCAATCGAAAGGCTACTCAAAGGAAAATTTCTCTAACCAACGATGAAGGAGCACATTACCTTGAGTAAATTGGTGAGTTTTGAGGCATGGAGTAATGCCCAATTCGCTCCCTCGCATATGGTGCTAGGGATGGATCTAAGCGTCCTCACCTACAATTACTGAATTAGTTGGAGAAAGTTTATAATATGTAACTTACCAATCAAAGGTGTAATTAAATAAAAATATGAGCTTATCTTGTAATATTATGAATCTCTTTTTTGGATAAATAAAACAGATGTAACTAGATCACTTCGAAATGACGTGTACATCAAGTAAAAAGCTCTTATTTGCAGTAGCTAAATGATATAAAGTTTGTCCAGCAAAATATAAATAATTGATTAAAGTGGGCTTAGGTCACTAACAAAAAAAGAAGAAGAAGCAAATGGTGGGTTTAGGTCATGGGCGGCAGCAAAAGTCTCTTGTCCTCTTCATCTCTCTTGTCCTCTTTTATCTTTTACGAATGCCTCCCCAAGTCCCTCGCAATTGAGTTGAATTGACAAAAATAAATAAATAAATAAAAGAACTGTCTTTGTGCTCTCGAACTTCATTTCCAGCTCGTCGAGAAGAGCTTGCTCCGGGAAGGCACTTAATCGCTCTAGAGAATGCCTGAATAATGTCACCTCCAATTAATGGGTAAATGACCAATATTTTCCAGCATCCGTAGCTCGAGAATATTTCCTCCAATCATTCCTTTAATTAGTGGGTTACATACCATAGACATCATCTACATGCAAATTTGACTAAGAATATGTGATATTTATATTTGCTACCCATCAATCGAAAGGCTACTCAAAGGAAAATTTCTCTAACCAACGATGGAGGAGCACATTACCTTGAGTAAATTAGCGAGTTTTGAGGCCTGGAGTAATGGCCAATTTGCTGCCTCGCACATGGTGCTAGGGATGGATCTAAGCGTCCTTGCCTACAATTACAGAAAATTGTTGGAGAAAGCTTATAATAGGTAACTTATCAATTAAAGGTGTAATTAAATAAAAATATGAGCTTATCTTGTAATATTATGAATCTCTTTTTTGGATAAATAAAACAGTTGTAACTAGATCACTTCAAAATGAGGTATACATCAAGTAAAAAGCTGTTATTTCCAGCAACTAAATGATATAAAGTTTGTCCGACAAAATATAAATAATTGATTAAAGTGGGCTTAGGTCACTAACAAAAAAAAAAAAAGAAAAACAAAAGCAAATGGTGGGCTCAGGTCATGGGCAGCAAGTCTCGTGTCCTCTTCATCTCTCTTTCCTCTCTTATCTTTTATGAATGCCTCCCCAAGTCCCTCGCAATTGAGTTGAATTGACAAAAATAAATAAATAAATGAACCATCTTTGTGCTCTCGAACTTCATTTTCAGCCTGTCGAGAAGAGCTTGCTCCGGGAAGGCACTTAATCGCTCTAGAGAATGCCTGAATAATGTCACCTCCAATTAATGGGTAAGTGACCAATATTTTCCAGCATCCGTAGCTCGAGAATATTTCCTCCAATCATTCCTTTAATTAGTGGGTTACATACCATAGACATCATCTACATGCAAATTTGACTAAGAATATGTGATATTTATATTTGCTACCCATCAATCGAAAGGCTACTCAAAGGAAAATTTCTCTAACCAACGATGGAGGAGCACATTACCTTGAGTAAATTGGCGAGTTTTGAGGCATGGAGTAATGCCCAATTTGCTGCCTCGCACATGGTGCTAGAAATGGATCTAAGCATCCTTGCCTACAATTATAGAAAATAGTTGGAGAAAGTTTATAATATGTAACTTACCAATCAAAGGTGTAATTAAATAAAAATATGAGCTTATCTTGCAATATCTTGAATCTCTTTTTTGGATAAATAAAACAGTTGTAACTAGATCACTTCGAAAAGACGTGTACATCAAGTAAAAAGCTCTTGTTTCCAGCAACTAAATGATATAAAGTTTGTCTGGCAAAATATAAATAACTGATTAAGTGGGCTTAAGTCACTAACCAAAAAAAAAAAAAAAGCAAATGGTGGGCTTAGGTCATGGGCGGCAGCAAAAGTCTCTTAACCTCTTCATCTCTCTTTCCTCTCTTATCTTTCATGAATGCCTCCTGCAGTTCCTCACAATTGAGTTGAATTGACAAAAATAAATAAATAAATAAATAAAAAGATGTGGAAACACACGAAAGGTAGAGTCATCCATTTGTCTCCCCCTCTCGCCTTCGCTTCAATCAATCTCTCTCTCTCTCTCTCATAAAAGATCTTGAGGATGGAAGATTGAAACTTTTGCAAATGGACATGCAGTGCACGTAGTTTCCAGGCAATTAATCATGCTAAACTTGCAACTAACTAAATGAGAATTTTTAATTTAATCTTTCATTTATTTTCTTCGATTTCTTTCAATTTCTAATGCACTTGGGAAAAAGCCATTTGCGGGGGCGCTTAGCGCATCTGCGAGGATTTTGACAATTTAGGCGATCAGAAATAGCGAATTAAGCATTGAGTAGTAACGTCGATCGCACAGGACTTTGTCAACTAGAACTTTCAACTTGGGCTTGCGATTTGTCTCTCCGTGGCAGAGTTGGATTTTTCATGCGGAGGGGCGTGTTCCTTGTCAAAAGCCCTTTCTTTGTTTTTTTTTTCTAAGAAAATAAAATAAAATAGATGAGTCAAGAAATAGTTTGATTGATCGAAATTAAATAAATGTTAAATTCAAGAAGGATGGTCATCGTTGGGATGGGACGAGGTGGATTCTAAAGACCAAATAATGGAGTCGGGCCACTCGTTTTCACTTTCCTTGCGTTTACATGGGGATTTCGCAAAGAGTTTGAGTGGCAGCTTTAGTGGTTGAATCCACCTAATCTTGACTAAAGTTGCATACAATTATTTTTATCCCTTGCATTTGAAGTCTTTTTTTTTTTTTTTGGAGCATTAACTTTCTTCTATGGGATTCGGAAGTCTTGGATGCTATCTAGCGTTTTCACGTTTTTTTTTTTTTTTTTTTTTGGTAACTTCAGTCGTATGCTTTTAATGATGTGTGTACGAATTGTGTCAATGTCTTGAATGTATCTAATTTATGCCATCTCTTGAATTGATTCAATTTCATCCTCTTTTTAAATTTAGCTTAGTTTACATATAATAATGGCCATGACTTGTAACCTAACAATCATAGTTAGGGAAAGTTTCCTCCAAGGAAAATACTACTCTTATCTTGTAATAATTTGGTTCTCCTTTCCAAATGAATGAATAGATAGATCACTTTGAAATAACATATATATCACACATTTCCAGTCAGGTAAAAGATCTGCTTTACAGCAATTAAATACTTTAAAGTTTCTCTTGCAAATAACCAAATAGTTTAAAGTTTGTCTTGCAAAAATCTGCTTTCCAGCAATTATATTCACCTGCTCCCACGATTTTCTCTCATTGTTAATTTTATCCTAAAATCACCAAGCAACTTCAAAGCCTTAAAAAGTTTCGAGCCCCTTGCAAAAAGTCTCGTCCTATTAATTTCTCTTTCCTCTCTTATATTTTACGTATATCTCAACCACCTACTTGCAATTGAAATGCGTTTGCGAATCTAGGTTGTGGAACAGCACGGAAGGGAGAGCCATGCATGTGTCTCCCCCACTTCAAGTTGTACCCGTGAATTATGAAGAGAAACTCTCTCTAATTTTACATTTTTGTGTGAAGGATCTTGAGGATGGATGACTGAGACTTCTTTTAATGTACGGGCTAGTGCATTTAGTTTTCATGCAATTTACTCATGCTTTATTATTGCAACTAATAAAGTGACATTTGCATCTATGTCTAGCCATTCCTTAGCTATAGTATTTGGGTAGGGAGGAGTCCCTCTCACTTGGCTCAGTTTATAAGTTATAAAGATGCCATTTGGATGACACGTTTTTTCTAATTCAAATTTTCATTTATAGTCTTCTTTTTTCTGAATTTCTTAGGCACTTCGGAATCCATTTGAGAGGACACTTATTGCATCATAAGCATGTTACAATTTTGACGATTGCCCCAATGAAAATAGCATATCAAGCAATGAATCATGGTGTCGATCACACAGGCCTATGTCAGCAAGGGAGAACACTAACATCAGTGGCGCTGAGTATAGTAAAACATAGACTATTCGGTACAAAGCTAGCGTAATAAGTTGCTTGTCCACAAGAACTTCCCATTTCGGCTTGTGATTTGTGTCTCTGTGGTAGAGTTGGGCATGCATCTTGTGCAAATATCTTTCTTTAATATATTTCTTTGAAAATAGATAGGAGTAGAGAAATAGTTCAATTGATTGAAATTAAATAAGTATATAATTCAAGAAGGATGGTTCGATTGTTTGGATGGGATGAGGTGGAGCCTCGAGTGGGCTTCTTGACCAAAATAACAGAGTCATCGTGCCACAGGCTTTCACCTTCCTTGCGCTTACATGGGGCTTTCACAAGGAGTTGATTGGAAGCATAATTTGTTCATTATTTGGACATGGCTTGAATATAGCAACCCTCCGTCTATCTTTTCTGTCTACATGAAAAGACAAGTACACATATAAAATATACAGCTCTAGTGGTTGAATCCACCTCATCTCAACTAAAGTCACCTATTACTATTTTTTATGCCTTGCATTTCAAGTCTCTTTTTGGAGGATTAATTTTCTTCTAGTGTGATTCGGAAGTCTTGGATGCAATGTGGTGTCCTCGCGGAAATTGCTAATTTTTTCTTAAACTTCAGTCTTGCGTTTTAATGAAATGTGTAAGAATTGTGCCATGTTTTGAATGGATCCAACCTGTGCCATCTCTCGTATAGATCCAATTGTATCTCCCTTTGAGAGGGACTTAGGCCCTGTTTGGTTCGGCATTTGAAATGGGCTTTGGGACTCTAAAGTCCTTTGGTCAAATGCAAAGGGGTTTGGTTCGTGTTTTTGCTTAACTTTGGGAAAATACAATTGAATCTTGAAAGGATTCTAAAGACCTTTAGTCCAAAGTAGGTCCCGGGGTACTTTGGAAACTTGCATTTTCGGAATGCAAGTCGGTTACTGTTCATCTTCTCCAAAACTACTGCATGGAAAAGCCGATCGAAGGCCGATGACCATAGGCCAAGGGGTCGCGGGTGACCGCCAACTAATGTCATGCGAACCCAAGCAATCAATGCTTGGGGTTGTGCAACCTCAGGCGATGGCATCCAAGGGGCAAATTTGGCTGTCCAGTGGCCAAATCCGGCAGTCCGATAGCCAGATCTAGCTGACCGGTGGCTAGACTTAAAAAAAAAAAAATACAAATGTTTTTTTTTTGTTTTTTTAATTGAATAAAAGTCCTTTACAAATGCAAATTTTACCAAATAATATTTAGCCAAAGTTGTTTCTTAATACGCTTTAGAATTACAATTCATCAAACACTATTTGCATTTCGGAAAATTCCCTTCACCCAAAAGTATTTGCATTTTTGCAAAGACATTCCCCAAAAGCCGAACCAAACGGGCCTTATAAGCAGCCCCATTCGGCTTGCATAATGTTACTAGGGACAAGTGTATTATAAGTCCTAAAACTTATTACGAAAATTCACTTGAGTCTGAAAACTTTAAAAAAAAAATGCAATCAAGTTCTAAAAGTTATCACGAAAGTGCAATCAGGTTTTAAGACTTTCAAAAAGTATAATTAAGTCCTAAAACTTATCAAGAAAGTGTAATCGAGTATTAAAACTTTCAAAAAATACTATCAAAGGAATGACTTGATTTGATTAATTTGATAATTTTTAGAACTTAATTGCACTTTATGAAGGTTTTATGATTCCATTATAATTCCATAATAAGTCTTAGGACTTGATAGTACTTTTTCAAAGTTTTAAGACTAAATTGCACTTCATTGACAAATTTTAGGACTTTCAATACACTTATCACATGTTAAAATGTTTTGTACTAATTTGAGGTTGTGAGAGACTTATCTATCAATGTAATAAATTTGATATATATAATGGTGGAAGAGCGACGTACACAATACCCAATATTCCCAAAAACATACTTTTTGGTACAAACCAGCTTTGTGATCACACCACCACCCCAAAGCGCTTTGAGGGAGGAACGGCAAACCTCCCTGGTCATGCATTGCTAGCGCCACCATCCACACCATAGTGCGGCAGTGGTGGCCCAAAAACCATGCGATGTAGGCAAGGAAGATGAAGGTCTTTGTCTTCGACACTTCGAGCGAGGGTTAGCTATCCTCTTGCCAATCCCTCCCTTCAATACATGGACTCTATGGGTTATGATATGGTCGTTGTTGGTGCTACTTCGACGGCACCCATCTTGAAAAAATGGAAGGGAAAATGTAACAAATGGCCTCTAAACTTTCATCTAATGTTCAATTTCATTCCCGAACTTTTGATTTTGCTCAATTTGATTATTGAACTTTCATCTAATGTTCAATTTCATCCTTGAGCTTTCGATTTGCTCAATTTGGTCACTGAACTTTTATCTAATGTTCCATTTAGTCCCTAACTATTTGAAAATTGACCAATTTTCCTTCTTTTTTTTAAATACCAAACTGTTTTTTTTTATAAATAAAAAAAATACCAAACTGGGGTTTTTTTTTTTTGTCAAAATAATATTACATTTATGCAAAGTAATAAAGGTCAATATTTCTTTCCTTTCTCCATATTAAAAACAAATGGAAAAAGGGACGGTAATAATAAACAAAGGTGAATCTTGCATTTTGATTTCTTTTTGTATATGCAAATTACTTGAATAATGTACAAAAGCTCATCAATCGAGTTTTCCCTTTTCAATGAAGTCCATAAAAAAATCGATTGATGGGCTTTTGTACATTATTCAAATAATTTGCATATACAAAAAAGAAATCAAAATGCAAGATTCACCTTTGTTTATTATTACCGTCCATTTTTCCATTTGTTTTTAATATGGAGAAATGAAAGAAATATTGACCTTTCTTACTTTGCATAAATGTGGTATTTTTTCGACCAAAAAAAAAACTAGTTTGGTATTTTTTTATTTATAAAAAATAAACAGATTGGTATTAAAAAGAGAGAGAGAGAGAGAGAGAGAGAGAGAGAGAGAGAGAGAGAGAGAGAGAGAGAGAGAGAGAGAGAGAGAAATTGGTCAATTTTCAATTAGTTAGGGACTAGATGGAACATTAGATGAAAGTTCAGGGATCAAATTGAACAAATCGAAAGCTCAAGGATGAAATTGAACATAAGATGAAAGTTTAGGGACCAAATTGAGCAAATCGAAAGCTTAGGGATGAAATTGAACATTAGATGAAAGTTCATGGACCATTTGTGACATTTTTCCAAAATGGAAAGGTCATATTGTATTTTCCATTAGCCAAATTGGAAGAATATAACTAAGGATTTCGACTACATCAATTTGACAAATTTCAATATCTGATTGCACTATCTAAAAGTTTTATAACTTGATCACATGTTTGCGATAACTTTTAAGATTTTAGATGCACTTATATTTAAAATAAAATTTGAGGGTTGAGTCTAACGAACCCACCCCCTCCCCCAAAAAAAAAACTCAAAAAAGTCTGAACACCCTTTGTAAGAAAAGGAGTGTCGATCGATTTTTGTCATTTTTTGTTCTTTTAGAAGATTTTGAGATATAATGTAGAGGTGGATACTATTATAGTAATTATCTTTAGGTGTCTTTCAAAAACTGGTAAAGTTTAGAAAACTGAATTAAGAATTCAACAATACTTAGTATCCCCTTATTTTACTCAAAAATAGGCTAAATTAATGGTTCATAGGTTGGTTTCTGTTTGGTTGATAAATGAATGCTCACTTCTTAAAATTACACCTTATATCTCCAAAACAAATACTTGAAGAACTCAACTCCAGTCCGTTGCAACGCAGGGACTTCGACTAGTTTGATAATAATGGCTTATTGTCTCGATGTCATGCATGCATCAGATTTTTGTTGCTACACAAATTCATCACCCGCAGATTTTATTTTATTTTTTCTAAATTTGTTTATGTCATTATCAAGAGGAAACTTCATAGAAGGGAGCGGTAGGCCTGGGAGGGAGTTGGGCTTCGAGAGGCATTAATAACTTTAATAATATTATCTCATAATGATTTTTTTCTAAAGGGGCCTCATTGTTCAAGAAGTTTGTCCTTGTGTGTTTGATTCCGTCACTACCTGCATCACAATTGACGTTAATTTCGTGATAGATTCGCATTTAACAAACGCGTGAATCATTTCATTAAATCGGGATCCATTGATAATAAAAAAAATTGACAAAGGAAAAGGACCACTTGTCGGATCCACTTTTGTTCTTTTGCTTTGTTTTTTCCTGATTCCACCAGTTCCAGCTGAACGCATAAGCAACTCTGCATGCTTTTATTGTCCTTCTCGTACAACCGGATGAGGAATACGATAATCTCAACATGTGTTGCCTCAAGCAAGCTCATTGTCATTATCTGAAACGGGGTTGCCCATGCTATCGCTCTTCAGATTTCCAGCTAACAGCAAAATTAGTCAACGTCACATTTTAAGGCAACTTTTACTAAAATTTATGGGTTAGAATAGAGTTTATATCATAAAAAGTCTCAAATTGATATACGCATTTATCCTAAATTAATTATGTCATAAAAACTTTTGAACTAGAAAATTGGATTATGATATAAATCAGGGAAAACGAAAACAGAAATTGTGACAAGCGTGGGATCCCCAATACACGGCACTCTTCGCCTTAGAATAGGGGCTGTCTATTAGCCATCAAACTCTTTTTCGGATTTTAGTTCATATCATAGAAAATTTATTGTTGTCACCGTTTTTCAGGTGACTGAGCTTCCGTTCTTTGCATGCAAAGTGCGCCTCAATCATACTGGGGTCCGGGCGGTTCTTTCACTTGGCCCGCTGAAAGAGTTCGAGAGACTTGTAGTTCTAATAATCTTGAAATTCTTTAAGTCTGTTGAAATTACATCAGAGGAAGATGAAGTTTTTTAATTTCAGCCTTGTTTGTTGACCTGTAAAGCTGGGTTGGAAAAGGAAAAGAAAGAGTTAGCAGAGTATTCAGAAGGGCGTTTCATTTATCAAGAAGTGAGCGGGTTGAAGACGTTTCTTTTCGGAACGGAAGAGATGGCCTCTTCATAGTTTCTGGTTGTTTTCTACTCAGAATTGGTTCTTGGGAATGAAGTGGTCCAGACCTAGGAGGATATCGAAATTTATTCTGCATAGCTGACATAAAAAAAACACAGGTTTTTCTTTTCTTAATTGTAAGGTACTCAGATGGTAATTTGTGTAATAACAAGGTGGACGGATGTTTGTATATTATAGTTCTATGTCCATCTTTCTCGCCTTTGCGTTTTCATCTGCCTTTTTCGACTTTCTTATGCACCTGCACCTGTAGTGTTGCCTTCAAGTTGAACTTCAATTCGGCAATGCTACTATAAGCAAATAATAGACAGAGGGAGCTGAATAAGCTGAAGCTCGTCTTTGACACTAGGCTTGAAGTCTGAGAGACTCGAGCAGCTTTTTGTGGCTTTATCCAGATGATTAAAGGGACAAATGCGCAAAGAGAGCCATTACAGAGGCTCTTCTTGGTTAGTGGCCAGAGGGAGTTGAAATTATCAGTTGAACACAAGCAGAAGTTTGAGAATGATGCCTTTCCGCTGATTCACCCCAATCACCAGTAGGGGTGTGCAACCGGACCGGGTATACTTGGGAACCGGACCGGCCCACCCAAAAAACAGGGTTGGGAACCGGTTCCCGTTGAAATTGATCCGGGAACCGGTTCCCAAAATTCAGAACCGGTTTAAACTGGTCCAGGAACCGGGTCCAATTGATTACCCACCCAGGAACTGGTTCCCAAACCGGTTTTGGAACCGGTTTGGGAACCGGTTTTGGAACCGGGTTTGGGAACCGGTTTTGGAAGTATAGGTCCAAAACCCCATTTTTTCCCCTTATTTCTATTCTTACTCTCGCAATCACGTGGCATTTTTTCTCTTGGTTCTCTCAAACACGCACGGCACTCCTCCTTCATCGTTCCTCTTCCTCACTTCCCTCCCTCATCGACTCCCTCTCACACCGTCCGACGGATAGATGGTATTTGTCACCACCAAATTATTGTGTACCACGTGGATTGGCTCGCCTAATTTCTTTTTTGTAGGAGTTATGCTTGCATAAATGAGTAACTTCATATAGTAGTTATGGGAATAAAACTAACATTAGACTCATGTTTGTTGCTAATCATTTGCCTTATGATTTTATTCATTATAATTAACCCTATGGATCCTTAATTTTTCGTTTGGTCAAAAGTTCATGTATTTATTTATTACAAGTGTTTAATGTTAAGATTACGTTATTTTCTCGCGTATTAATATAAAATTTAAAGTCGCAAAACAAGTTTTAGTGGAAATATGGTTGACCCTAGAACCGGACTGAAAAAACATAGTGGGTCAGGTACAAGGTCCAATACAAACGGTCGGGTACAAGTCAGTCTAGACTCTACCCACCATGGACCCGATCACCCCTAATCACCAGCGACAATTTCTCGCACCAAGTTCTCTCTACATGGAGCATTTATGGTAAAAGATTGCCCATAGTAAAAGATTGTCTGCTTTAAATTTGCTTTCTTTTATGGAAAATAACTAATCTAAAAATATTTTCCTAAAATTATTGATCGTATAGCTTGAAATAAATTGAAATAATTAGTTAATGAATAATATTTTTATTGTCGATAACAATTTATATATAAACATGATCATGGACAAATTCATTTTGATAAACGATACAAATAATTATTTTTAAGAACATATTTTTTAAATTATTTATTTTTTGCGAAACAAACAAATTTTAATATTTTGTCAGAAGTTTCGAGGAGGTGTCTTTCTTCTTTTTTTTTTTGGGTCGAATTTTTTTCTTTTCACTTTTGAAAGTTCAAGTAAAATTTGTTCCAACAATGAAAGTAACCTTATCACCTGAAGGGGACAACTCTTATATATAAAAATAAGGCTAAAAGAGTACGCCTTGGCAGCCAGAACCAAACCCTACAATGTCTTGACTTTCAAACAGTTTCTACTTTCGAGTTCTCACTCTCAGATCGGGCTCTCTTTTCACCGGCGGCGCCTTTCGATCTTCCCCTCTCTGGTCTCGACTCAGTTGCTGTCTCATCTCGGTCGGCCGTCCATCAGCTTATCAGGTATTCTCTCTTTACATTGGTTTCGTTTTCGATTTCTTCGGTGGTTTGCCATAGCCAATCAATGGCTGCGAGTCGCGTCTGAACATGCCCACCACCGTTTTTCTTTCCTTTATTTCTAAACTTCCCCCAATTGATGTCTCCCCTCAACCAAGCACATTGACAATTTTCGTACTGCTCGATTCTGTCTCTAGTCTCGATTGCTTCGTGCGATGGCACCACCCAACAGCACATCGGGAATGGAGTTCGAGGTGTTCCTGAGTTTTAGGGGACCGGATACTCGGGACAACTTTACTAGTTGCCTCTATAATGACATGGTCGAGAAAGGAATCCGCGTCTTTGAAGATGACAAAGAGCTCAGAGTCGGTCAGCAGATTCATGAAAACCTTATGCGAGGCCTTGATGATGCTCAAATTTATATTCCCATCTTCTCTGAGGGTTTTGCTTCCAGTGCATGGTGCCTCCGTGAGGTTGCATATATGGTAGATTGCACTTCAAAGTCGAATGGGAAGAAAGTGATCATGCCCATTTTCTTTGATGTGAAGCCGGAGGATGTCAAGCTCAGAACTGAATTGTACAGTAGTGCCATGTTTGAGCATGAGGAGAAGTATGGCCTCGATATGGTGAAGCGCTGGGAAGATGCTCTTCGTGAGGTTGCAACTAGACTAGGTTGGAAGTTAAAAGGAAAAAAGTAAGTCCTTTCACACCTTTTTCTGAGTTATTAATTTTGACATAATCTGAAGGGACGCGTTATTTCTTATAGTTTTGAAAATATCTCATGTTCAATTTATCTTATAGTAAATATAATTTCTCCTATAATTGATGCGATAGTTGAAAAATTTAATGCGAATGTGGAAGTCATTGTCAAGTTTTTGTTAAATGCTATGTTACCATCCTGTTTGGTTGTCAAAAACGTTAAAACAGATTTAAATAGCAAAATAAATAATATTCGACAATTTATGAAAAAGGGAAAGGTGGAAAAACAAACAGACAAATTTGAATGCTTAATCATTGGAGATTACACATGCTGATTTTTTGTTGTCCGGGCATATGAACTACTTATATGTTTGATCAGTCTCCAAATATTGCCTACATATTAAAATTAACTATTTTTTATATTAATAAATTATCAACAAAGAACAATTTAATAGTTTTATGAAGGAAGCACCCGAGTTAGGTCACTACTCCATTATTTTTAAAGGAACGATTTGAAAGTGATGTTAATATATAGTGCTATGGATGGTGAATTTTATCTATAAAATCTCATTGGCTTACCCTCGTGTTTTAATGGTGCTTCTTGCACACAAAAAATGTAAAATATTAACATCACTTTTTGTTGCATGAATGCTATTCCATTACATGTTTGATAATTCTAATTTAGGAGTAATTTTTTTTTTTTAAATTCTCATAATATTCCTCCTTTTTTACATACGTTATTTTTGGAACCAAACAGTGTAACAGATTTACATTTTTGACCCAGATAGCGGAGTATTTACTAAAACTCTATTAAACTTCAGTTTAATAAACATTACATAGATAATTACCAGAAGTAATAATCATGCATCACATTCATACCCTCACTTTCTTCATATCTAATTTGAAAAGGGGAGAAGTTTCGCTAGTTGTATGCTGCCACTTTGGACATTTGTCATGCATTAATTGGCTCTTGCATTGCTCAAATGTGCACTTAACGTAAGAATTATTGCTGATATTGAATCTCAAACGAGTCCAAGCCCAAGTTACTAAAGTTAATTTCAATTTATACAATCTAGAAATAAGCACAAAATAGTCATTAAAATATTTTAGATTTCTTTCCAGTCACTTCTCTTCTTCAACCAAACAAGAATGACCATATTTCCTTCGTTTCCTCTATTCTATTTCATAAGCATACAAACGACTATAAAATCCAATTATTCCTTTCTTTTGTTTTCTCTCTTGTCGTCATTATCCGAATCCTTTCATTTGCTCTTAATCACTGCATGCAAACTGAGTGTTAGTGTTTAAACCCAACCAATGGGAATCTGGGCAGCAGCCACTACGGCTAATTTGAGCCCTTGAAAATTTAAATAATTTTCATTAACTTGAGATTGTTATGTTTTACTTGATACAAATTTGTCATTTGAAACACTGCCGTCATTGTACGCCAATCTTAATATATTTAGCTTATTGTCCGCGCTTGAAAGTTTGGAACAGTACATTGCCATCATTATATCAATCTGAATTAGTTCACCATATTTTAAGACGTGACATCCAGATTTTCGGATTAATTTCGATTAGATAAATAGGTAGTTGTTGTTTAGTTTCAAGGATTGTGAAATTGGGATGCAAGTGGCCACATTAGTAAGGAAAAATACCAATTGGAATGACGAGGTGTTGAATGAAATTATGGGGTTGGATTTGATTTAATTCAAGAGGAATTAAGTAGGTTGGAAAAGAAACCAAGAAAATTCGTATGCCACATCTACCCCACATTTTGGCCTATCTAAAGGCTTCTAGAAGGGGCATTTTTGGGCTAGAAATGTGGGTGGATGACAGCCCATGGTGGCCACGTGCGGATGACCTAAGAGAGAGAGAGAGAGTGAGAGAAAAGAAAGGGAAATTGGGTTTTTCTTCCTCCCCTCTCTCCTCCGTCGAGCATCTCCATCTTCTTCCCTTTTTCTCTGGCTTTCTTCTTCAGCAGCAACCGAAGACCAACGAAGACTGAGCTGCAGTCATCGCCTCTCGCCGTCATCGTCGCACGCCCGCAAGCACCGGAGCTGCTCGCGAACCCGAGCCCGCCGCCGTGCTGCCGTCCGCGCATCTCCGCCCCCTCTCCTCCCTCTGGTTCGAACAGAAACGGAAGCAGAAACAGAAGCAGCAACCATCGTCGGTTGAAGGAGCTGCAGTCACGCCGGAGCTGTCGAACCGCCGCCTGCTCGACCGCACGCCGCCGCTCCGCCGTTCGCCTCGTCCTGTCGAGCTGCCACCTCTGTCCAGCCTCTGTTTCGCCTCTGGTTGGTCTCGTTCGGCCACCTCAGGCCGCCGCCCGACCTCCTCCGGCCACCATCCGGCCTCACCGGAGTCCTCTCGCCCTCCACCGGCCTTGTCTAGCTCGAATCAGCCCCGGATCCGCCCCTTCCAGCAGCGATCAGAGAAGTCAGAAAATGGGTATCGCAGAGGGTTTTGGCCCGTTTTGGCCGTCTTCTCGAGCCCGGATGCTCGGCCCGCTTTGAGGAAAGTCGATCCTCGCGTCGAGCCCGTCGTTGTGTGTGAGTTTTACTCACTAATGCCTTCTTAGTGCGCTAATTATACTTAAAAGGTTGATTAGTGGTAATTAAGTATAATTAGGTTGTTAGATTATAATTGATTAGTGATTATTAGTTAATTGCTTTGCATATTAGTTGTGTGATTAGTGTAATTAGATAGAGAATTGCATGTAGTATTTATTGGATCCTTCTTGGGATTTTTCCGTCCCTTATCGGGTGTTTATTAAGCGATTCGGGCCTAGGTGGTATTTTTTAGGAATTAAATATTAATTTTCGAAATTAATTATTTAATTATTTATTTCCGGAAATTCAACAGGGATGGCCAGTGACCGGGATTTTATGCTGATGATCATGGCGTAGTCCGTTTATTTAATTGAGCTTTATATTGTGCTAAATTGAATTTATTGTATTTATTTATTTAATTTTCGAAATTAATTAATTAATTAATTAATTTTCGGAAATTAAGATTTTGATGGCCGACGACCGAAATCTCGTGCTGATTGTCGTGGCGCAGTCCGTTTATTTATTTGAGCTCTACGTTGTATGGAATTGAATAAATTGTGATATTTTAGGGATTTACCCTAATTTGATTGGAATTGAATTGAGATATGAATTGGTTTATATATATGTATCAGCTTGGGCGAGCAATTATGATATACACATATACATATATATATGGCAGCTTCTGGTGAGCTAAGATCGTTTTATCAGCTTGTGCGAGCACGATCTATATATATATATCAGCTTGTGAGAGCAACGATCCATATATCAGCTTGTGCGAGCTATCATCTATGTATATATCAACTTGTGCGAGCTACCATCTATATCAGCTTGTGAGAGCATTGCATCCATTTCAGCTTGTGCGAGCCATAATTGTATTGATGGATGAATAGATGGTATGGTTTAATAGATGATATGAATTGATAGATATGTGGATCGTATGATATCAATTAGATTGATCGAATTGATAGACCGATGGGTATGTCGGTAGATTCAGCTTGTGCGAGCATTGTTTGAATATTGAATTGTTTACGTTGGCTCGTGATCGTGTATCACCTTGGCGAAAAAGACACCCGAGAGCATAGTAAAGTGTTCACCGTACGTCACCTTGGCGAATCGACGCCCGAGAGCATTGATGGAGCTCGTGACTAAGTGCGAGGCATCTAAAAGGGCATGTGGGCTCGGTGACTTGATGTATCACTTTGGCGAAGAGGTCGCCTGAGAGAATGCACGTGGGCCCGGGGTTCGAGGCACGTGGACTCGGAGACTTGGAATGTCGTCCTAGAGAATGCACGTGGCCTCACTTTTTGATACTCCTCCGTGGAGAGTGATTTGTATGACATGTAATCGACTAGGTCGATTGATCATTGTTTTGATCTGATGTTGTGAATTGATTGATTGAATGGGAATGACCGTGAGTGGTCTCCGTTGACATGTAATCGACTAAGTCGATTAGATCGATGCTTCGATCCGTGATGTGATTGCTTGTGTGCCTATTTGATCCGTACTAATATGCGGAGTGGAATATGAGGCCAAGGTAAGTCCCTCCGACTCATGTTGTGCATAGGCAGCCTAAGGTGTATTAGTTTACTAATCGGGTCTTAGGAGGTAGAATTTCCGAGACGTGGTCTCGGTGGTTATTGAATAACCATTTCGGGACCGGACGAGGAGCCTAAGGAGCATGAATCGACGAGGAGATCTTTGTTGAGGAACCCAAAGAGGAGTACGTGGAGGAGGACCCCGAGTATGACATTGAGTACGACCCGGATGAGGACCGAAATCCTATCCTGTCTTGTCAAACCTTATTTGCATGTAAAAAGTTGTAGTTGTGAATTTTCGCAAGAAAAATGTATGGCCGCTTTTCATCCCATTGCCTTATTGTTTGGGGATTTATAATCTTTCCGCATGTGCATATATAAACGAAAGGGTCGGCGATACATAGTCCTGAGATATCGCATTTTAAAATCGACCAAAAGTAAGGGATGTGTGCGTGCCTGAGGGTCGGGGCGTGACATGGCAGGCATGGGGAATCTATATCAAGTATTGTATCAGAGGTTCTACATCAGTTGAAGGGGAAGAACAGATTGCTTAGGTCCATCTTGTTGAAATGGATGATGAAGAGGAGATAGAGAAATTGATGGATGTTGACTATGATCACGATGTACGTTTCATTATGATTCATGGGACGGGCAAGTAGTGGTAAATCGACTCTTGCTAGTGTTACCTTCAATCTGTTGACACCCGAAATTTTTGTCGACGTTTTAAACATTCAATTCGCAAAAGTTAAAAAATTGTTTGAAATGAAAAAAAAATTAGAAATAAGGAAAAAGAAGAAAAGAAAAAGAAAAAAAAAGAAAAGAATAAAGAGCCCAAAAGATTAAAAAATGAAATGAAAATGAAAACAAAACAAAAATGAAACGAAATGAAAAGCAAAAAAAAAAAAACTGAAAATGAAAAAGAAAACAAGAAAAAGGAGGGATGAAAAGAATAAAAAAAAAAAAAAAAGGGAAAAGGGAAAAAGAAAACTCTCGCACACTCTCTCTCTCCACGGACGCACTCTCTCTCCTGGCGGGGACTCTCCGTGAACTCTCTCTCGCTCTCTCTTCGGGGGGATCTCTCTTGGGGGCTTTCGCTGGAGCTCTCTCTTTGGGGGGTTTGGCAGACGAAGGGAAATCCTCTCGAAAATTCTCTTGGGGGGCGAGGCCGATTTCTAGGGTTCTTCGAGCTCAGCTGAGGATCTGAGGAGCGGACGATCGGGCGACGGGCTTCCGGCTCAGCTCAAGCTCCGCGTCCATTGCTCGCTTCCAGCGCCGGCGCAACTGAAATCGCTCCGGCTTTCTCCGGCAGGGGGACGGCCTTCTCCGGCTGCCCGGTCTTCGTGGTTTTGTATTCCTTTCGGCCTCCGAGCACGGTGATTCTGAAGATTCGAGCGCGCGTCGACTCAGCGAAAATGGTGGCAGTTACAGCAAAGAGGACGACACCAGCGGTTCTGGTTCCGCCGGATCTGAGTCTCTCTCGGCGGACCTCCCTCTCTTGATTCTCTACTCTCCGGATTTGACTCGCCGGATCTGATCGGTAATATCAGCGACATCGACGGAGACTGCGTTGGTGGGAGGAAGTTCAGATCCGAAGCGGACTGGCGGTGACGACAGCGACTCTTGACCGATTTCTTCTCTCTGGATCGAGTTTGCTCGATCGGCAGAGACTCTACTTCTTACAAGTGGAAAGGATCGGGTATTCCCAAGTCAAAAGAAGGTGCTAGACTAAACGACGCACTGCAGAGAAGTCAAATCCGTAAGTTTGATGACTGCGGTCATTTCCTCTTTTGATAGGTTTCTCTCTTTCCAGAAGCTGCTATCATGCATGAACTACTATCTTGTATGTGTATTGCAATTTTAATGAAAGGGAGAAGGAAAAAAAAAACACCGTAACTAAGAACCGAACAAGCTTTTGTTTGGCAAGTCCTTTCTAGTTTGGTTTACCATAATAACTGAAAATGTCACGCAGGGAAACAAAGTATAAACTTGATGTTAGTCTGGAATGCTCCTTACTGGAAGACTATTTGACTTCTGAATTTGCACTGTCTCGAATCCCAATGTGAGGTTCTATCATGGTGGAATTGCACGGAGCCATTGATTTTACTCCTTTGATTGATATCAGATAGGCATTCTGCAAAGTGTCATGAGATAATCATGCCAAGTCCTCTGCTGCTGCTGTGTTCTTTTTAGAATTCCTTGTTCATAATATGGAATGTGTTCTTTGCTAGAAAGCTGTGAGTTCATTGGTACACTTCAATCTGTATTGCTTTCTATATTTTGCCCCTTGATGAGCTTGTAATTGCGTACTAGGGAAGCATATGTTTGTGGTATGGTTCGGATTTGACCTTGAGCTGAGTAGATATTGATTAAGCCGTGCTCTTTGCTGTGTAATTGAGACGAACGATTATTGTATCGTAAAGGGATAGAGATGGCGTTGACATTGAGACCATTCTAGATGTTGTATACAGTCATACTAATGAGGTCAATGATCAGAATCCTTATACAATTTCTTTGCGTAAGATTGATAATAAGGTTTAGTGCATGCTGGGTTCAAATGGCCATTTGCTGAATTTCTTTGGCTGTGGTAACATGTTAGTCTTTGCTGATTTCTTCTTGTAATTGCGTACTAGGGAAGCATATGTTTGTGGTATATCCCTCTTGCTTGCTTGCTAAAAATCTATGTCTGTGTGTATGGCAGAAATTAATCCATGTATGCTGAGCATGATTCTTATTGTTTGCATGATGAAGTGAATCCTACAAAAATAAGTATTAATAGAAATGGTTGTTCTGGTTGTGGTAATAGAAGTTGCTGTTTTGCTTCTTTTTCTTCTATGGCTAGCTGCTATTGGTATTAAAATAGAATGGTCGATGTGTCGCGATTTCATATGACTAAATAGACTTTCTGTTTTGGCTTAAATGTGGTGATAGATGAGGCTTTCTGGTCTTGAGCCCTTTAGACATAGCAAATAGACTTCTCAAGCTTCGATTTGATATGTCACATGCCCATGATTGACGTTGTTTGCTTGCTGAAAACCATTTACAAAGTCTAATTGATTCTGCTTTGATATTCTGTTTCTTTTGCTGATCCGACCTTCTGTGCAAATGACTTAATATGAGCTGGTTGTTGTGGTTTTCTGTGTTCGAAGTCTTCATGCAAGTCGAAGATGGTTCGAAAATCTTTCCAATGAGCTATAGAATGCCCTGATTGAATCTCATTTGATATGATTTTCACATGTCCAAAGTTCAGTCCAGAATCTGTCCTGTTTGAGACCTGATGCATGTGTTCAAATTTGAGTTAGTAAACATGTTTTGCTGGAGTTGAATCTTTCATGAGAGTCATTATCATATTTGAACCCCGTTTGATGTGATTATCATGCACCCATTTGGCTAATTGCAATTGATATTTGTTGTTCATGCATGAATTTGCTGATATTGAAATTTGGAAATACTCTTGATTTAGAATACATGCTTTGTTTTTATAGCTTCAAATACTTGTGAATTTGGTATGAATTTTTTTGTGAGAAGTTTGGGATTAGGTCCTTCATGAAAGTTGTCCTTCACATAAAAATTAAAAAAGAGTTTTATGTTTGCTTTGCCGCTCTGTTCTACTTTTGATTGACCTTGATCTCTTCCAGGATGTTATAAATTCACGTGCCTAGAATTTTAGAATGTTTCTTCATGAAGTTTGTTCCTCATATGCTGATTCACCTGCCATAGAAATTTTATGACGAAATAGCTGACGATTGCGTTTTTATTGAGCCTATGTTGAGTGTCTAGTTTCTATGATGAAGGATTTAGATGTGACATATAATAATGATGAATCTTGGGATACCACTTAGAATTTGATCTAGAAGACTTTGTGACTTTAGTCACTCTTTATGAACATAAAATAATGTCTTGCTTTTGATTGTTTCGATACGTGATGATTGTTTCTTTCATTTGTATGCACATAGTCATAAATTTCTTAGATTAGATTTAGATTAGGACCTTGAGGATGGAGAAGGCATGAAGGTGGTGGAGGTCGATGTCCATTCCGACCATTGTCTTGTACTTTTGTTTTCCCGACATATGTCTCGGGTTTTATGCATTGTATAAAGCCCGACGAGTTGCGGGTTTCCTTTCTTTTCGTTTGTTTTCTCTTTTATATTTTTTAGGACTGCCACGATAGGTTTAACTGCTTTTCTTGATTGTTTACTTCATGTTTTGTAATTTCAATTTCATTGGTTGTTTTCCTTTTTATTTTTTTAGAAATAGAATAGCATGAAAATGATCAACCACGCATGATCACTTAGCCTAGGAATTGATGATCCCGAAAATATAAAAAGAAACGCATGGACATGTTAGGAAAAGCACAACATACTGTTTAGGTACCGAAAGGGCGCTAATAGCAATATTAGCGTAACCCAAGTCCCCGAACCTAGATATCTGGTTGCGTAGGAATCGAGGGAACACTCCCGACCCTCGATTGGGTTTCTAGCCGACCCCCAAAGTTGAGGCTAGTGGCGACTCCTGTATATTTTTAGGTTGTTAAATACCTAGATCATATAAATAAATCCGTTGTCACGCGGGGTATGAGTTTCGATGAAACTCACTATGGTTTAGCATACTCGATGTGGGGGTAGCCCAAAGGATGAAGTGATGCCATCCTAATGGGTGGAGCGTACTATCGAGAGGGCTACCATGGTAAAAGTACCCTTAAATTCGATATTCACATTCGACTCCCTTTTTTAGGTGTGTCGCTTATGTGGGTATGGATCGCGACAACCTACTGTCACGCGGGGTACGAGCTTGGGAGAGCTCGTGATCTCGAGATCAAGTACCCCTAAACCCGATCTTTCCCATCCTTGGATACCATTTCAAGGGGCGGCGAGATCGGGTCGCGACAGCTTGGCGACTCCGCTGGGGGACTGGTTACTAGGTTAAGAGGACTTGAAGCCGTTTAAAAATGGTTGTTGTGTTTTAACCGACATGTCTCTTGTAGGATCGTCTGCATGTCAAAGTCACGTGGAAAATCAGGTTAGTCACTAACCTTGTGTTAAATGATTTTGTAGGTGGGAGTTATAAGGGGAGGCGTGCTTGTAAACCATTTGTTTTGCAGGTGGTGTAAGGATGAATGAATGTATGTGGGTTTATATTGAAGTGCTGGATGCTTAAATTTAAATGCATGTTTACCAGCTTTAGCACGACACCGCACACACAACCGCGGTCTAAAACCCCGATCGCCCAATTTAGGACCTTAGGAGGGTTTATGGGTGGAATCTGCGAGTGGATGCTCGTGGTAATCCATTACTTACATAAACCCGCTCATTCCAACCGATAAAAATAGCACCGACCGACGATAGTAGCGGTGGGTAAACTATTTTTATCCTTTGGAATGAGGACCTTGAGCCTTTAGCACCCTTACTTTAGGCGTCCAAACCTCACAAGTTTCATGCGACATGTGATTTGTGTTTGTCATGGGTCTGGTGGGTAAGATATCGTTCCTTCTTCATTGTGTTTATTTTTTTTACTTTCCATATTTCAATTATGTATTTTATATTTCAACGACGATATGTTTAATCATGTATGCCCCTTTAGGTTTAGATTAGATGGGTAGACCTGAAGTGGACGTGATCCCCGTGCCCGGAATCTCAAGACTTTATGGGAGAATCTCGAGCCAAGACATCAAGACTACGTGGAAAAGCGCATAGGCTTCCTCCCGACTTTATTAAAAGTCCAACCACGTATTGCAATGGTCAAAGCATTGGCTCATTTTTGGAATCCTGTGACTTCTACTTTCGTGTTTAATCAATGTGAATTGACCCCTACAATTGAGGAGTTCCAAAAAGCCATTGGATTAGGTAAAGCTTCTTTAGGTTTTGTCACTCCTCCTATTGGCCAAAATCCAATATCTCTTCTAAGTCAATTCCTCAATATCCCTTATGATAAAATTGAAGCTATTCTTAATGGAAACTCTCTTGCCATGCCTTATAGTTTCCTCGAAAAATATTTCCATAGCCTTGAGCCAAAATCTGGGAACCAAATTCCTCGTGTCTTCCTACTTATGTTCTTTGGTTTTGTGATGTTCCCATATACCCGAAAAACAATGGATCCTTTAGTCACACACATTGTCAACCAAGTGTGTGCATTTAATAGTTTCACACATATGATCATTGCCGAAACTTTTATGTCTCTTAATCGGTTTAAAGCAAATGGTCGAGGCACTTTTAGAGCCCCATTAGGACTTCTCCAAATTTGGCTCTTTTCACATATCAAAGAGTTTGCCCCTCACATGAAGATTATTGATGTCACAAAACATCATCATCCAATTCTTAGATTTTCCCAAAGAAACGAATCCTTTCCATCATGGTCTTTCTCTATGTGGTTCCATTTCCTCAAAAATCTCAACCATAGCTTAATTCAATGGCATGTTCGGTGGCTTGGGAATCCCGAGGTGCGCCTTTTTAGTGGAGTTGACGATCCGCTTCCCCTCGTGGGACGACGGGTTTAACGTCATATTACCCTTTAAGGGTACTCCGCCAATATCGCGCGCTTCAAACGATCCCGCCAATCCTCAAGCTGGGGTTATATCGTATTGATTATCACGACAAAGTCATCAAGGAAAACCAAATTGACCACATCAAGGCAACAATTCAAGCTGCTATTGGGATTTGGTACTCCCATTCCTTGCATAACGTCGTTGCCATCGATGAAGATTATTTGGAAGGAGAGATGAAGACTCATCGAGCTACCATAGATTACATACACCGTCAAGTAGAACCTGAACTCGAGGTTCAGTTGCCGGATATTCCCGAACCCCAAGGTTCTTGGCAAGTTCATATTCAGGAGCAAGAAGACAATGTCTTAATCGATGAGGAACGCTTGGCCCATGAAAACAAGCGTCTCCGCACGATCTCGCCTAGTACTTAGGTTTTCATTTCATATGCTTTTCTTGTAAAGGGATTTCATTTGTGTTTCCCTCCTTTCTATTGAGGTTTACTTGTATTCATCTTCATATCCCATGTAAACATCACATGTAAAGTCAAACTACTTTGTAAGCTTCAAGAAAGCAAGGTTTTGTTTTCCCTTGTAATTGTTCAATTGAAATGAATGAAATTCATGAACATTTCTCATGTAACTTCTAGAAAAGGGGCATTCGATTAAATATTTGTCGTCGTTCCTTTTCAATTGTATAATTTCTTTTGAAGAAATTTTGATAAGAGGAGGTTATATGATACTGGGATCATATACACTTCTTATCATTATTTCATCTCAAGAAAATATAAAATTGACTAGGATTTGTACTTTAATGGTTTCTTTTGATTGGTACTAATTCGAGTCATTTTCTTTTACGGGAGGTTTTGAAAAACGGCTGAAGAAAGATTTGTTATACGAACTCGCCGCCAAGCAAAGATGGAAAACGAAGATACCCGAGCCCGTGTCATTAATATGGAGAATCAAATGGCACAAATGATGACGTTATTGGCCGATCTCTCTAGCCAGGTCAAAAGCTTGACATCTACTTCTTCTACCATTAATATTCCTACCGCGTCCCCTGAAGTGCCGGTAGTAGAGCCTGTGGCAAAAAGGCATGTGGAAGAGATCCCCACTGCAATCCCGATAGTTATCGGTACAGAGCCTCCATCTAAAGAGATTTCGACTTTGCACTTTGATGAAGAAAATGCAAGGCGCCTTACCAAGATTGAAGAACGCCTTTGCATGCTGCAAGGCTATCAGTTGCAGGGGTTTGATAAACTATCGCCATTTGCTAAAATTACGGTCCCTGAATTTTATAAGGAGCCCGAGTTCACAAGGAAATACGACGGCATCGGATGTCCGAAGACTCATTTGAAGTACTATTTGGGCAAGATGGCTCGTTATTCAGATAATCCCCCACTCTTGATCAATTCATTTCAGGATAGCCTGGTTGGTCTGCGTTAACTGGTTTATAGAGTTGGACATGGAGAAAGTCCGTACTTGGGAAGATCTCGTTGATGAATTCCTTCAGCAATACAAATTCAATACTGAAATTGCTCCCACTCGAGAGGAATTGGTTCGAGTTGAGAAAAGAAGAACTGAATCATTCGGGGCCTACGCTCAAAGGTGGAGGGTCATTGCGTCTCAAGTAAAACCGCCATTATCGAGAAAGAGACCATGAAATTGCTACTTCAAGCTATGCCCCGTGACCTTTTGAGAAGATGTACAATCATACTTGTATGAACTTTGCTACATTTGTAGAGTTGGGAGAACGCATCGAGGGGATCATGCGGGAAGGGAGGTTGTCTGAGAACACGAATCGTCGATATACCCCGAAGAGGGATAAGGAATCGACTGTGGATATCGCCTATGTACAAAATTTCTCTTCTCGAAACCATATAATCCTCAAATTCATAAACCCTCCATGGAGGCGGGGGGTTCTTCTAGGAACTTTGAGCATAAAGGAAAGGCCCCTCAAAGGCAATTTACTCCATTGCCTAGGCCTATGTCCCAACTACTTCCAATGCTGATTGAAAATCATCTTGTCGCAAAAGAAATCCCAAGGAATAATCCACCAAAGTTTCCTGGATTCGACCTTAATAAAACATGTGAGTATCATATGGGTGAAAAAGGTCACCATGTAGATAATTGTTTTGTGCTCCGTTATAAGATCCAGAATTTGCTGGATAAAAAGCTGCTCACCTTCAAAGATTCAACACCGAATGTTCAACAAAATCCTCTTCCAAAGCATTATGAAAATGTCAACATGATTTATGGGGATGTTGACAAGGATATACCACGATGAATATCCAAGAGATAGAGCAGAGCATGCCATTCAATGATCACCAGCTGAAAGGTCACATCGTTCATGATGAAGAAGACTTTATTTCAGTTTTGCCAAAGGATAAAGAGGTCTATTCATGTAACACGAGAAGAGGATGAATACAAAACTTCCCATTCAAACCGTGAATTTGTGAAGAAAGCCCATGAGAATGGTGAAGTGGTAGACACCTTGGGACAACCAAGTGGAAAATATGACTTTATGGTCGGGTATACTCATTCTCGAAGTTATTTCCAAGACCCTAAGGATATCGTCCCTAATGGATGGGGAGAGGATTTCGAAAATGATTTCATGGCTATGATCGAACCCGTTGTGATTGATCGACTAAGGGAAAATTCCATGTGGGAATGATACAACTGCTAAGAGTGTCATCGAAGTCGGCTCATTGGTTGATAATTTTGGAGCCATGAAGATCTCAAACTCGGGTTTTGGTCCTATTGTGATCGAGTTACCACCAGAATTAGGTGAATGTTCCAACACTAAAGTGACTCATACTTTTGACACTAGGGCGGTCCCTTGGAATTATAATACAAATGAAATCGACGCCGTCACCCGATCGGGTCGAATCTACCCATCACGTGAAGGTGAGGAAAAGAAGGCTCAGAATCGATGAGGAAGCTGAACAACTCCTCAAAACACTCAAGACAAGTGAGGCTGAAGTGATTGATCAATTGCGCAAGATGCCTGCGCAGATTTCTCTATTGGAGCTTTTTAAGACCTCGAAAAGCATAGAAATGCTCTCCTCAAAATTTTAAATGAAGTTCATGTACCCGAGGCTATTGGAGAAGTACAGTTGGAGGAGTTTGTGGGTGCAATACTTCTAAGAGATCAAATTACTTTCTCGAGAGAGACCTCCCTCCCCGAAGGCCAAGCACACACTAAGGCGTTATATGTGTCTCGCTCAACATTTTGAGACAAAGATTTCAAAGGTCCGATTGATAATGGCTCGCCTTGAACATTTGCCCTTTATCCACCCTTTATAAATTGGGGATAGGAATGGAAAATATCTCTTCTCCAACAATTCCTGTTCGAGCCTTTGATGGGATGAAGAGAGAAACAATAGGGAAATTAATTTACCACCGACGATTGGCCCTATTACCATGACTCAAAAGTTTCAAGTGCTGGATATCCCGAGCAATTTTAGCCTGCTATTGGGGCGGCCTTGGATCCATGCTGCAGAATCATTCCTTCGTCTTCATCAAATGATGAAACTTCCTATCGATGTAAAGATTGTGACTATCCGACGTGAAAGAGATGTGGAGACTTTCCATAACACAGCCATACCTTTCATTGAGCCCGAGGTCAAGGGAGAGTCGAGTTATCACTCGTTTGAGATGGTGTCCGTCACTCATGTGCCCGTTGGATCGATTATCGAAAGCCTCGGTTCTCGGAGGCCTCCTTGATGGCAAGTAGAGAACTGCTCAAGAATGGTTTTGCTATGGGAAAAGGTTTGGGTAAGTTCACCCAAGGTATGCCGGATCCTATTAAGGTGGTCAAAATCAACAAGCGTGAAGGCTCCTGGGTTATCAAGGTGACCGTAAGGGTCAAGGTAATCGCAAAGGCCCAAACGTCAAAGGTAAAAGCTACCAACGTCTCTTGCCTTTACCTTTGAAAGATTTCTTTCCTGGGCCACCGAAGCTCTTACAAGAAGAAGAAGCCAATATCTATCACTTCGCCGATTTGTTCGAAGATGGTCTAGTTGGCACTATTAGTGAAGATGAAGAGCCTACAATTCCCACTGTGTAAGGGATGTTTCTAGTTCTTGCACTTAATTTTTAGTTGCATTCCATTCATTTCTCCCCTGCGTGGGAATTCTATTCATTTCTCCCCTGCGAGGGAATTCCGTTCATTTCATTCGTTTGTACTTGTAATAATCCGGATCATAAACTTTCTGATCCAAGATGATATACGTTGTAATGCAATTTTCGCATATCAATAAAATTCATGTTTTGTTAATAGACGTGTGAAGCCCCAAATCAGTCCTATGATGATGCTTTGAGGCCTCGAGCCTCCACACGATCTATAGTTTCAAAATGTTTTGGTGGAACGAAGACGTCCAATGACATGAGGGCTAGTTCCCAATAAATTTCTTTTAAAAAAAAATTTGAATTTGAAAACAAGTTTTCCATGACATTTACATACGTTGCATTCATTTAGATGTACATATACTAACCATCTTTTTAATCGCATCTCAGGCATGACATTTCACATCTCGATAATCATTTACATAGCTCGGATTCGCATTCAAAAGATTTGGATGAACCCGATTATTCCGACTCAGAGAATGAAGATGATCCTCGAGGTATTGAAAAAGAATGGCTCGACATGAAGAGTCCAAACCTCCTACCACCGAACAGCCGGTCACTATAAATTTGGGAGATTCGAGACAACCCTAAAGAAACCAAGATTGAGGCGGGTCTCTCTCAAGCGAGATGCCAATAGACTAATTGGGCTTTTGAAAGAATATCGAGATATTTTTGCTTGGTCATATGCCGATATGCCAGGTTTAGATCCCGAGATTGTGGAGCATGCGTTACCACTTGATCCTAATATTCTACCAAAGAAGCAAAAGCTTAGAAGGACGAAACCTGAATTGTCGAAAAGATTGAAGAGGAAGTCATGAAGCTCTTAAATGTTGGTTTCATTGAAGTCACCCAAAGTATGCGGATTGGATTGCTAATATAGTCCCGGTTATGAAAAAGGATGGACGAGTCCGAGTATGTGTTGATTACCGTGATCTGAATAAGGCAAGCCCTAAGGATGATTTTCCTCTACCACACATTGATGTTTTAGTTGACAAGATCTTGCTGGATTTGAATTGTTCTCCTTCATGGATGGATTTTCTGGTTATAACCAGATTCGAATGAAAGAGGATGATAAGACTAAAACTTCATTCATCACACCGTGGGGAACATTTTGCTACAAAGTTATGCCATTTGGTTTAAAGAACGCGGGGCAACGTATCAAAGAGCCATGGTGACACTATTCCATGACATGATGCATAAGGAGATTGAAGTTTATGTTGATGACATGATTGCAAAGTCAAGACAAGGTGAAGATCATGTTGAAATCTTAAGAAGATTATTTGACCGTTTGAGGAAATTCAAGTTGAGACTTAACCCCGCAAAATGCATATTTGGGGCAAAGTCTGGAAAGCTTCTTGGATTTATGGTTAGTAACAAGGGTATCGAGATAGATCCCTCTAAGGTAAAGGCCATATGCGATTTGAAACCTCCTTCTACTGTTAAAGAAGTTCGAAGCTTATTGGGAAGATTGAATTATGTTGCAAGATTTATCTCTCAATTGTCGAAACTGCTAAGCCATTCTTCAAGCTATTAAAGAAGCACGCTAAGGTCAATGGGATGAAGAATGTCGAAATCATTTGAAGAACTGAAGCAATATCTTTCGCAATCTCTGTACTTGTACCACCTATCCAAGGCGTGCCTCGATTTTGTATCTCACCATTCATGAGGAGTCTTTAGGAGCCATGTTAGCACAAAAAGGACCAAGGGATGGAATAGAACGTGCCATATATTACCTCGGTAAGAAGTTTACTACTTCGAGATTCGATATCTTAAGGTGGAAAAGACTTGTGTAGCCTTGATTTGGGTTTTACACCGGCGAGACAATACACTTTGCATCATCGCATCCTTTTGGTGACTGAGAATGACCCGATCAAATATCTTTTGGAAAAGCCTGCATTGGTTGGAAGGCTCGCTAAATGGCAAATATTACTCTCTGAGTTTGATATTCAAAGCATGGCACAAAAGTCTATCAAAGGGCGGGCCATAGCTGATATGTTAGCTGAAAACCCTGGGAAGTCTAATGATTGGGATGAAATCGATGAACGGATTTATTTGGTCTCACCCGACAAGTGGACCATGTATTTTGATGGTGCGGTTAACCTTTCTCGGTTCTCGCTTCGGGGCAGTTTTAATATCCCGGAATGTCAACATTATCCAGTAGCCGCAAAGTTGGTATTCCCCTGTACCAACAATATTTCTGAATATGAAGCGTGCATCATTGGCTTACAATTAGCCATCGATATGAAAGTCAGAAAGCTTCAAGTTTATGGTGATTCCGCACTCATCATCCGCCGGACGGATGGTGAATGGCAAACACGGGATGTAAAATTAATCCCTTACCATGAATATCTCGAAGACTTGGTCAAGGAATTTGACGAGATCTCTTTTGATTATCTCGCCGAGATCACAAAATCAGTTTGCTGATGCCTTGGCAACTTTATCTTCGATGTTGCAAGTAATCGATGGTTTGAGCGTCGATCCTTTGCAAATCGACATTTTGAAAAAGCCTGCTTATTGCCTCGATGATAGAAGAAGAGCCACGATTGTCAACCCGGTATTATGACATCATGAATTACCTTCGAGAAGGCAAATTCCCCGTGGGAGTCAAGCCAATGATCGAAAATATTTGATGAAGTTGGCATCTAAATTCTTCCTCGGTGGAGGAGCCCTCTATAAAAGGTCTTTTGATTCAGTTTTACTGAAATGTGTGGATGCACAAGAAGCTAGACTTCGATGAAAGAAATACATGAAGGAGAGTGTGGTCCACATATGAACGGTCATCTCTTGGCTAGAAAAATTATGAGGCTCGGTTACTATTGGTTGACCATGGAAGCCGATTGTATTCAGCATGTGAGGTGTTGTCATCAATGCCAAGTCTATGGAGACAAAATCAATGCTCCTCCTAATGAGTTACATCAAATGTCGAGTCCTGGCCTTTTTCAATGTGGGGCATCGACATCATCGGACCGATTAATCCTAAAGCATCGAATGGGCATCGTTTTATCTTAGTAGCCATTGATTACTTCACCAAATGGATTGAAGCCAATTCTTATGCCCATGTTACTGCAAAGAGTGTGGCAAAATTCATCCGTCGTGATATCATTGGTCGATATGGAGTTCCCGGCGATCATCACGAGATAATGGATCAAACTTGAACAATAAAGTGGTGGATGATTTATTTGGAGAATTCCACATTCGCCATTTGAATTCTTCTCCTTACCGCCCACAAATGAATGGAGTGTGGAAGCGGCAAATAAGAATATCAAGAAGATTTTAGCCAAAACGGCGGAAAATTATCGTGATTGGCATGATCGGTTGCCATATGCTTTGTTTGCTTATCGAACTTCAATTCGTACTTCGACTGGGGCAACGCCGTTCTCATTGGTTTATGGGATGGAAGCTGTATTACCCGTGGAAGTGGAAATTCCTTCACCGAGGGTACTTTCTCAAATCAAACTCTCGAAGCTGAATGGGTTCAACAAAGATTTGAACAACTTAATATGATTGATGAAAAGAGGGTAAAAGCCTTATGCCATGGACAAAGCTATCGAAGAGAGTAGCTAAGTCATTTAATCGCAAAGTTAGACCAAGACATTTTGAGATCAACGATCTTGTCTTGAGGAAGGTTTTACCTATCATTCCATATCCTCGTGGGAAGTTTACTCCAAACTATGAAGGTCCATATATTGTAAAGAAAGTGCTACCTGGTGGGGCACTAATTCTTGTAGAAATGGATGGTCATGAATTGCCAAGACCTGTAAATGCTGATTCTGTCAAAAAGTATTATCCATGAATAAAGTGAAAGGCCTTTGAGCCATTTTTGGATCGAATCTGAGCCATTTTAGGATGTTTACATCATGCATTGCATGCATACATATTGCATCCGCATGTTTGTTCATTTTGCAGGATCTCTCGACGAAGATTCTACTCCGTCCGCAAGAGGTTCATCTCAAGAGTGCAAAACTTTTAAAAGTGTTCATTCTTCTTTAGAACTTAGAAGTGACCATGTTCCTTAGAATGCCAAAAGAGTCAGTTTAAACTTTAGAGTCGGTTAGAACTCTAGAAGTACAGTTAGAACTCTAGAAATGAACCTATGTGCTAAGCAAAGCCTGTTCTGTCTACAAATTTTGTTCAATCTTACTTCCAAAATCTCCCTAGTAGGGTCAAGGAAACATGTCATTTTAGACAAAATTTCATTATATTTTCATTTCCCCAAGGAGTTGAATTTAACCAAAGTGAGTTTTGGAAAACTTGAAAATGATTGTTTAAATATGCCAGGTGGTAGTGCCTAAAATGATGAGAGGCAACCCCTTTACCAAACACGTCCTCATACACTATGAGAGAATTGAGTGGAAAGAACCATGTCTTAGGGCATAGGATTCATTCACGGTGAATACATGATTTGAAATGATAAAGGCATTTCATTTCTCGATCCCCAAACACTATTGATATCCCTTGCAAGCCACTTTGAGCCAAATAGGGAGTATTTCCAAAATAACCTTTGTCAAGAACAACCCCACATTGGGGCGAAATAGGGGTATTGGTTGAAAATTACGGAGCAAAAGATTAAGAAAGATTTTATTGCTTTCACTTGTATTAATCTTCTTGTGCTAGCTTCAGGTGATTTCTTATCGAGACTCGAAGCATCCCAAAGTGACGAAGAGCATTCTGTTCACTACCACAAACACAATTATCCTTTGCTTAGCCAATTTGAGCCATATGCAATTCTTTCATAACCCCAGGTGATGATTATCTCCCCACACTGGGGCAAGGCACATGATTTACCAACAAAATTAAGAAAATTGGTAAATGCCACTCGAGAGTCTTAGATACTCAAAAGAGAATGAAAACTAGGGGGCATGAAAAAGCAGTGTGCCTAGTAAAAGCAAGGCCAATGCCCAAGAAAAAAAATGCAAAGAAAAGCAAGAGTGCAAAAAAGAGCGAAATCCATGATCATGCAAAAGATCATTTGTTGAAAAACAAAAGAAATGTCTTGCAAGAGAAAACATGTATTGCAAGCAATATCATTAGAACAAAGAGCGAAGCTCTCATGTCTCAAGACAAATTACCCAAAGGACTCTCGAGATAGGTCAAATTTCAAGAGTCGAATTTTTGAGAAGTCATGTGATGGTAATGATGCCAAGATTATCACTCACTTTTTAACCTTTTGATATCTGAAAATTTTTCAAGCATTTCTAAGCCTTACCCGAACCAACATTACAACCCTTATCCGAAGTTCTCTTCCGATTGGGATGGTTCGAGTTAAAATTAGAATATCACATTGGAGCTACCGCTAGAAGGAGTGGAAGCAATCCTATCTTATCTTATCTTCAAGGTTCTTGACTTGTAAACCTGATGAAGATATTGATTGCATATTCATTTCTTGGCCTCAAAGTGCATGCCCTTTGTGTAAGCCCATGACCAAGCCATCATTACGGTCCCTTTAAAAGACCTTTTGATCAATTGATTGTATTCACTGTGAACATTTCTGAAAACCTTAGACATAGGTTGAGTGAGATTTCTCTAGTGAGATTTAAACAGTTTTCCCATATCAATGGTTGGGAACAAAAGCCCTTTTTGAGAGCTAGTGTGAAAGACCTTTTTTGATTAGGATATTTCCACTTGGCATATTTGACTTAACCCTTAGATGGTTAATCAAATCTCATTTTGTTAAAATCCTCTCTGAAAGGATTTGACAATTGGCATTATTTCACAAGATTGGTTCTCAAGTAATCTTGAAACTCTTTTTCAAAATATTTGTTCCTTAGTGAACCGGTTTTTGGTCATCCTAAACCATATCATTGTCTCTTAAGTTCTAGGTTATCTTAAAACCTTGTCTCCAAGTTCTAGGTCAACTTAAAACCTTGTCCCCAAGTTCTAGGTCAACTTAAAACCTTATCTCCAAGTTCTAGGTTATCTTAAAACCTTGTCTTTAGGTTCGTGGGTCCATCCTTAAACCACTAGGTTCGTGGGTCCATCCTTAAACCACACAGTAAGACCCTTTTTCCGGTCAAAACCCGTTTGTATACGGTAAGACTATCACACTCAGTCGAAACCCGTTTTTACACGGTGAGACTTTTCTCCTAGTCAAAACCCGTTTTTACACGGTGAGACATCACATCCAGTCAATATCCGTTTTCACACGGTGAGACTTTTCTTTCGGTCGAAACCCGTTTTTACACGGTGAGACATCACATCCAGTCAATATCCGTTTTTACACGGTGAGACATCACATCCAGTCAATATCCGTTTTCACATGGTGAGACTTTTCTTCCAGTCGAAACCCGTTTTTACACGGTGAGACATCACATCCAGTCAATATCCGTTTTCACACGGTGAGACTTTTCTTCCAGTCGAAACCCGTTTTTACACGGTGAGACATCACACCCAGTCAAAACCTGTTTTTACACAGTGAGACCTTTCTCCCAGTCTAAACCACATGGTTTATGGGTCCATCCTTAAACCTTGTTTTAGGTTTTAGGTTATCCTTAAACCATTCCTTTTCCATTTAGTGATTTCATTGTCTTCGTTCCATTCCACGAGAGAAAGAAGCAGAGATAGAGCGAATAAACCCCAATAAGAGTTCAGATACCCTCATGAGCAAAGGTAAGTATTAGGTATGTCTCTAACCAAGTATCATTGCTCGTCATTTCCATATTTCCAAGTTGGGTCGACTAAAAATTGCAGATATCAATTTTATCTTTGAGTGGAACCTCTTCGAACTCCCACTCAAAGAGGGGCAGCTGTTGACACCCGAAATTTTTGTCGACGTTTTAAACATTCAATTCGCAAAAGTTTAAAAAATTGTTTGAAATGAAAAAAAAAAAAAATTAGAAATAAGGAAAAAGAAGAAAAGAAAAAGAAAAAAAGAAAAGAATAAAGAGCCCAAAAGATTAAAAAATGAAATGAAAATGAAAACAAAACAAAAATGAAACGAAATGAAAAGCAAAAGAAAAAAACTGAAAATGAAAAAGAAAACAAGAAAAAGGAGGGATGAAAAGAATAAAAGAAAAAAAAAGGGAAAAGGGGAAAAAGAAAACTCTCGCACACTCTCTCTCTCTCCACGGACGCACGCTCTCTCCACTGGCGGGGACTCTACGTGAACTCTCTCTCGCTCTCTCTTCAGGGGGATCTCTCTTGGGGGCTTTCGCTGGAGCTCTCTCTGGGGGGTTTGGCAGACGAAGGGAAATCCTCTCGAAAATTCTCTTGGGGGCGAGGCCGATTTCTAGGGTTCTTCGAGCTCGGGCGAGGATCCGAGGAGCGGACGATCGGGCGACGGGCTTCCGGCTCAGCTCAAGCTCCGCGTCCATTGCTCGCTTCCAGCGCCGGCGCAATCGAAATCGCTCCGGCTTTCTCCGGCAGGGGACGGCCTTCTCTCGGCTGCCCGGTCTTCGTGGTTTTGTATTCCTTTCGGCCTCCGAGCACGGTGATTCTCGAAGATTCGAGCGCGCGTCGACTCAGCGAAAATGGTGGCAGTTACAGCAAAGAGGACGACACCAGCGGTTCTGGTTCCGCCGGATCTGAGTCTCTCTCGGCAGACCTCCCTCTCTTGATTCTCTACTCTCCGGATTTGACTCGCCGGATCTGATCGGTAATATCAGCGACATCGACGGAGACTGCGTTGGTGGGAGGAAGTTCAGATCCGAAGCGGACTGGCGGTGACGACAGCGACTCTTGACCGATTTCTTCTCTCTGGATCGAGTTTGCTCGATCGGCAGAGACTCTACTTCTTACAAGTGGAAAGGATCGGGTATTCCCAAGTCAAGCAGAAGGTGCTAGACTAAACGACGCACTGCAGAGAAGTCAAATCCGTAAGTTTGATGACTGCGGTCATTTCCTCTTTTTGATAGGTTTCTCTCTTTCCAGAAGCTGCTATCATGCATGAACTACTATCTTGTATGTGTATTGCAATTTTAATGAAAGGGAGAAGGAAAAAAAAAAAACACCGTAACTAAGAACCGAACAAGCTTTTGTTTGGCAAGTCCTTTCTAGTTTGGTTTACCATAATAACTGAAAATGTCACGCAGGGAAACAAAGTATAAACTTGATGTTAGTCCGGAATGCTCCTTACTTGGAAGACTATTTGACTTCTGAATTTGCACTGTCTCGAATCCCAATGTGAGGTTCTATCATGGTGGAATTGCACGGAGCCATTGATTTTACTCCTTTGATTGATATCAGATAGGCATTCTGCAAAGTGTCATGAGATAATCATGCCAAGTCCTCTGCTGCTGCTGTGTTCTTTTTTAGAATTCCTTGTTCATAATATGGAATGTGTTCTTTGCTAGAAAGCTGTGAGTTCATTGGTACACTTCAATCTGTATTGCTTTCTATATTTTGCCCCTTGATGAGCTTGTAATTGCGTACTAGGGAAGCATATGTTTGTGGTATGGTTCGGATTTGACCTTGAGCTGAGTAGATATTGATTAAGCCGTGCTCTTTGCTGTGTAATTGAGACGAACGATTGTTGTATCGTAAAGGGATAGAGATGGCGTTGACATTGAGACCATTCTAGATGTTGTATACAGTCATACTAATGAGGTCAATGATCAGAATCCTTATACAATTTCTTTGCGTAAGATTGATAATAAGGTTTAGTGCATGCTGGGTTCAAATGGCCATTTGCTGAATTTCTTTGGCTGTGGTAACATGTTAGTCTTTGCTGATTTCTTCTTGTAATTGCGTACTAGGGAAGCATATGTTTGTGGTATATCCCTCTTGCTTGCTTGCTAAAAATCTATGTCTGTGTGTATGGCAGAAATTAATCCATGTATGCTGAGCATGATTCTTATTGTTTGCATGATGAAGTGAATCCTACAAAAATAAGTATTAATAGAAATGGTTGTTCTAGTTGTGGTAATAGAAGTTGCTGGTTTGCTTCTTTTTCTTCTATGGCTAGCTGCTATTGGTATTAAAATAGAATGGTCGATGTGTCGCGATTTCATATGACTAAATAGACTTTCTGTTTTGGCTTAAATGTGGTGATAGATGAGGCTTTCTGGTCTTGAGCCCTTTAGACATAGCAAATAGACTTCTCAAGCTTCGATTTGATATGTCACATGCCCATGATTGACGTTGTTTGCTTGCTGAAAACCATTTACAAAGTCTAATTGATTCTGCTTTGATATTCTGTTTCTTTTGCTGATCCGACCTTCTGTGCAAATGACTTAATATGAGCTGGTTGTTGTGGTTTTCTGTGTTCGAAGTCTTCATGCAAGTCGAAGATGGTTCGAAAATCTTTCCAATGAGCTATAGAATGCCCTGATTGAATCTCATTTGATATGATTTTCACATGTCCAAAGTTCAGTCCAGAATCTGTCCTGTTTGAGACCTGATGCATGTGTTCAAATTTGAGTTAGTAAACATGTTTTGCTGGAGTTGAATCTTTCATGAGAGTCATTATCATATTTGAACCCCGTTTGATGTGATTATCATGCACCCATTTGGCTAATTGCAATTGATATTTGTTGTTCATGCATGAATTTGCTGATATTGAAATTTGGAAATACTCTTGATTTAGAATACATGCTTTGTTTTTATAGCTTCAAATACTTGTGAATTTGGTATGAATTTTTTGTGAGAAGTTTGGGATTAGGTCCTTCATGAAAGTTGTCCTTCACATAAAAATTAAAAAAAGAGTTTTATGTTTGCTTTGCCGCTCTGTTCTACTTTTGATTGACCTTGATCTCTTCCAGGATGTTATAAATTCACGTGCCTAGAATTTTAGAATGTTTCTTCATGAAGTTTGTTCCTCATATGCTGATTCACCTGCCATAGAAATTTTATGACGAAATAGCTGACGATTGCGTTTTTATTGAGCCTATGTTGAGTGTCTAGTTTCTATGATGAAGGATTTAGATGTGACATATAATAATGATGAATCTTGGGATACCACTTAGAATTTGATCTAGAAGACTTTGTGACTTTAGTCACTCTTTATGAACATAAAAGAATGTCTTGCTTTTGATTGTTTCGATACGTGATGATTGTTTCTTTCATTTGTATGCACCTAGTCATAAATTTCTTAGATTAGATTTAGATTAGGACCTTGAGGATGGAGAAGGCATGAAGGTGGTGGAGGTCGATGTCCATTCCGACCATTGTCTTGTACTTTTTGTTTTCCCGACATATGTCTCGGGTTTTATGCATTGTATAAAGCCCGACGAGTTGCGGGTTTCCTTTCTTTCTCGTTTGTTTTCTCTTTTATATTTTTAGGACTGCCTGATAGGTTTAACTGCTTTTCTTGATTGTTTACTTCATGTTTTGTAATTTCAATTTCATTGGTTGTTTTCCTTTTTATTTTTTTAGAAATAGAATAGCATGAAAATGATCAACCACGCATGATCACTTAGCCTAGGAATTGATGATCCCGAAAATATAAAAAGAAACGCATGGACATGTTAGGAAAAGCACAACATACTGTTTAGGTACCGAAAGGGCGCTAATAGCAATATTAGCGTAACCCAAGTCCCCGAACCTAGATATCTGGTTGCGTAGGAATCGAGGAACACTCCCGACCCTCGATTGGGTTTCTAGCCGACCCCCAAAGTTGAGGCTAGTGGCGACTCCTGTATATTTTTTAGGTTGTTAAATACCTAGATCATATAAATAAATCCGTTGTCACGCGGGGTATGAGTTTCGATGAAACTCACTATGGTTTAGCATACTCGATGTGGGGGTAGCCCAAAGGATGAAGTGATGCCATCCTAATGGGTGGAGCGTACTATCGAGAGGGCTACCATGGTAAAAGTACCCTTAAATTCGATATTCACATTCGACTCCCTTTTTTTAGGTGTGTCGCATGTGGGTATGGATCGCGACAACCTACTGTCACGCGGGGTACGAGCTTGGGAGAGCTCGTGATCTCGAGATCAAGTACCCCTAAACCCGACCTTTCCCATCCTTGGATACCATTTCAAGGGGGCGGCGAGATCGGGTCGCGACATCAACCGATTCCAATCTAAATTCGATTGCAGTAGTTTCCTTGAAGATGTCCAAGAATCGTCGCGACTTGATAGTCTTTTGAAAATGCAGAAGAAATTGTTATCTGACACATTGGGCAGGTCTTATACTCGAGAGATTTATGACACCAATGAAGGGATCTACCTTATAAGAAGAGGACTTGGCACAAAGAAAGCTTTGATTGTTCTCGATAATGTAGATGAGAAGGTGCAAGTCGAGAAACTTGCAGGGAACTGCAATTGGTTCGGTTTTGGAAGTAGGATCATTGTCACAGTTAGAGACATAAACAAAATACTAAATGGAGACAGACAAATGCAACCTAGCAATTACTGGGTCCACCAAATAAAGGAGATGCCTTTGGATCGAGCGATTCAACTTTTCAGCAAGCATGCCTTTAGAGGCGATACTCATCCGGAAGATTGGTACAAACTCTCAGAAGAAGTCATTTTAAGTATAGGAAGGCTTCCTTTGACTCTCGAAGTTGTGGGTTCTCTTTTTGGCCGCAAGGGTAGACTGAAATGGGAGGAGACATTGAAGGACTTAAAGCAAGTCCCGCATGGGGATGTCCGTGAAACACTAATGATAAGTTACAAAAAATTGGACGCTAGAGAAAAGGTCATATTCCTAGACATAGCATGCTTTTGCATTGGGGAGGATAAGACAAAAGCTTATTACATGTGGGATGCTTGTGAATATTCTCCAATCAGTGCGGTTGATGATCTTCTTTCCATGCCGCTGATAAAGATCGACGAGAACAATAAGTTCTGGATGCATAATGAAGTTCGAGATCTAGGAAGGTACATCGTGTATGAAGAGAATGTCGAAGATGCTGGAAAGCGCAGTAGGGTGTGGATTGATGACAAGACTTTACGCATATTGAGGAACTACAAGGTAAGGGTTATTAAGAGTAGAATATATAATCAATTTAGCAAATTTTTTCCTCATAGGCTTTACAATCAAGAATATTGGTTGATGGCCTTCTTGGTTTTTTATTTTATAGAGATATAGCAAGCAATTGCTTAATTGATAAAAGTATATGTTTCCATGCCTTACCATTTGGTTAGTTGAAATTTTTCATTTTCTATTCAGTGAGAGTTGTTAGGGAAATCCCTTATGATGTTTTGAAAATGACAAAATAAATCAAAGGCTACTAATGTGTCTAGTAATTGAGTAACAAACTATGCGAATAATAGAATGTGTAAAGGATATTGTCAAATATTATACTTGAAAGAGTTACAAGACTAGATGAATATATTTAGACTTACGTTCAAATTGTAAAGTCTTTTTGGACGAAACATACTTAGACTTTACATATATATCGAGACACAAATCTAGAACGTGATAGGTTCAGAACGAGACATAAGTCCAGCACGTGACAAGGTCCAGAACATAACAAGATCAAAAACGTGATGGGTCCAGAACGTGATAGATTCAGAATGACACAAGTGCAGCATGTGATCCAGAATGTGATAAGTTTAGAACGAAACAAGTTATAAAAAAAGAAAAAAAGCAAGTTCATAACGAAATAACTTGATAGAATGCGACACAAGTCCAAACATATAACGGCTAGTGATTTGGTTTGAATTCTACATCAAGATAAATTTAATTATCTCAATCTAATTGATTGATGATTGGATTTGAAGATAAAAATTTTCTAAAACGAAGATGCTCTACTTATGGAAACCAAGATCTCATTTGTATAGGCAATCAAAATCACTTAACGACTACCAAATCTTCTTGATATAGATCTATCCAATGAGTAGATTGGAAGATGATTCCCTAGATACTATCCAACGGCTAATTTGGAAGTGGAGGATATTTAAAGAGACTAAGGACCGAGAAGCAAGTAAGAAATGAAGCGTAGAATCTAAAATTCCAAAGTTTGAGCGGATTTCGATCATACACTTGTCTTTCGTGAGTTTAAATATTTGTGATCGCGAGAGAAATACTAAAAGAGTGACTTAGTAAGATAATGTGATCTACCATTAAGTGTTTGCACTCAAAATTGTAATATTTTGTTAATCATATGATAAAATCCAACCAATAGGTTACCAGCGTAGGAGAGTGGACATAAATTCAATCTAAGTCGAATAATTATAAATCTTGTGCGTAATCTTCTCTTCTCTTAACTCTCTTTACTTAAGTTTTTTGCATTATTACAGGTTATCGTAGAAGTCTGTTCCATCTTATGATAGATTCTGAATATCTACCAGAAGTCTGGTGTTTTCCGAATTTGATTCTGTTTCTCATCCAGATTTTGCTTGCAATTTATTTTATTTAGCGATTAATTGTCAATATTTCTTTTAAACACCTATTCACTCTCTTTAGATGTTCTTACTAGCTACATCAAGAGTGAATATGAGTTCTCTGTTTCCTTATAAAGGTGCTTAGTCTATGAAAAGAGAGAAAAATTAACTCCAAATGGAAATGCTTGGTTTATCGTATTTTCAAATTGATAAAGAAGAGGTAATATTATTTTGTTACAACGTGTCTGATTTAATTAGTTTGGGGTCAAAGAATAACTATTGATATTGTTGACTACTTAGTTAATTGTTTTCTATGTCGCATACTCATCTTTATTCTCTGCTGTTGCTGGCAGGAAAAAGAATCCATATGAGCTCTTAGTCTGAATAGTAGTCATTACTTAACAGATAAAGAGTTAGACTGTTTGCCACAGCTGAGATTCCTTGGAGGGGAAAGAATAAATTTCAAAGGTGACTTTAAATATCTTCTTCCTAATCTAAGATGGCTTTCTTGGCATAATTGCCCGTCGGACTTTTCAGCAATAAATCTTCACCCAGTGAATTTGGTCGTGCTCGACCTTTCACATAGCAACATCACTGACTACTGGGGTGGATGGAGGCAAATCAAGGTACCAACACACCTTGCTTGTGTTCACTTCCAATTCTATCGATTGACCTTTGCTAGCTAGTTGTATGCTCCTGTATTTTCTTACTATTTGTAGGCATTTAATAGTGCTTTCTTTTCCACAACAGGGGATGAAAAGATTGAAAGTTCTAGATTTGACGAGCTGCCGAAACTTGACTAAGACACCTGATTTTTCCAAGTTTGGCAAGTTGGAAAAATTGATTCTTGCTGGGTGTGTGAAATTGTCTATGATTGACAGCTCAATCGGTAAGCTAAATTTGCTAAGTACTTTGAATATTGACCGATGCATTTCCCTCCAAGGGTTGCCCAAAGAAATTGCTTCTCTAGAGCTCTTGTCAAAGATTATCATGCCCTCCGAATCTAAAAAGTTCGAACTTCCTGAGACACTAGGCAACCTAAAATCTTTGAGGAGGTTTGAAATTCGACATCATCATGGTATCAGCCAAATTCCACACTCTATTGGGAGGTTAACGAATCTCACACATTTGGTCTTTGATGGATGCATGAATTTGCCTAAGCTTCCGAACTCTATTGGGGAGCTACAATCATTGATTGAGTTGGATCTACAATTCTCGGATATTTCTGTCCTTCCTGAGTCCATTGGAAATCTAAAGAGACTAAAAGTCATTAGGGTGGGATACACAAACATACGCACAATACCTTGTGCTCTTGGAAGGTTGGAGATGCTGGAAGAGCTCGATGCCTCGTTTTGTGATCGTCTCATGGATGAAATCCCATGGGAAACGTGGTGCCTACCCCGTTTGAGGATCTTGGACTTAGATGGGAGCCCAATCTCCACAGTGCCAAGAAAGATTAGTAGTTTCTCTAGTCTCCAGAAGCTTAAAATTTCAAGCCACCGGCTTTGCCCGCTACCAGAGCTTCCCTCGAGTTTGAAATGCCTCGTGGTTGAAGCTGCTCTATATCCTGTTCTTCCTGACCCATCAAGCCTAGTCCATTTGGAGGTTCTACGAGTGCGTAGAATACATCCAACTATTACATTTTGTACAGCGGATGAGGTTATCTGGCCTTGGAAGGACGTGCAGTCCATCAATCGGCTTCCATGTAGTTTATCAACCTTGATTCTTTGCTGGATCCCGCGATTGCCAGATTTTTCCAACTTCAAAAGGTTGTCGGTTCTTCATATCAGCGGATGTCCAATGTCACACTTCCCCATCCTTAAATACTTGGAGAGGTTAAGGGAATTGGAGATATCATTGTGCAAATTTTTGGAGAGCATACCTGATCTAACCTGCTTGAAGAGGCTACAAGAACTACAGCTCAGTGACTTACCCAAACTGGCAGAGACTCCAGGCTTGGGGGAATTGGAATTACTGAAGGTGCTCTTCATTACCAAGTGTAATACGATCGAACAATTGCCCAACCTGTCAAAGTTGAAGAGTCTATGGCATCTCAAGCTAGATGGTTGTGGAAAGATGAGAGTCATTGAAGGCTTGAGAGAATTGAATTCTTTGAAGAATGTGGATATCAAACAATGCATGTCCCTAAAAAGGTTGCCCTACATTTCGGCTTTCGCTAAGCTGGAGACAGATTGGACGTCACCAGAAGCTGCAACATTCAGTCTACCGTGCCAGGGAAGAGATTGCAACAATCGGTTGCCTGAAGCAGAATGCATCATCTCTGAAAGTGCAGGGACTTCCGATTAAAGCACACCATGTCCGGGTTCGAACTAGTGAAGTACTAAGGTGAGTGGTCTTGAACTCCTCCCAGATTTTCTTTGCATCCAAATTGCGCCTCGGTCATACTTGGGCCAACGAGGGTAGGCTTTTCCTCTTGGCCCACTGGACGAGTACGAAAGGTGTGGAAGTATAGCCTTCTCGAAATTCTCAGGTTCATTTCGATTACATACAAAGCAAAAGAGAAATTTTCATTTCGGCTCTTGTTTGCTAACCTGGAGAGCTCGCTTGGGAAAAAGCAAAGAAAGAGTTAGCGGCGAGTATTCAAAGTATTGAGGCTCTGCATGTGGAATAAAGCCCAATTTGCATCACACATTCACTACCGACATGAACTTCAAATTCTACCTGCGAATTATGGAGAGATGCTCTCTTTATTTTTATTTTTCTTTTTTGCACAAAAGATTCAATGATTGGAATATCTGTTAATGTGCACGCAGTGCAAGTAATTTTCATGCAACGAATCCTGCTAAACTTTACGACTAATCAAATGAGTTTTGCATCTATCTCTAGCTATTCTTTAGCTACAGTATTAAGATAGAGAGGAGTCCCTCTCACTTGACACTGATAATTATTTTCACAGATTCTATTTGGATCACATGTTTTCTAATTTAATGTTTCATTTACTTCGTCTTCTATTCTCTCAATTCATAAGGCATTTGGCAAAGCCATTTTAGTGAGTACGCTTATTGCCTCATACACTCGTTAGGATTTCGCCGATTTGAGCCGGTGGAAACGGTGAATCAAGGAAAAGTTTTAGTGTCGATCATTCAAGCTTGTGTTAACTAGAGAGAACACTGACATTTATGGCGCTTTATACAATTAAACAAAAACTGTTGGGTACATTTTATAATTTGATTGTGAAGAAAGGTTGTGAAGAAAGGTGCTGTAGCTTTATTAGGTGTTTGGCATTTTTTATAGTTACAGGAGCTTATAGAAGCATTTCCTTTCGGCGATTTCAATTTTATGTTATGCTTTCAATGTAACGTTCAATTCCATTTCTTTTATGTGGCTGGCAGCACTTGGGTAATTGCCAAGTGGCGCCAACACATGCCACGAGGCATTGATGGAGTTCTTTTTAAAATTATATCTTAGGCTTCGACCATTCGGGTCTCTCTTATCTAGAACCTGATCGGATATGATTCTTGCACTCATGGAAAACTCGCAACCCCAACTTTATGAAAATCTGATCTAATTTTCAGAAATGTGTCTGGATCATGCATTTATGCGAAACAGGTTGAACGATGTCGGTCATGGTGAAAAGTCACTATATCTCCCTAAAAAAGCTCCAATCAGAAGGATTTTCAAGGCTTTGGAAAGCCCATAAAAAGTATCCAAATCATCACTGGAACTTTCTCCAATGTGATCTGGTTTTGCTGTAATTGTTGCTACAGCTGGAAGAGCTTGTTAATGCTGCTGTCGTAGAAAAGACTCAAAATAGGATTAGAAATCATAAATGATGGAGGAGGATGTTGTCGCAACCTACCCTTTACCCTTTCCATCCGGAGGGAAAAAGAAATAGGTTTAAATATATTGCCTAATAGCTGGCCAATGGTCCTCAATTAAAAGCGAGTTCTATGGAAAGGGAAAAGAAATAGGTTTAAATGTATTGCCTAATAGCTGGCCAATGGTTCTTAATTAAACACAAGTTCTCCAAAGTTTATATCTTGCATGACGTTGGATTTTGTTTTTTATTTTTTATTTTTTTACAATGTAAGTAATTTTGAGGAGTCGTTATTAATCTATTAGGGTTCGTTAAAAACCAATTGAGACATATGAGTGTTGTCTCAATTCTTACGCGATTAGAAATTCTAAAGTCCGGGACTTGATTAAGCTAATGTCTATTATCGCCCTTTTGATACCTCATGATTGCCAATTATGGTCCTAAAAACATCAATGTTGCAAATGTTTTTGTAGCTATTGTGATCTTAAACTAGACCTAGCCTGAACTAGGAAAGCAATTTGCAGTGTGGTAAGTAAATGGATCGATGAACAAATCTGGCCCAAACATCATTTTTAGGTCAATGGACAAATCTGGCCAAACTTTTTTTTGTCTCATAAAAAAACACCAACTTTAGGTTGAGTGACAAATCTGGTTCTTAACTTTTTTTTTGTCACGAAAAAAACACCAACTTTAAGTCGAGTGACAATTCTGGCCCAATTTTTTTTTTGTTTCGAAAAAAAAATCACCAACTTTCACTTAAATCTTAAATCTTGACCCTCTTAACTTAGATTCATTGATTGTCCTATATTTGCTGGCTAACACTATCTATTGTCTTCTTGTTTGAGCCATAGCTTGAAGAATAACAGTGAAACTGTGTTGTTTCATATACTTTACTAGCATGTAAAAAAAAATCTCCAGGTTGAATTTCTCTGGCTAGACTTTATCATTTTGTCGTAATATGAAGTTGTAGATTATCGTCTGTCAAGAGAAACCATGGATGAGATCCACCAACCTCACGGCTATAACATTTTCTCCTAGAATAAGGTTAACTTCAAATGGAGAGTTAATAATAGGGATAAGATTTTGGATAGGAGTGAAAGTTTGTGATTTTTTATGAGACAAAAAAAAATTGAGGCTAGAATTGTCACTTAACATAAAGTTGGTGGTTTTTTACGAGATAAAAAAAAGTTCGGACCATATTTGTCCCTTGACCTAAAGTTTGTGCTTTTTCATGAGATAAAAAAAAATTTCGCCAGATTTGTCTATCGACCTAAAATTGATGCTTTTTTTTAATGGAATTAGCCTGTAAGTAAACAACTAAGTATTGATGATTTCAAAGTAAATGCGGAAAAAAAAAATCGGTACAATTCAAGCAAAGAATATACATGGCCATGTTAAAAGCCATAGGACATGACCCTCCCCAAGAGCTAAAATCATGTCAAGTTCATTTTATTTTCATTTACTAAGACTAAACTCATTTCAAAAGTAACTCATTGAAATATCCAAGCTATATAAAGAAACTAAATTAAGTCCAAACATAAAGTCACACAAGTAAGTCAAGATTCTGATTCTCACCATTTTCTTATTTTTTAATAAATTTTTAAAATTTTATAAAAATATTTTAATAAAAAAATAGGGACCTCGGGCTGGGCCCTACTCAAACATGGGTCGAGGTTTATGCACTAGTCTGGGCTATGGGCACAAAAATGGGCTTTGTTACACGCTTACTCCCTAGAGTTGAATTAATGGCTTCAATATGCTCATCCTGCCCCTTTGTCCGTCGCCCCTCCTTTCCTTGGGAGCTGTGGTAATCTAGCTTCGCAAGGACCTAAAAAATAATGACTACACAATTGGGATCTGCGGGTCTGTATATATACTTCATAGATGGATGATGAAGCTTCAACTCTCCTTCCAAGTCGGTGGACCAAATAACTACGGGTGAGCATCGGTCCGGGGTCAACCCCGAACCACCTGAACCGGCCCAACCCTGCTAGTCCTGGTCCGGATCCCAGGGAGATTAGGTAGGTTATTGGTCTTAGAATTCCTGGACCAGCACTATGCGGGTCGATCCTTGATCCTGAGAGTTCCAGATTGGTTCAACTCGAACCAACCCTGATTATATATATAATATTATTTATAATTTTTTTATATAGAGAAAATCTTAAAATAAATCGCGTCAACAACATTAAATAGTTCATTAGTGGAGAGTTCAAGTAATTTTACATTATTTTTTAATAACTTAGATTTTAATGTCTTTTACACTGTCAATAGTCATAATTTATGAATGAGGAAAATGTTTTTATGAGGAGTCCTCATGGCATCCAAAAATGCATAAACAGCTCTGTATGGCATCCTCCTTTAGTATTCGTTATCTTCTGTCTTATTTGTCCTCTTAGTCTTCAATTTGCCAAAATCAAAAGAAACAACTTCTCCGCTCGTCACTCAACACTCATCTCGCTCGCTTTGGATCATTTATGTCGCTCGCTGCTCGATGCTCACTTGGCTTGTTGCTCTTCACTTGACATTCGATACTCATTCCATTCGACGCTCACCCCACTTGACCCTCACCGTTTGCCTTTCTTAGTTGACCTTGCTTATCATCGAACCCATTGGGTCAGTACGGTTCTTAATTGCCCTTCAAGAAGTACAAAAAATGAAATAAAAAATTATTGGTTGGTTTTGGGTTGACTTGGAAACCGGACTAAACCCATTGGGTTAGTCCGGTTCTTAATCGCTTTTTTTAAAGAAGTACAAAAAATGAAATAAAAAATTATTGGTTGGTTTTGGGTTGACCCTAGAACCGGATCGAACCCATTGGGTCGGTCCGGTCCTCAGTCCTAAGCTCAATAGGGTTGGTTCTCGGTCCCAAAAATTGAAGACCAGCACTGTGCAGATTGGTCCTAGAGTTAGGGGGTAGACTGGCCCAACCCGGACCCTGCTCACCCCTACAAATAACTGCTTGCTTTGGACAATGATTACAAGTGTTGGTGATATGGTCAATCTTCTCCTTAATATAAACGATTTACCCTCTTCCAAGATCCTTGTGTGGAAGGTCAAACTTGAATAGTCCTAACTTGAGAGGTGGTGGGTTGCTTGTAGGGTGTCGTATCAATCGAGCTACCCTCAAAGGGGAATATGAGGTACCTCTGGTGAATCCCAATGAAGCTATCCAACCATCATGTTCGAAAGTAAGACACATTTATGCAAATCTAGCCCAACCTAATTGCCATTGAATTTGCTTAAGAGTAATGTCTTTGAGAAACTGTACCCAATGGTAAAAAGATTCTTCAAGAAAGAGATCTTGCATTCGAAGGAATCTTTCAAAGGGGTGAATATATTGGCTTACCTTGAGTATACTCATGTGAAAACCTAAGTCCTTAAGATGGGAAATATACCACATGCACAAGAATTCTACAAGTGCTCAATAGACTTCTTTCTAATCTCTTTTAAGACGATTGAGTGATAAGAAAGTTTCAGCTAAGATCATATTAGTGAAACTCCACTTGATGCATACTTGTCTAACCACATGTGCAACTAATGGATCTATAGCAGTCCTAAAAATAGGGAAAATGACAAAACTGAAGAAACTAAAAGGAATGCCCTAGTGGATTGAAAGCCTAATTCTCTAGGAAGATTTGAAAACTTTTTTATCAAGAAAGACAACGGGCGATGACTGTTATTATTTTTTCAAGATTTTCTCAATTTAGACCTTTTTGACCTCTAAAAATTCAACTATGGCACTTGCGGGCTTTGGGCCTATAGGTGGCTTGGTCAACTTAGGAAGGGATTCAACAATGATGGTGATATCATATTTCTCAATCGTTGGGACCAATTCATGTTTGTCAAAAATGAATGTCAAAGTGGTTGGATTCCAAAAGTGCACCATGGCTTGAATGAGACAGGCTTGATATTTGATCTCGAGAAGGCATACAAGATAACCAATCATTCTCTCCACATAGCTTCGATTTCCTTGATCCATCTTACCCCCACCATGCCAAGAGGTCATCCTTGGGAATGGGAATGATTTGAATATCTAACCTCCCCATTGATTCTAGACCATGAAGGATGCTTTAGTCAATTATCATGGATTACAAATGTAAACTAAGAAAATATAAAGAAAGGAAGTGCAAAGCTTTATAAAAAGATAAAAATTGTTAGCTGGGTTCGCTTCTATATGGAAGAGGCCCAATGAGTTGCAAGCCCAAAAAGGGCTTGAGCTCATATGATAAGTTATATGAAGAAATATGATTTCTCACTATCTATATAAAGTGGTAACCACAACAAAAGAAGAAGAAAGAAATAGTAACAAGAGGAAAAGAGAAAGCAAAAAATCTGGGGTTTGGGGCAATATCTGATTTACATCAAGCGAGCGTCGGAGGTCCATTCGGAGGTCGATTCGTGGTCTGATTGAGCTGAAATTTTGTCAGCATGTTCGTGGCGCAATTTTCTCGAATCTGAACGATTTGATTTTCATTTGAAGCTCCCTACATCAGGTTTTTCGTGGATTGATCAAAACCTATGTTTTTTTATCATATTTATCATTGATCTCTTGTGAAATTCATGTGTATTGTCAAGAATTATGTTCTTAAGGTTTTTGCTACTATGTGCCTCTAGTATTTGCTAGAGAAGAACAATTTTGTTGATAGTGAAGATTTTCGGGTGGACTCCGGTCCCGTGGTTTTTTTATCTCCTCACATCGAGGAGGTTTTCCACATAAAAAAAAAATTGTCTTGTGTTCACATGCTTGGTATTTATTTTACTCTACTATATCGATTCCTATTAGGTTTACACAAGAGGGGAGATTATTTTATTCCGTTACGTCGATTCGATATTGTTCGAATTGTTACTGTTCTCCCATCAAAGTGGTATCAGAGATCAAGTTATTGCTTAATTTTTTTGCCTTGTGTTAAACAATGGAAACGAATACGAGTAGAGTGGTTACACTAAATGGTTCGAATTATCATATTTGGAAAGGGAAGTTGGAAGACATTTTATGTGTGAAAGATTTTTATTTGCCTGTACTTGCCGAGAAGAAACTAGAGAATAAAACTGATGCTGAATGGTCTATATTTCATCGTCAAATGTGTGCTTATATTAGGCAGTGGGTGGATAATAATGTTTTGAACCATATTACTGAGGAAACACATACACGCGGTTTATGGGATAAAATCGAACAGTTATATGCTTGAAAGACTAGGAATAATAAATTATTTTTTATAAAACAGATGATGGCTCTGAGATATCAAGATGGTACTCGTTTCACTGATCATTTAAATTCTTATCAAGGAATTATAAATCAGTTAGCTGCGATGGGAATCAAGTTTGATGATGAGATACAAGCATTATGGTTGCTTGGTACTTTGCCGGACTCTTGGGAGACGTTTCGAACATCTTTGTCTAATTTTGCCCTAGATGGTACAGTTATCATGGATTTGGCCAAGACTAGTATTTTGAATGAAGTTATGAGAAGGAAGACACAAGGATCATCCTTTTCACATTCCGATGCCTTGGTTGTTGAGAAAATGGGAAGAAGTGAGTATCAAGGTCCGAGAAATAGAGATAAAAGTTGAGACAATAGCAGGGGTAAGTATAATAAATTTGCTAATGTTAAGTGCCATTATTGTCATCAGAATGGACATATTCAGAGGTTTTGTCGCTAGTTAAAAAGGGAGAAACAAAAGGAGAAAGGTAAAGAGAAGAAAAGTGATAATGACATTAATGACAACCGTGTCACTGCACTTAAAAAAGACTTTCTCATTATTTTTTTTTTATGGTGATATGGTGAATTTTGTATCTCATGAGACCGGTTGGGTAATTGATAACGGTGCATCCATTCATGCTACGTCTCGTAGAGATTTCTTTACATCATACAAGTCAGGTGACTTCGGATCCGTGAAGATGGGAAACAATGGGCTAGCTCAAGTTATAGGCATCAGTGATGTGTGCCTAGAAACCAACAATGGCACAAGGTTAGTATTGATAATGTTAAACATATACCTGATATCTGCTTGAATTTGATTTCTACAGGTAAATTGGATGATGAGGGGTATTGCAACACCTTCAGTAATGGTCAATGGAAGCTCACAAAAGGTTCTCTTGTTGTGGCTAGAGGTGAAAAATATTCTTTGTTGTATATTATGCAGGCAAAGTTGTCCATAGACAAAATTAATGTAGTAGATAGCAAAGATGCAGCTAAATTATGGCATAAAAAGCTCAGTCACATTAGCGAGAATGGTTTGTCAATATTGGTCAAGAAGAAGCTTATTTCATAATTGAAAAGTTCAGCGCTAAAGAAGTGTGCTCACTGTTTAGCAAGAAAACATAACATAATTGCATTCAAAAGCTCCCCTCCTTCAAGAAAATCAGGTATACTGGATTTAGTACATTTTGATGTTTGCGATCCTATGAAAACAAAATCACTTGGTGGCTCTCTTTATTTTGTTACCTTCATAGATGATTTTTCAAGGAAAATTTGCATTTATACCTTGAAAACTAAAGATAAAGTGTTAGATGCTTTTAAGCAATTTCAGGCTTTAGTTGAGAGACAGACTGGAAAGAAATTGAAATGCATTAGAACTGATAACGGGGGAGAGTATATTGGACCTTTTGATGAATATTGCAGACAACAAGGTATTCGACATCAAAAGACACCTCCCAAGACGCCTCAATTAAATGGCTTAGCTAAGAGATTGAATAGAAAACTTGTTGAAAGGGTAAGATGCTTACTTTCACAGTCAAAGCTACCTGGATTCTTTTGGGGTGAGGCTTTAAGTACAATTGTGCATATATTAAATCTTACTCCATGCATTCCTTTAGAATTTGATGTTCCTAATAGAGTTTGGACAGGCAAAGATATTTCTTATGATTATTTGTATGTCTTTGGGTGCAAAGGATTTGTGTATATTTCCAAAGATAAGAGGTCTAAACTTGATATGAAAACACGACAGTGCATATTTATTGGTTATGGATAGGATACGCTCGGCTACAAATTTTATGATCCGGTTGAAAAGAAAATTGTAAGAAGCATAGACATTGTGTTTATGGAAGATCAAACAATAGAGGACATTGAGAAATAGAAGATGATTTCAGCACCACAGGTTAGTGATAATTTGGTTGATTTGGATCCAGTTCCTCTTACAAATATTCCTACACAGGTTGATGAAGAGTAGGAGGAAGTCAATGTTCCAAATAACGCACATTTCTGAACATGTTGAAATAGATAATAATATTCCTGAACTAGAGGCTCAATTAGATGTTCCACTAGATGTTCTAGTCCGGAGATCCATTAGAGACTGACGACCTTCCACCAAGTACTCTGAAGATGAGTATGTATTATTGATTAATGCAAGTGAACCAGAGTACTATGCAGAAGCAATAAAAGATGAGTACAAAAGTAATTGGTTTGATGCTATGCGAGATGAGATGTAGTCACTTTATGATAATCATATTTTTGAGTTGGTGAAGTTATCTAAAGGTAAAAGAGTTTTGAAGAACAAGTGGGTATATAGGTTGAAGCAAGATGAACATACTTCACAACCACGGTACAAAGCTAGATTGGTTGTTAAGGAATTCGGTTAGAGAAATGGTATTGATTTTGATGATATATTTTCTCCGGTTGTGAAAATGTCTTCTATTCGTGTGGTATTATGCTTGGCAGCTAGCCTAGATTTGGAAATTGAACAAATGGATGTTAAAATAGCCTTCCTACATGGTGACTTGGAGGAAGAGATATACATGTAATCACCTGAGGGTTTTAAAGTGAAAGGAAAAGAGGATTATGTGTGCAAATTGAAGAAAAGTCTTTATGGCCTAAAACAAGCACCGAGGCAGTGGTACAAAAAGTTTGCATCAGTTATGACAGAACATGGCTATAAGAAGACTTCCTCGGATAACTGTGTGTTTGTCCAAAAATTTTCTAATGATGATTTTATTATTCTCTTGCTTTATGTTGATGATATGTTGATTGTTGGTAGGAATGCTTCAAGAATTGAGTTATTGAAGAAATAGTTAAGCAAGTCTTTTGCCATGAAAGACTTGGGTTTGGCGAAACAGATTCTTAGCATTAGAATTACTCGAGATAAAGATGTTAAGAAGTTGTTTTTGTTGCAAAAGAAATATATTGAGAAGATCCTTCAGAAATTTTACATGGACAATGCTAAAGTGGTTAGTACTCCTCTTTGTGCCCACTTTAAGTTAAATATGAAGCAAAATCCTACGACTGATAAAGAGAAGAAAGATATGGAAAGTGTTCCATATGCCTCAGATATAGGAAGCTTAATGTATGCGATGGAATATACACGCTCAGACTTAGCGCACGCAGTTAGCGTTGTTAGCTACTATTTGTCAAATCCAAGCAGAGAGCACTGGAATGCAGTGAAGTGGATTATAAGGTATCTTCGGGGAACTTCAAATTTGAAACTCAATTTCGGGATCGGGAAACTTGAGTTAGTTGGATACACAGATTCCGACTTAGCAGGAGATATTGATACTCGTAAATCTACGTCTGGTTATTTGATTTCTTTTGCGAGTGGAGCTGTGTCATGGAAGTCAAGATTGCAGAAGTGTGTTGCACTTTCTACAACCGAAGCTGAATTTATTGCAGCGACTGAAGCTAGTAAAGAGATGCTATGAATGAAGAAGTTCTTAGAAGAACTTGGGTTCAAGTAAAAGAGGTATGTGCTATTTTGTGATAATCAAAGCGCAATTCATCTTGGTAAAAATTCATCTTTTCATTCTAAATCGAAACATATTAATGTTAGATATCATTGGATAAGAGATGTTCTAGATGAAAAGTTGTTGGAACTTGAGAAAATTCATACGAATCATAATGGCTCTGATATGATTACGAAGACTCTACCAAGAAAGAAGCTTGAACATTGCCAATTGATAGCAGAGATGGTTAATCCCTCCACATTGTCGTGAGGGGGAGATTTATCATTTCCTATGTGGAGGAGGCCCAATGAGTTACAAGTCCAAAAAAGGCTTGAGCCCATATGATAAATTATATGAGAAAATATGGTTTCTCACTATCTATATAAAGTGGTAGCCATAAAAACAAAAGGAAATAGTAACAAGAGGAAAAAAGAAAGCAGAAAATCTAGGGTTTGGGGAATATCTAATTTACATCAAGCTGGTATCGGAGGTCGATTCAGAGGTCGTTGTGGTCCGATTGAGCTGAAATTTTGTCAGCATGTTTATGGTGCAATTTTCTCGAATCTAAACGGTTTGATTTTCGTTTGAAACTCCCTATATCAGGTTTTTCATGGATTGATCAAAACCTGCGTTATTGGTCAAATTTATCATTGATCTCTTGTGAAATTCATATGTATTGCCAAGAATTATGTTCTTGAGGTCTTTGCTGCTATGTACCTCTAATATTTGCTAGAGAGGAACAATTTTGTTGATAGTGAAGATTTTCGGGTGGACTCCAGTCCCGTGATTTTTTATCTCCTCACATCGAGGAGATTTTCCACGTAAAAAAATTGTCTTGTGTTCACGTGCTTGGTATTTATTTTACTCTACTATATCGATTCCTATTAGGTCTACACAAGAAGGGAGATTATTTTATTCCGCTGCGTTGATTCGATATTATTCGAATTATTACTGTTCTTGTGGCATCCCAAAATTCAAAGTCAAGCCATAAGATGTGTTAAAGTCTCTAATTAGGTGATAAAAATTTCCATGGCTTATGCTTTAGCCATTAGTCTTTTAATTAGATGATTTGTGCATGTGATTGTGAAAACTTAAATTTGATAGATTAATAATTTATGCTTGGCCATGCACTTTATAAAGTAAATTTCAATAAACAAAATGTCACAAGACTTTGGCCAAGATGAAAATTGAAATTTACTAATATTTATATAAGAATTTCAAAAAAAAAAAAAAGAGGAAAAAAGGTCAATTTTTGGGAAGGGCCTTAGGCCCATTGGCCTAAGCCTTGATGGGCCAAGCTAGTCGGCCCAATAGAAGCCCATGGAAGGGGGCTGTCGCCGGCCCAAATGGAGGCCCAAGAAGAGGAAGCCCAAGCCCATGCATGAGCTTTGCCAAGTGGCAAAGAGGAGCTCTTGCATTGGCCAATTGAAAGGCAATCTCATGATTGCAAATGATGAGCTCTAGGGGGGATAAAAGGGAAGAGAGAGAAGGGTGGCCGGCCATTTGCTCGCCCAAGAGAGAGAGAGAGAGAGTTGTGCAAGAGAGAGAGATCGTGCGAGAGAGAGGAGGAGCGGCCGAGAGAGAGAGGAGGAGGAGCCGCCGTCCGTCCGCCGTGTGCCGCTGTGTTCGCCGCCCTACGCCGTCGACCGACCGGTCTAGAGGCAAGTGGGAGTCCTCTAGCTTCTCTTGCATGCTTGAATGTTGTTTGCATGTTGAATTCTTGGGTGTTAGATGAGAAATACCGAAGCATGGATGAGTTGTGTGTGAATGGTATGGCTGTTTGTGTTCGGACCGTGTGAGTCAGAAACTTGTTTGAGCTTGCATGTGTGTTTAGAGTCCGATTTTGGCTTCGATTTCTTCATGAGAGTTGTAGATAACATCTTGAAATACAACATACTGAAAGTTAGTGGAAAATGATGGATATTTGAGGGGTTAAAGTCTTATCCTACGGAGACCTCAGATCTGGAGAGTTTTTACTGACCTCTTGCTGGATTCGTGGTTGTATGTTGGTTTGTGTTGAGAATATAACTTTGATTTCTTCATGAAAGTTGTAGGAGACATCTTAAACTACAACATACTCAAATTTTAAGTGAAATTAACAATTATAGCCTAGTAAATCAACTAGATCTTGAAGATGATGATTCTGGTGATGTACTCCGAGATACCCGAGACTTCATGGACATAAATGATGACTATAATCTGGTTATTTGACTTAGATCTCTTCATAAAAATTGTAGAGGATATCTTATTGTATAACATATCCAAATTTCAGAGGAAACTAAAGAGAATAGGTAGGTGAAATATCAATATTTCGGAGATGTGTACACTGGACGATGGGGTAATGGATCCAGAAGCTTCGTGAGACTGTATAAAATAATCTAAAAATAATCTTGCTTGGCGTTCTTCATGAAAGTTGTACGAAAATGTCTTGGCTATAACTCTGTAAACTTTAGTAATTTTTGGAGGCCATATGGATATTTTAATCGAATTTCTTCGGAAACCGTGCATTCTGGTTTCATCCGAAAATAATATGATGCTTTGTGAAAATTGGGAAATTTTGTGAAATGCTATTTGGCCATGTATTTTGTATGAAATTATCATCCTATTGACTTGTTTAATATTTGCTGTAATTTTCATAATTTTTGGAATTTGTTGATATTAAATTTATGGAAATGACAAAAGTTGGAATTTAAATAAATAAATAAATAAATAAAAGAAAAAGCAAATAAAATAGATTATTTTATTGGCCATAAATTCCATTAAATTTATCTTGTTGCATGTATGATAAAGTCTTGGTATATGTATGACATTGAATCGAGATGCATATGATAAAGTCTTGGTATATGTATGACATTGAATTGTGATGCATGTGTGAATCCTATGCCAAGAATGACTTGTTTGATGTCACGCCATATGCCATGTTAAATTGAGATCAAAATAATGGTAAATGTGGATAATGATAAGTGAGGAGGTGGTTGTGGTGGAGGATGAGGCCGGAATGTATAGAGATGCATTGCCGGATTTCAGGAGATTCGGGATGCCCGGAATGTGGGGGCCGGAAGCCCTGTCGGAGGTCTTTGCCCGAAGGGAATGCCTCGCAATGCCAGGATTTGGGGTGCGGGATGCCCGGCCAGGGAGTGTAAATGCCAGAAGCCCTGTCGAAGGTTTCTGCCCGAAGGGAATTGCCTCGTGATGCCAGTTGGGATGCGAGATGCCCGGAATGTGGAGGGTCAGATGCCTGGTGGCATGGGAGGCTGAATGTCGGAAGCCTCGGAGGTCTTTGCCCGAGGGGATGATGAAATTGATGATTTGAGGAATGGGTGATGTGGTGATCAAATTGAAAGCAAAAAGTGAAAAATTAAACCATGATATGATATGCATGATGATATGCATGATGATGAGGATGATGATGATATGATGTGAAATAATGATGATCACCCATGATATGATATGCATGATGATATGCATGATGATGATGATGATATGTGATGTGAAATAATGATGATCACCCATGGTATGATATGCATTATGATGATGATGATGATGATGATGATGATGATGATGATGATGATGATGATGATGATATGTGATGTGAAATAATGATGATCACCCATGATACGATATGCATGATGATGATGATGATGATGATATGTGATGTGAAATAATGATGATCACCCATGATATGATATGCATGATGATGATAATGACGATGATATATGATATGGCACGATGACATGTATGATGTGATGATGTCATGATGATGATGACATGTATGATACGATGATGATACACATGTATGTGTTATAAATTGATATGATGATACATGATAGTATTCGCATGGCTTCAAGGTAAGTAACGCCGCCGCAATGCATGTATGATTTGCATGATGCATTGAGTTGTTATTGGATTCCTTATCTGCTGAGTGGTTGTACTCACCCCTTTAGGGACCAACATTTCAGATTAGCAATATGTCACTTCCTGCCGTCACGCGGGGTGCATTTTATGGGTTACCGTCCGACGTCGAGGTAGAGTGTGAGGAGTTCAGCTGTCCTTCCGTACCTGGACTCACCTACATACGTGTGCGCTGTTTTGTCTCATACGACATAGGCCTAGCTGGGGGCCCGATTGTCTAAGAGTTTGTTTCCGTCCACATTCGCCGCGATGGGGTGATGAGAGGGATGCTACCACCGTTGCCGCCTAACGCACCGAACTGGGTGTGAGGCCTGTGCGTGACGAGTAGGGGCTGTTTCTTTTTGGATAGTTAGCCGACACTTATGATGGGGGTTGTACACATGTGATGTAGATGGTCGAGTGTTCTTTTTTGAGGTTTTAGGCTAGACATGGCTGAGTTCTAACTTTTCCTTTTGATGTACCGACCCAAAAGAAGTCCCATCTTGAAAATATATATGTAAATAAAGTGTTGTGGCTTGTTTATAAAATTATGGTGATTAGTGGTGTGTATTTGTATCATGGTTAGTAGGGGGAGAGACGGTGATGTTTTAATTTGCTTCCGCTAATGAGTTGCGCTGGGACCGTTTTGTTTAAAAAAAAAAAGAAAAGAAAAATGTGTCTATGAATTAGGACACTTCTTCAAAGGAGAAAGGTAATAAGGTGTAACATTGGCGCTGGTGACGACTTGCGAAGGGTTCGGGGTGTCACAGTTCTCCCATCAAAAATCATACTCATAGTGATTGGCGACACAAATTTCCGATCATATCGACACACAGATGTACTTGTGAGGGTTGGACATATAAAAGGGGAGATATACTATAGGCTTAAGGTTCCCATATCAATGAAATAGTAAGCCTTTTTCCCAATATCGCAAACTGCAAGTGGGTTAAACTTTTTTCTTCAAAGAAATACGTGGGTTTGAGAATGATTGTCCCAAAGTTGCTAGCTGTGGATGGTCGAATTAATTCTCGACACCTCCTGGGAGTTGTGTGATGGTGCGGCCGGGGTTTAACTGTAGGTTGTGTGTGCAAACAGTATAGCGCTAAGGCATAAAATTGCACGCACAACAATTTGTATCAAGACACCGCTTCTAAATAATCCTCACCTAGACATACATTCATTCACCAACTACAAAACAAGAAGTTAAACAAACACGCCACGCCTTATAACTCCTAAGCTACAAAAATATTCAACACTTCATTAGCGACTTACCCCATTTTCTTTGTGATTTTGACATGTGCTACAAATGAAAACCATGTTGGATAACAATCAACCAAATTATTATGGTCGAAGTCCTCTAATGGTTATAACCAAGTCCTTAGTGGAGTTGGCTGTCATGACCTCTCTAAACCAATGCACCATCTCCTAGAGTTTGGCTAATGGGATATTAAGTTTAAATCTAGCTTGGGCTCTTTCAAGCCCATATCAGACTTCGGTTCAAGTTATTAACATGCAAATCAATTTTATATAGGAGTAGCCATTAATTAGTTTGTGGTAGGTCGATTAGATATCCAAGTAAAACATCAGAAGGAATACTTTAGTTTTATGAACCAGAGGTTCGACCAATTTGGAGACTTGATTGCGTACTTATCTAGTGCCTTTTCAGTATTTAAACTTATTCACATTCACCAACTACGGTGTTCATGCAGCATTTTACTAATTGTGAGTCCTAAAGTCCTATTCCTAACCGGGCTAAATGGAAACAACAATCAATATATTAAAAATGTGCAATCAAGTAACAATTAACATAAAAATGTGCAAATATTTTAACAGAAAACTACTGAAATTCTAAATTCTAAGCTTTTCCCTAATTTTTGGAAAAATAAAGAGTTTTTTGGAATTTGTTATATATAATTTTTTATATTTTTTAAATGATGTTTTATCTGGAAAGAGGGATTTGGGTTGGATCATCGAATCCACGTCGGGTTAGGACCGACCCAGGTCGCGAGCCCTCGGCCCGGATCGGGCCTATTGTGCGAGCCTAATATGGCTCAAAATTAAGCTCAACCCTAAAAAATTTAAATAAACTAATGTCACGCCCTAGATCTTTATTCCCCTACCTCTGGTACATGACATCCGATGGTGGTTAATTTTGCAATGTCTGAGGAGGTATAACCGACCCATTAGTTACCAAAACATCCACGCACCTCTTACTTCAGAAATAATGACAATTAGAACATGCACGTGCCTTCCAAGTCACTAAAAATGACAATTAAATTATGCATGTGTCTCACACATCTTAAACAATGCTATATCAAATGCACGAGACCTATAACAACTTCCATAATATGCACATAACACTCAAATGCCTCGCACACGATTAACACCTTGAGAATCACATAATACCCCATAATATTATGCTATCTTGACTCCAATTATTATACACACATAGTCGAAACAATACTGCTCTTTCGGAAAACTCTAGAGCATCGTCCCGCCCCATCGAGTATGACATATGAACTCCATTAGATATCCAAAATCCATCGAGCATTGTTCCAATAAACACTCCTGTGAACGGCATCCGAAGTGTATTGAGCATCCAAAATCCATCAGGTATCGCTTTGAATTCCATCGTTGATAGGTTCCTCATGTGACCACATGAATTAAGTACACAATCGATCATTATCTTCCGCTTTAGTCTTTGTATGAATGCCCAATGGCATGCCAAGCAGAGTTTGTCTCATGACCTATCGAAACTACATCAATAAAATATGCTAAGAACAAAACGAGAATCCGTGATTTGACTCGTTAGTTCGAGTATCGGCCTAAGTCCAATCCGGATTGGAAATGATACACCTCAATACCACCGATCCAAGAGAGAGACTTGACTTGGCGTGCTTCTATGCATGTCCAAGAACCATCACAACTCTCGACCATGGACTATGAACATATATATAAAGATTTGCTATTAGTATTACTCAACCACACATAGAACAAGTACATCCGACAATCACAAAGTTTCCAAATAACTCACCGTAGGTTATAACATAACAAGATTTTATAATAAAATAATGGTTTCTCGAACCCAAACTCGAATAGGAACATCAAAAAGTCATTTCAAATAACAATATTAAATCGAGCAACCTTAGCAATAACCTAAGCTTTCCTTGTCTACTTCAAGTCTTATAACCCAAGCAATCTCATGAGCAAACCATACAAAATCAACACCTGATTTTAACCTCTCTAGAATAGTTTGATCTTATCTCACAATACAAACAAAACTGACCTAAATCCGAGCCACGTAACACAATGGCATAGCCAGTGTTTGGGGGATTCACTTACAAATAATCGAGACACGAATGGAACCAGATGACAAATGACTCGAGCTCATGGCGACAGTGAAGGCGTGGCGAGAGATGACGGCCAGCTCGAGACGGCCAGCGGTGGTGCACTAGCGTAAGTCGACGACAGCGGTGGTGCAGCCACGTAGGATGGCAGCAGTGGCAGTGCAATAGTGTGAGTGAGAGAAAGGAGGAGAGAAAGATGGCATGAGGGGGGGAGAGGGAGAGAGAGAGATAAAGGGGTCGGCTAAGGGAGAAAGCGGGAGAGAAACGCGGAAAAAGAAGAACTTGGAGAAGAAGGTAATGGAAGAGAGAGAAAGTGTCATTCAAGCATTAATGGCAAGCTTCAATTATTTGAGGAGAAATGATGAATTCTCTAAATTTAGGGGGCAATATTCAATTTCATCTTTACAACTGTCAAGTTAAGAGTTCTTGCCAAGTTTGTTCTTCAAGCTCAAAGGTCTCAATTATTGGTTAATTACAAGAGCAACTAATCTAGTTACTCAAACTAGATTTGCCAAACTTGTCTTGCAAGCCCACTCTATGTAGGTGTGTAAGAGGGGGGTCATATTGGCTTCCAATTTCGCTCTCAATTAATCCAAATTCGAGAGGATAAGATATAATAAGAAGGACCATATAATTACTGTCATAATGTGACATGAATAACTTGAGATCACCTACAATCGACACCCGTAATCAAACCAGGTTCGTGATTAAGTTTCGATCGGAAAGGCTTTAATGCAATCTACGCTAATTAGGTAGCATTGACGATGCTCGTGCAACCAGACCTGAACTAAGTTCGATGCTTATCTAAGATTGTACGCGTGATCTATATTTGAGCTTGGTCGATCCATGAATGACCTTCGATTGTTATTTAATCATGTAGTATCAATCGATTTACCTTGACTCACGATTACACGGAATTGGATTAAGGTCGTTCACGAACATTACAATGACAATGTGGAGTCACCTATGATCAGTATATATTCGAACTTAATCGATCTATTTCCGCCTATTGATCCACTTGTGACGACACATGATCACCTGCATTAATCCTTATAGTCGAATGGTCTTTTCATGGTTGTCCATTCTAGTCTAACATAACCCTAATCCAGTGTGGTCTTGCCCTTAATCAGCTAGTTGGCTCATGAACAATCCCTAGATTTTACTCACAGACTATTCTCATCATTGGTGTACCAATCCTTAGTCCATTCCTTTTGCCCGAGATAGAGGTCTGAATCAAGGATGTCATGACTTCTCCCTTCTAAAAGAAATTTCATTTTTTAAATTGAAAATCATACCTGATTCCTCATACAAATATGGGTATTGGAGCCTCATTGATTCATCACTTTCCTAAGAAGCTCTTTTAGTTTCATGATGTTGCTAAATAACCTTAATTAAAAAAATGATCTTCTTATATAGAACTTGCTCTTTTCCATTCATGATCCACACAGGCTTTTTGATATACAATATTCTATCATCCACTTCGATTTCTTCGAAGTTTAGCATGTGTACCTAATTGGGTTCATACTTTCTCAACATAGACACATGAAACATGTCACGCACTTGAGCAAGTCTGGGTAGAAGTGCTAAAAGTGCTAACTAGTAAGTTAAATTCTCTATTCTTGCTAAGATTTCGGAGGGCCCTATGTACCTTGGACTTAGCTTTCCTTTCTTACCGAAATACGACGTACCTCTCATAGGTGACATCTTAAGGAAGACGTGATCACCTACTTGAAAATCTTAAGGTCTTTGTCGTCTATCTGCATATCTTTTCTGGCGATTTTGGGCAGTCCTAAGTAATTACCTTCACCGCGTCTGCGACAACTGGACTAACTCGGACTAGTGATCATTCTTTCCTCGACCTCATCTCAATAGACTAGAGTTCTGCAAGCTCAACCGTATAAGGCTTCAAATGGTGCCATCTTGATGTTGTGCTGATAACTGTTATTGTAGGCAAATTTAACAAGATGCAACTGCTCTTCCTATCCTCCTTTAAAGTCAAGAACACAAGCTTGTAGCATGTTTTCAAGCGTTTTGATTGTCCTTTTCGATTGTCCATCCATTTATGGATGATAAGCTTTGCTATATTGAAGCTTCATTCCTATGATAGTTTGAAGACTCTTCCAAAATGTGGCCGTGAACTTGGGTCTCTATCCGAAGTAATCATTACTGGCACTCCGTGAAGATGAATTTTCTCTCGAACATATAATCTTGTATCTTCTTCTAATGAAAAAGCCTTCCGTACTATAAAGAAATGGGTTGACTTTGTCAACCTATTGACTATTACCCATATATAGTCATAACCTCTTTGACTTCTTGGAAGTCCCATAACGAAGTCCGTCGTGATGCTTTCCCATTTCCACTCTAGAACTTATAGTGGTTGAAGTAATCCACTAGGCTTACAATGTTGTGCCTTTATTTGTTGACACATCAAACATTTGGTGATGTGTTTGGCGATATCAACCTTTATGCCATTCCACTAGTAATATTGTCAGAGATTCCAGTACATCTTTGTGCTACTTGAATGTATGCTATAGTTGCTTCGATGAACTTCCGACATGATTTCTTCCTTAAATCCTACATTGTTGGATACGCACAATCGCCCATAGAATTTTTTAGATACTCCATCTTCCATCACTTGGAAATCTAGTTTTTTCATTTCTTAAACTTCCTCTTAAATTTTCTAGATTTCGAGGTCATTTTGTTGCAATGCTTTGATTTTTTACCACACTTCTGGTTCAATTCTAGGGATAGCCAAAAGACTAGAAAGATGGTTTACCTCAAATGTGTACTCCAAATCTCAAATTTCTTCAAGAAGAATCCACTCTCAAACCATCAATTGCGCGATAGTTGACTTCTGATTGAGAGCGTCTGCCACCTTGTTGGCTTTCCCAAGGTGGTAAAGAATACCACAATCATAGTTCTTGAGAAGTTCCATCCAATATCGTTGTCCCATATTTAGTTCCTTCTAGGAAAATAAGTACTTTAGGTTATGGTGGTCTAAGTAGATTGTGAACCTTTCTTCATATAAATAGTGTCTCTAAATCTTTAGGGCAAAGATGATTGTGGTCAGTTTCAAATCACGGGTTGACTGAATTAACTCATTTGGTCTCAGTTGTCTGGATACATAGGCCACTGCCCTTCTATGTTGCATTAGCACACAACTTCGCCCTTTATGAGAGGCATCATTGCAGATCTCATAACCTCTTAGGCTAGATGATATCGTCAAAACAAGGGCTATGGTTAGTTTTCGTTTAAGCTCTCACACTTGTTTGTCCATTCAAACTTTACGTCTTCCTTTAGTAGTTCCGTCAACAGAGTAGCTATGCTGGAGAATCATTCCACAAATCATCAATAACATCTAGCTAGACCTAAGAAACTTCGAACTTCTGTCACTGTCGTCGACCTTGACTAGCTTATAACTGTCTCTATCTTTGTTGGATCCACTACTATTCCTTCTCTTGATATTATATGTCCAAGAAAGACTACTTAGTTGAGCCAAAACTCACTCTTACTGAATTTAGTATATAGTGCGTGTTCTTGGAGAGTCTGCGGTACCATCCTCAAATGTTGTTCATGCTCACTTGGACTCTTCGAATACACCAATATGTCGTCAATGAATACTATGAAGAAGCGATCTAGGTACAACTTGAATACTCGATTCATCAAGTCCATAAAAGTGGTTGAGGCATTGATTAGACCAAACGACATCACTACAAACTCATAGTAGTTGTACCTGGTTTGGAACGTCATCTTCAGAATGTCCTCCTTCTTAATCCTCAATTGATGATAACCCGATTGTAAGTCTATCTTGGAAAATACTAAAGCTCCTTGGAGTTGGTCAAAAAAAATTGTTAATTATTGGCAACGGGTACTTACTCTTGATGGTAGCTTGATTGAGTTGTCGATAATCGATACAAAGACGCAACGATCCGTCTTTCTTCTTCACGAACAAAATTGGTGCACCCCATGGGGACGCATTAGGGTGGATAAACCCTTTATTAAGCAACTCTTGCAGTTGTACCTTTAATTCCTTTAACTTTGATAAAGCCATTCGGTAGGGGGCTTTAGGAATCAACTTTGTTCCAGGGGCTACTTTAATGACAAACTCTATTTCTTGATCTGGGGGCAATCTTGGTAATTCCTTTGGAAAGATATTGGGGAAATCCCATACCATGATGATGTCTTTTATTCTTGGTTCTTTAATGGAGATGTTCACCACCGTTGCTAAATAATCTTGGCAACCTTCCTTCAAAAGTCCAGCTACCTCAAGTGCCGAAATTAAGGTTATGAAGGGTTCTCCTCTGTTTCCAATGAACTTCTTACTAAAATGGTCAGGTGGGTTAAACTGAATCACCTTATTATGACAGTCTACAACAGCTCGTTGCCTAGCGAGCCAATCCATCCCTATGATGACATCAAAGTTATACATTGCCAAAATAGCTAAATCTATAATTTCTTCTTGACCACTTATACCTATTTTATACCCTCGACATCTTACGGTGGACAACATCTCATCTCTCATCGGGGTGGAAACACTAAGAATCATTTCTAGCAGTTTAGATTCTAACCCAGCTGATTTTGCAAACTGCTCAGCAATAAACGGATGGGTCGCTCCCGTATCAAATAGTGCGTAAGTAGCATGTTCATGTAAGGAAGTTGCACCGGTTGTCACTGTCTGAGAGTTTTTAGCCTCTTCCTAGGTAACTGCATACATTCTTCCTTAAGATGGGGGACGGTTGGGGTTGTTCTACAGTGCGGCTCCAAATTGGGGACTCACTTGTTGTGGCAACATCTACATCCCTGGTCGGTGTTAGGGACATTTTCTTAAGAGATGGTCTTGTTGGCCACATTTGTAACATGCTCCTATCTAAGCTAGACACGAAGCATTCCCATGCCTTCTCCTGCAAAGGCATCATGCATTACCAAGAGTGTACGTCGACTTCCCATTGCTATTCTTCTTAGTGGGAGGGAAGGAACATTTTCCTCCCATCATCAACCTCTTGCCCACGTGTTGGTTGTTCCGAGGAGACAAATAATACGATCCTATCGCAGCTGCTCGTTCTAACGAATCCTTTTCTAATAGCTGAGGTTGCTCGTACAACTCGTTATAATCCTTGAGATTCAACGACACCAACTGGCTTCGGATGTCAGGCTTTAATCTATCGCATAATCTTTTTGTCTTATTCACTGGGTTCTCAATCAGTCTAGGGGTGTACTTCAACAGCTTCGCAAACTTTGCCTCGTATTGGTCAACTGTCAAATGGTTTTAACGAAGCTGTAGGAATTCTGCCATCTTCCGATCATGGGCACACTCAAAGAAATACTTTTCATTGAGCATTTCAACAAAGGCCTTCCAAGTTAGGACCGTACTTATAAGAAATACTCTTTCCTCCTTCATGACCTTCCACCAATAACTGGCGTTACTCTACAATTGGTACACTGCCAATGTCACTTTGTTCTTGCTCGAACACCTCAAGAGTGTAAAGGCTTTCTCTAGCTCGTCGATCCACAAAGTTGCCTCTTTGGGGATCATCTGACCTAGAAAACTTTGAGGGTCATTGTTTCAAGAATTGCTCAACTAGTCCATGCATTGGTCGTTCGCGATTTCTATTACCCATCCTAATTCTAGCATTTGGGACATTAACAAGGGCAACGGTAGCTTGATTTTGACTCTATTGTTCCATGATATTTCTTATGTTCTCTAGTGCTTGCAAAATTCCATCTAGTTGGAGATCCTCTTGCGACTTTTCTTTTGAAATTGACTGGTCCTGAGTAGTCCTTTCTTTTGGGTTCCTTGGTTCCTGAGTACTCATGTTGCAGCTAAAGGAGCTCTAGAGGAAACTTGCTCTACAAGTTCCAACAAAAGATTAGACATCTAGAATGTTAACTAAGAATGCAATCAACAATCACATGCATGAATGTTCAATGTTTTTCTAGTTAACTATCCCAAGATTCCCACGCACCTTTTCACTCCAAGTATTAACCCCGCTCTGATACCAATTAAACAGGAATGTCATGCCCTGAACATTTATTCCCCCACCTCAAGTACGCGACATCCGACGGTGGTTAATTATACGATATCCCAAGAGGCATCGCCAATCCGTCAATTATTATCTTTCAATTAAATGCAAGCGGAAGCGTACAACATTAACACCCAATCAACAATCACATAAAGAGATAGCAAGGAAAACACATTAGCAAATATACATCTTATTTATCTACTTCATTAGATGGGATCGTTTAATTTACAAGCCCGTCATTAGGCCAATCTGATGCATCCTCCAAAAAGATAGCGGGGGGTTCATAAGCTTCGGGTTAAGCCTATCTCTTTTAGGGAGATATCAAATAGAAACGGCACTCCTACAAGGATCGACTACTCAGGCGTCACCTATTGGGCTATCGGGCGGGCCATCGTTCTCATCTGGTCCAACCGTTCCACTGAACCTATGAAGGGGCTCGAAGAGGTCCCTGTCGAACCACATGTACCAAGCTCAATAACTCTTGGGAATGAGATTGTCGTAGCCTTCCGTAACCTAAATAGTAGTAGTGATCCTTCGGTATACTGTATCCTCCCTAAGTATATCCATGATCGTGACTTCCATACTCATAGGTATCCCAAAACACATGAAACGTGCCGGCGGCGGATCCATATCTACAAGTCTGAAAAAGATAATGGCGAGTATCACTCAGTAAGTAAATCGCCTAAACCTCGTATAGGCAAATCCCTTGTTTGAGAAACTAACGAAGTAGACACCACTTGTCGATGGTAGATCAATAGTAAATCTTTTGCTTGCCTTAACTTTGAACATAAAGGAAACTTTTCATTTACCTAGACATCCGTCCTATCAAAAATTTACGAGATATCTCATACTCATAAAAATTCTAAATGTGCCAGTTAATAACTTCAACAACATACACGGGTCCTAAATAATAGTATAAAAATTCACACGTGCCTCGTATAATGCAATTAATAGCCAATAATATTCTCACATGTCAAATATTAGTTTCTAAATTATCATCATGGCCATCGGGTCTCAAATAATGACTTCCAAAACATCCATGTGTCTCTTACGTTATAAATAACAAGTATTATAACATGCATGTGCCTTCCAAATCATTAAAAATGACAATTAAATTATGCATGTGTCTTACACATCATGCAAGAGACCTACAGCAAAGTCCACAGTATGCACATAATACTCAAATAACTCACACACGATCAGCACTTCGAGAATCACATAATATCCCATAACATTATATTATCTCGAGTCCAATTATTATACACATAACCGAAATCCTACGGCTTTTCCTAAAACCTCCGAGGTATCGTCCCACCTCATTGGACACGGTATCCAAATTCTGTCGGGCATCCAAAATCCATTGGGCATTGTTCCGATAAGCACTCCCGTGAACGACATCCGAAATCCATCGAACATCACCCCCAAATTCCATCGATGACAGGTTCTTCATATGATCACACGGATTAAACACACATATCTTCATCTTTAGTCTAATGTATAAATGCCCCCAATGGCGTGCCAAGCGGAGTGTGTTTCATGGTCTATCAAAACTACATCAATAAAATATGCGAAGCATAAAACAAGGATCCATGATTTGACCCATTACGTTTGAGTATCGGCCTAAATCATGAATCAATTGAAAGTTTTAGGATTTCAAATGCCTTAATTCCAAAATAAAATTAAGGGTTGATTCTTTGTGTTCCGCACCCCAATCCCCCACTAAAAAAGATTAAAAGGGTCTGAGCACCCTTTATATGGATGGAGTGGATCAATTTTTGCCATTTTTGGTTCATCAATTTATCATTTGAAATGATGATATCTTTTCTTTTGAATAAAAGATTTGAGATATCGAGTAGTGGTGGATATTATTATAGTAATCAATCGTTAGTTGATTTAAGAATTTAACATTATCTCTTCGTCTCTTTAATTAGCTTAAAAATATTGGGCAGGACCTCGCCTAGGGCGCCCGTTGGGTAATGTACTCGGACAACGGCGGATGAAGCCGTAGCGTGGGAACGCGGTCATCTTCCATGCGCCGTACTCGCCCGCCTTCGGCACCGAGCGGACCTTGATTATCACAGGGAACGCGAACACAATCGAGCAGACGAGCAAACCAATCACGACCTGTAGCTTCATTGAGGGAGAGAGGGGACCCTTAGCATGTGGTGGACGAGTCCCATTCACAGCCCCGTCCTTGCGGAGACCCAAGTAAGACCACCACAGATCAGGATTGCCCAGAAACGTAGTGTTAACTGAAAAAACTGAACCGACTGGTGCGCGGCACCTGGAGTTAAAGTCGCGATCCTGGGAGCAGCTGGAGGGACTGGGCAGCCTCTGGCAGCGTAGACGAAGATCAACCCGCTCGTCTCGGTTTTTTTCCATCTGTATGGTGCTGTGAATACTCCGGGTGTCGCCGCTGATATATCAGCCACATGGATAACCCGTGGCGTGGTGAGTTCCCCTTCCCATCGTAAATTCGCCTGCAATTTGCTGAATCTAGGATGAACAAAATTGCTAGGCTCTAAATGTAGACGGAATTTCATGTTGTTGATTGTTCTTTGGGGATGTTTTTGGATTAGCTGTTCGGATGAGTGAGCTCGATATCATGGTTGAGTATGTGGATCGTTTAATGCGTCAGACTAAATTGTTGCTTCTATTATCAGGTCGGTGGATTTCTGGGACAGCAACAAGTGGAGGAATCGTCAACATAAATGCTGGAATGGTCAGAACCCTTTGTGATGAAATCGCCAAATGTTGCCCGAAAGCTAGTGCCAACCTGATTAGCAACCCTGTTAACTCCACAGTTCCCATTGCAGCCGAAATTTTCAAGAGACTGGCACTTATGATCCAGAGAGACTGTTGAGTGTTTACCATGCTCGACGTAGTTAGAGCATATACTTTCGTGGTATGTATCACTCTTGCTTCTGCTGTCTAGCTAATACTATCAAGAAGCATCGAGTATCTTAACAGAGTATGGAGTATCGGTTTGTCAGCTTTGTATGTGTGCCTAGAAAGATAGAAGGATATTTTACCTTGTTTATCGCCCTCTTTTGTCTCAAACGTTATGTCTTGCGTACCTGTAGTTGATAACTTGCTCCAAGGGCATCTAATCTTTTCCCGGCTTTCGAAAAGATATCTAAGTGGACCTGGTTTTTTATTAAATAGGCCTGGATAATGTGGAAGGTGTTGAAGTGAAGTTAATAAAATCGGGCTATATCCAAGTCAAGCAACAGAGTCCAGAAGCGCCATTTATTTGACTGTTTGGAGTGAAATATTAATGTAACTGCTGTTATGTGCTAGTGAGTGTTATCAGTTCTCTTCTCACAATCATCAGATTGTTTATGGTCATAGATAGTTGGTACTAACGCTCAGGCAGCAAAATCTGTACAAGATACCAGTTTTAAGACAATGCCATAAAAGCCAACAACTTTTTTCCTTTCCCATTGTATTGTATTGTAGGTGTTCGCTAAAATATCTCATCAGATATCTGATCTATTATGTTCCTTGAAGGCAGAAGTACTAGGTCTTGATCCTAGCAAAGTTCATGCTCCAGTTGTTGATTCGACACAGCAACGCTGTTAAAAATTGCACTTTCTGTAGAATGCTAAATATTGGTCGGCATTTTCAAAATCTGTAGGTTAGACCACCTTGTTCTTTCACTCCTCAAGATTACCTGATGTCATGCATCCAAAAAGCAGCGCAGAAGTTGTTGACGTAAACAACTTTCGATTTATGTGGATTTAGACGTCAATGTGGGCAGTGTTGCCGTCATATCACATTCCGTTTGACTCCTCAGTTTTGGGTTTCAGGTTGTATAATAGTGCTTTAGCTGTTCTAGTGATGTTCGTTTTGTTAAGGTCTTGGACAAAAGCTTCGGAGTACTTAGGCTACCTAAGGAATACACAGTTGCAAGCAAACATGTCTCCAAGACACATGACTGCATGCTTAATCATGTTAGAGTCTGTAAATTCGTTAAATTCACAAGCCACTTCGAAGATGTACTCTACTGAGCTTTGTGAGAAGGATGATATTTTTGCAAGAATCACTTAAGTCCTTGTGGGCATAGAAATCCTGTACCGAACATTAGAGAGCTTGTTATCATCTCTACTTGTAGAGGTCAAGGAATTCGGTCTCCCAATGCCACTTTGGCAACCTATCCGCTTTTACTACACAAGAAATGTGTTAATGAATATCTGTAGGAATTAATGGGACACCTCGTGTGTGAAATTATGTACAAGGTGATTACTTTGTCCTCGACTATAGGCAGAAGCAAGCAGTTGGGGTGAATATCTTAATTTCTTATTATTTTGTCTGGTCCTCATTAAGGAAAACCAAAGAAGGTAACAAATAGAATGTAGAGACAGAGTAGCATACATCTTTTGTTGTTAGGGCTTAGAGAATGACTTGCATTTTGACAGTAAGTGGAGAAGCTCATCTTGAAGCGATGGTTAATATCTACTCGAAATTGGATTTTTCTGCATCTATTTCCGTGATGAAATTATGACATAACGTCTTAGTCTTCACTTATATGCTTCACTATATCATGTCTTGAAGCCGACTGAATTGTGTATGTCTGTGCTTTGACAACATTCAAGCTAAAGCTGGAGCTGGGTTGGTAACGCTGTCAATGGTGAGTCCTTTTTTTCACCTTTGAGATGAAGTGCGATCTCTTTCATGAACAAGAAATTTGATGGCTCTTTAATATGCAGACTCTTTTCACATGCTTAAATAATGTAAAAATGAAATATGCAGGCATATACTACTGTCAAGTTTGCCAATGCATGCCTGCATGGGTTTTAGGGTGACGTGGCATTGTGGAGTGTGCATTTGTTGCTTCCCAGGTTTGAGGCCTTGAAAATCAAGATCCAATATTTTGACTTCTCTTAAATTCCAACTGAAATGACCAATGATTTTCTTTATTGTTGTCCCCATCTTTCAGGTGACCAAGCTTCCGTTCTTTGCATCCAAAGTGCGCCTCAATGGTGCTGGGCTGAGGAGGTTCTTCCTTTTGGCCTGCTGAATGAATATGAAAGGTCTGGAGTTCTAATAATCTCAAAATTTTTAGGTCTACTTTGATTAGATCAAAGGAGGATGAATTTTTTTCTTTTTTTAAGTCCTTTTCTATTAAGCTGTAGAACTGGCTTGGAAAAGGCAAATAAAGAGCTAGCGGCGAGTATTCAGAAGGGCATTTCATTTATCAAGAAGTGAGCAGGTTAAAGATGTGGCTTTAGCCAAGGAAAAATATGTCCTCTTCATAGTTTCCGCTTTGTTTTTCTACTGGGCATAAATGGTTCAGACCTTGGAAGACATCGAAGTTTATTTTACATAGATTACTTAGGAAACATGAAGGTTTTTCTTTTGTTGCATGTAATGTACTCAAATGGTAATATGTGTATAGCCTGGCAGACGGATGTTTGTATATCATTGTCCTATGTCCCATCTTTCTAATGTTCGTGTTCAGATTACTGACTTTCTGATGCACCCTCAATGTTGCCTCACGCACTATCAGATATGCAATGCCACGATAAGCAAATGATAGACAAGGTGCTGAATAGTTGAAGCTCATTTTTGGCAACAGGCTTGAAGTTTAAGAGACTCAAGTGCAGATTTTTCTGTGGCTTTGTCCAGACGATTTAAGAGACAAAAAGGAGCAAGAGAGCCATTAGAGTCTCTTCTTGGAAGTTGGCAGAGGGAGTTAAAATTCTCATCTGGACACAAAACCACAATCACCAGCATAAATTTCTCACACCAAGTTCTCCTTGAGTGGAGCATTTAGACTAAAAAGATAACCGAGTTCATCATTCGTTCCATGAAAAAGCAACTTATTTGCAAAAAAAAAAAAAAAAAAAAAGGCTTTAGAACTGGACGAGCCTCATAAAATTCGCTGCTTTGTTTGGGTGATGGCTAGTTTCTCATAACCGACCGATGACGAATGAGCATTGTTTGAAGTTAAAAGATAATTCGAAATACGTTTTGCAAGTCTGGTTTTGTTAGTCCTGGAATTGTTCTACGTTGTAATGACAATTTGGAAGACTTTGGCAATGATGACAGTATTTGGCGGGACGACAGAAGTAGGAGTGCAGTGTAGAAAGAGCGATGTCACTCCCGAGCTTTGGATCCCGTCACACGGTTTACTTAGTGTTGCTCTGCAACAATGCTTTGCAGTGTGGGTGGAGGAATGATGCACGAATTGGCTTATGATTGTCAACTAACACTATCAAAAATTGAAAGAAATGCATACGATCTTGATAACCAGCATACAGATTCCTATCAATCTTACACTCATGTAGGTTCGGAGAGTGCAAACTGATCCCGAGTAGACTACATTTAACTGAAAAAGCCCGGCCATAGACTGCCCCAATTCCTATATCTTGGTTAGCCAAATCACTATTAACATGACATTGAGCTAGTGAATCTCATGCCCGTTGGACAATCTCAAACCTATTAAGCTATAGACCAGTGGATATTGTTGCATATGCACATGATGATTTGGTGGTTTAGTGATCTGATCTTCAGGTCTTTTAGCATTAATTTTTCATAATTTCGTCATATATTCATGTAGGCATGGCTCAACTCCCAAATAATAATTAGAGCCATCTTGGATGGTTCAGGTGGGCTATGAGACCTGTGACTAATCTTTGTAGTGTACTAAAAGGTTGAAAGTAAAACTAACCTCAAACTTGAATAGGACACGTTAAAGAAAACTATGGCTAGTTTGAATCGGCAATGAATCAATCTATAAGACCTCGAATCAATCAATCAAGGAATTGAGCCGATTCCGTCAATAATGGTATTGGGCTTCTAAAGCCTCTTGCTAACATGGCTTGTGACTTGGCCTACTAACATGGCTTGCTGATGTCATAAGGTGTAAATCTCTAGTGCAAAACCCGACTTGGTGCTTCCAGGTGCGTGGAAGCTTCGTCTACCCTGAAATTGGACGACCGACATCTACAACGATTGATGAGTTGACTAGTATTGTTGATTGAGTTTTTGGAGGTACAAATGTTGCTGTAGGCACTTTTAAGGACGATTGTTAGAAGTCAGACGCCCATCATGTATATGTAACATCTAACTTTTGCTGATCCATTTTGCATAGAAAATTATTGATTAATCTTTAACTCTCAGCAAGCATAACTTTCATTAAATTGCATTATGTATGGAAATTATAAACATTTGCGTAATTGTTAAAATTTTCAGAATTTTTTATTTTTTAAAAAATTTTAAAAATTAATTTAAAAAACGTAGTGGGCCCATGCAAGTGCTGGCCCTGCCCGGCCCCTTTTTCTACTGCCTTTCCCTTCCCCTGTTTGGGCCCGGCCGTCTTCTTTCCTCCTTTTTTTTTTTTTTTCCATCGGCCCGGCCCTTGCCACTTCTTTCCCTCTCTTTCCCTCACGCCCTCTACGACGCGACGAGGACGCTGGTACGATGGGGAACAGCGGTTGCGTCCGGTCGGGGGTCAGGCCGGCAGGGGCAGCTGGCGTTGCAAGAGGCCATGCGCGCTGGCCAACTTAAAAGGGAGGGAGGAGAGCGAGCCACCGCGCTTGGACCTCGGCCGCCGACCCTCGCTGACGCGTGCTTCTCCCACTAGGTCTTGTGCGTATCTTTTTTAGTTGTGTTGAGTTGCGTCGATTTCCCGGGGATCCCGGTTCGGAGGCGTGCGGGGCGGCTGGACGTAGTCCGACCTATCGAGCTCATCCACTACTCGCCACCCCCGAGCCGGGTAGAGACCCTCAGCCGACCCCATTTTTATGCCTTGCTTTTGCCCTCTTCTCTCATGTTTTTGCACGAGCTACTGAGCCGGGCGTGCGTTTCGGGTTCGCTTACGCTGTCCTCGGTTGATGTCGAGCATTCCCCGCTGATTCGTGTTGAGCTTTGATCCGGTTTTGAGTCTTGTTCTTGTCCGGGTTTTACTTTCATTTGACGCTCACAACACGTTTGACAAAATGTCTGCACCAAGGCCGTTCATATTTTCTTCCGATTTTGAGTCGCTTGAACTTGTAGCTATGGGGTACGCTTGATGGTGATCTCTATAACCTCAAAATCCGTTTTTTGTCACCACAGTTCAACATGCGTTTTCTTTTCTCTTTTTCGAGTCTCGTGCGGTTTTGCCTCTGTGTTGTTTTATCCTATACAATGTTCTCATAGTGGATGTGGATACTGGCGGGGAAATGAACCAGGGATCTTGACGAACACTGATTTCTCACGATGCTTGACTGAGCTTTACTATCATCGTTCATTTTATATGTTACGCATCGTTGTGGAGTCATAATCGAAGATGGGCTTTTGTGTTGGTGACTTGAGTTTTGATATTGAAGATTGAAGAGGCTCGTGTTCTGGGGAGGATAAGGAGAATCCAGAGAGCAATGGGGGAGATCGACCATACTTGTAGAGAGAGAAGAAAATGGGAAATGAGCTTGGGTTGAACTTTAGTAAATCTGGATTGGGCTTAAGTTGATCGAGTCTGGACTTGTTTGGTTTGGACCGAATTGGTCTTGTGGAGTTTGGGTTTAATTCGTTTGAGATTATTTGGACTTTAGTAAATCTGCTTTGGTTTGGGCTGGACGTTTTAGATGAGTTGGGCTTTTGAGTTTAGTTCAGGTTTGTTTCAAGGTCTAGGTCGAATTGGTCTCAATGTGGGAATCCCCCACGAATTGGTCCTGCTCGGCGGGCCCAAGCCTGACCGCGCTTGATAGTCCATGCCGATGTCCTTATTTTTGTATTTTATTAAAAAAATTAAATTCAAAAAAATAATTTTTAGAAAAATAATATTCTAAAAATTTAAAAAGAGAAAATTTTAAAAATCTAGAAAAAAAATTATTTTTTAAACACAATTCAGAAATGCATGCAAAATATTTAAAAATTCAGAAAATTTCAAAAAATTCAAAATTTTAGTAAAATTATAAAGAAATTCATAAGAAAAAAAAAAATTCAAAAATGCATTAAAAAATAGCTCTCTATGTGGTAGGGCACGACTTACGGGTAAAAAACTCGACCTAGTGTTTTTACTACTGTTGATGAGTTAACTAATCGTGTCAATTTAATTTTTGGAGGCAAAAGTTATTGTAGTGCACAATGTGCACTAGGGATTAGAGTTCCTTCAAGAAAAAAAAGTAATAGAGGCCAAGGAAAAAGAGGAGGATACATCCATCATGTTCACATGGAATGGAGCTGCAACTGGACGAGACTATTGACTATGTGGCACGATGATAAGGAGGTGGAGCAAGGCGAACTTTCGCTTGTGCTGAAATTGACAAGGACGGCAATGGAAGGTGTTGTTAGAGGAGGAGCAAGGAGACTCTTTCGCGAGATAGACGAGGACAACTGTGGAAAGTGCTTCTCTTGGGAAGGTGTTATTCCGGGGAAGGGAGTGATGGGCAAGGCTCAATTTGAGCAGCACCCTAGTTTCAAAGTTAGAGGATTCTGTAGTAGGCTCAGCTTTGCGTTAGCAAGATTTTTTAACTCAATCGCGACATTAAAATGAACAACTATTGAGTTTTCACAAAGATATGGGGCACCAATACTAAGTTACAAATAGAATAGCCATGACAATGATTCGATTTGTTAACTTCAATATTACTACCTGTGGTTTATTACAATAACCAATTACAAAAGACCCTGTTAATTATAGAATATAACTAATCTGTACATAAGTCTGACTGAGTTTATATTACTGGAAATCAACAAAGATCAAGATCCCACAATAAACTACAGTTTTTGCTTATTTAGAAAACTACATTCAAATGAAAAAATAAAATAAAGTGGCATAATATAGGAAGAAGGACTAAACTAATGATTCATATGTTCCTAGCAGAATTTTGTTGTTCGGTTGATAAATGAATGCTCACTTCATAAAGTTACATCATATATCTCCAAAACAAATATTTCAATAAATCAACTTCTGGTCTATGCAGTTCATGGGACTTCAACTAGTTTTATGGTAAAGGTCTGTTGCCTCGTTATTTGACATTAGACTTTCGTAACCATGTTAATTCAGCACCTGCATTTTTTTTTTTGTTTATACTGATCATTAAGTTAGTATCTGGAGGAAGTTTCATAGAAGGTAGTGGTAGGGTTGGGACAAAGTTGGGCTTGAAGACGCTTAATAACTCTATCATAATAATTAATAATTACTTTATCTGAAGGGCCTCATTGTTTAGGAAATTCGAGGTCGGTCCCATGTGCATCATATAGGAATTCGAATCCACTTTTACTTCTGTTGCACTAATTTACACGATTATAAATGTTTCTTGGTACCAGCAACTCCGGCCGAACGCATAAGCAGCAGGACATGCTTTCAGTCAGTCTTGTACAGCTGGACAAGTAATATAGTAACCTCAACATATCTCGCCTCAAGCAAGCTCATTGACAGTCAAGGATGCTCCGACTTGAATTTCCTTGGCCATTTTCGGAGCATCAGAAGGGCTTAGATCTAAGAAAATTCTCCTCAAAATGTATTTTTAATTAGGTCCCAAAACTAATTGGATAAAATCCTATTAAATGTACAATATAACTAATCTAAACACAGATCTTACCGAGTATATATCAATGCTTACTCATACTATCATACTATATAACTTCAAAACAAATATTTCAATAAATCAATTTCAGGTCTGCGCAACACATGATACTTCAACTAGTTTGGTAATCTACACGAATTGAACACCACCAGACTATTGTATAATTGTTAATCTTGATCGTTATGTTGCTATTAATAGGGATTTTCATCGAAGGAAGTGGTGGGGTTGGGGTAGAGTGGGGGTTGAAGAGGCTTAATATTTAATAATAACAACTCCTAATAAATTTTCTAAAGATTCTGATTTAAGAATTCCAACCGTGTCAGTTTGATTCTATCCCTATGGGCATCAAATTTTATGCCAGCACTGTGGCTATATAGTCTAAGATAAATCTGCTTCAATTTTTAAGACTCCTTGATCCTGCCAGCCACATTTCAAAGTAAAAAAGTGAACCCACAGACCTATTTAATTATTGAACAATTCAAAGAGGAAATAATTTATATTTAAGTGGGAAATAAATCATCCCAGAACAATACGAATGCCTTCTATCCCGAGAATGAGAGTCTTTAGCTTCATAATGTGGCGTCGGCAAACGGGCACGGCAATTATTCTGATCTTTGCTAGCAAGACCGGATTCTGTGGTTAGCTTATCTGGTGAAGCCAAGTACGATGGCGACTTTAATTCCCTCCTTCTTTCTCTAGGCAAATTGATGCCCTCCCCAAATCCTACCGAGTCATCATCGATATCGTCCACTTCAAGGTTTAACAATTTCTTGGGAGATATGGATTTCCTGGATATTCTATTTCGGAGGTACTTTTATCGAATATTAGATATGAAAGATTGAGTCCCCTTCATTTGAAAAGAGTAAAAATGTCCAAGATTGATGGATTAATAATCTAAGAAATATCTCCATCCTTTGCAAATCCATAGTGTCATTGCACTTATCTAGTTCACCGGCCAACTCGCAGCCCCGGTACTTTGAGAAGCAACTGGTTTGGCAGGCGATTTCCTTACCTCATCATACTAAAGCGGCACTTTTTCTATGATACTCTTTGGTTTCATCTGCGAAGAAATTTTAAGCCCATGTCTTTAGTCACTTTCTCTATTCTCCTTATAATGCCCACGAGCAGAGCCTACACTTCCTTTTCTTTGTTCTTCATCCTCCTGTAACATTTTAGTTGGCCTGAACCTGTAAAATATTGAATCGGATAGCTTATGGAAAATGAGGGATTTTATCTATAGTCAGAGATATAGGCCAATTAAAGGGTAATCACGAGCTAGGTTTGCTTCTTTTGAAAATGAAGCCTTTGACTATTTTCTCCCTCCCTTTCTCTCAGGATTCTGGAATATTTGTACATATATAGTCATCATTTTATCCCCTTTCAAAGAGATCAGCTTTTACCGGAAAATGGATAGAGCTAAATGCGCAGAAATATATACAAAAATATGTTGTATGCTGTTTGGTATTGAGGATTGAGTATTTGAGAGCATCCAATCAGTTTCATGATTCATGATATAATCCCGTCTAAATCTACTTTTGTGCCACCTCCATTAATTATCTTTTTGTTTTCAAGATGCCCATTATCACGGTTAAAGTTGACAAATGAGACAACCCACCAGGGAATTTCATTTGCTTGACCAAAAAGGCAGGTCGATTGCTTATTTTATTTATTTTAGGAGAAGCAAAGGTACCTTCCGACCCAGTTTCTATAAAATTGTTTGGCATTTTTTGAGAAACTTAGGGCGTGCATGTTTATGTTCTTTTTTTCTGTTCATGAACAAATTTTCTGTTTTTTTTGTTCCTGAGAATAAATAAAGAATAGAAACGCGTTTGTTTGCATTTTTGTTCAAAATTTGTTTTTTTGTTCTCAAAACAAAATTGGAACGGAAATAAGAATAAAAAAAAAAGTTATTTTTTTGTTCTAGAATCACTTTTGAAGAACATTTTTCTCTCTCCTTTCTTTTCTTCTATTTTCTTATTCTTTTTTCTTTGGCCGGTCACCGGCCTCGGCCATGGCCGACGATCGACCGTCGAGGGCTGGTGATGTCGTTGAGGGTCAGCGACCTCGCCGGAGTGTCGACGGCCCCTAGCGAGGCTCGACCTCGCCTTGGTTGGGCCAGCTCAAGCTCGCCTAGATCCAGTGAGGCTGAGCCTCGCCAGGAGCCGGTTGTGACATCCCGATTTTCCAATCCTATTTTCAATAAATTGAGACGGGCATTTCGTTGGCACGCATATAGTTCTTTTCCTTGGGTTGGCCACTCATGTGAAAACTAGTCTATCGGGTGAAGCCATTAACAGTTTCTAATGCATCAGACTCGAGAATTTGACTAGAAAGCAACCTTTCGACCGAGCTAATCTGCAATGGTCATTACGGCACAAATAAAAATCGATTAGAGACCGAAGATAGGTTGACTCGACAGGGGCATGTGATCGAGTGTGGGTGATTCCACCAGATCGCACAATTCTTATTGATCGGCACTAGATCGATTTTCCTATCGATTTGGTACCCTGTGTTCGTATTTGAAACCTTGAGATTATCCCGACAACCGAAAGTCGTCAATGTTTCAAAATATGTACATTGTGGCTTGAGATGATCAACCACAGGTCAAATGCATGAAATTTCTAAAGGCTACCCGATAGGTTGGGCCGTGCTAGTATCGTCCAAAGTGAAATTAACCAGGTGGAATTGAGATCGTCGAAATTGGAGTCGGGTGTATCACAAATCATTTTAGGATCATTGACTTATCTTCGGAAGATTTTTCATGCAAGCCGAGCTTTTCAGCAAAATAATCAAGAAATTGCTAATTTGGCTCGAGAAATTAGTAGGCCACTTTTGGTCGCGCTTTTGGGACTTAAGTTGGTTATGGACAAGTGAAGATGTGAATTGAAGTGTGGTGACATTGGATTAATTTTCGGACTTCAATTTAATTCAATTGGAAGATAGTTGATTAGAATTGAAGGAATTGATGTCGAAGTTTAAATGCGGCGAAAAAAAATAAAATGGACCCATTTGGAATAAGGTTGTGGGAGATAGTGGAGTGTGATGTCATGCGTGAGGTCATGGCGGGCCATTTGTGTAGATTAAAGAAAAAGAAAAAGAAAAGGAATTGTCCCATCCTCCTTCTCTCTCCTCCCTCTCTTCTTCCTCCTCCCGTCGGCTCCCTCTCTCCCTGATTTCTTCTTGTTGTTTGAAACCCAGCAACCAACGAAGCCGGAGAAGCCGCCGGACCTCACGCCATTGCCCGTCCGCTCGTCGTCGCCGCCGCCAAGCTGCTCGCCGGCCGCGCCACCGTCGCCCTCTCTCTTCTCTTCTCCGTCTCCGGTTTCTGCTTGAAAACCCAGCAGATCTGAGGAGGTGTCGAAGTTGGTTGCAGCCCAACCGGACCGCCGTCCGCCGCTCGTCGCCGTCCTCGCCTCGCGTCGCCCGTCGCCGCTTGCCGTCTTGCGCTCCACCGCTGTTGGCCGCGCGTCTTGGCGATCTTCTCGCCTAGCTCGTCGTCCCTAGCTGCTGTTCAGCTCGCGTAGGAGCTGCCGGAGCTTGTCCCCGCCACTGTGAGCCGCCATTGACCTCCCCACCGGCCCGTCCAAGCCCCGCCGGTCTTCTCCGCCCATTCCGGCGCTGGATCTGCTCCCTCTCGGCCCCGATCAGCAGCAAACAAAGAAGAAAAAAAATGGGTATGACAGCCCATGTTTGGCCCGTTTTGGCCGTCTTCCCGAGCCCGAATGCTCGGCCCGCTTTGAGGAAAATCGATCCTCGCGTCGTCCCCGTCGTTTTGGTCCGCTCGGCTCGCTAATCCGGTGAGTTTAACTCACTAAATCTCGATTAGACGGTTAATGATGCTCTAAGTGTGCTTAGTCTAAGATAAGTAAGTTTATGTGGTTAGATTAGTTTATTTGGTTGATGATTAAATTATGATGTTTAATTAAGTTAAAGTGTGTTTAGTTTAAAGTTAAGTATGTTTATTTTAATATAAAGCCTTGATGTGACATAATAGGATTTTAATTTTGAATTATTTAATTGCTTCGAAATTCTGGAAATTATAATATTATATTATAATCCGAAATTATTAAAATATTATTATTTATAAAAAAAGGAAAAATTATTTTTGACCCCGATTCTTTCAGAATTTCGTCCGATCGTTGTTGTGTATTCGGATTTTAAATTGATGGTCGGATATTATAAATTGAAAGTGAATTGCGAAAAATATGGATATTATTATTTAATTAATTTTCAGAATAAATTTAATTATTTATTAAAATTCGAAAATTTCGTCGGGACCTTATACTCTTATAATTTCGTGCCGATCGCTGCTGCGTATTTAGAATTTGAATTTGATGATTGATTGTGGCAAATTGAGTGTTGATTGTGATAAATATGGATTTTATTCATAAAAACCCAAGTATCGGGTTTTGATGCAAAAATTGGATTTTAATGATTATATTAAATAGTGGGGTTTGAAAATGTGAGATATTAGCTTTTTGATTCGAAATTAGCGTGTCCCCACACACGTGAGTAATTTCCGGAATATTTTTAATATGAAGAAAAATGGCCGGGATCACTATTTTAAGTGGAAGCATTGATTAAAATATAAAGTGTCCTGGGGCCGAGTTACTTTGGCTGTGTGATAACTAAGAGGAATCGTCCTGGGCTGTTGAGCCGGACATGCCCCTATATGGGATGCCCATGCGGTGGATGCGGGTCGCAGTTGATTCTGGGCCCATGCTCCTTCGGGAACACCGTCGATGTACTGACGAAGCCGCGCTCCATGGGGGGAGGCGATGCCTAGCTATATGCTAGTAGATAGCCGAACTGCGAGTAGGCTATGCCCTTGTGTGGCAGTGAATAACAATTGGAATGCATGTTGAGTGTTATTGATGTGTCGGATTATGGGAATGAATTGTGTGGCATGGAATGGGACGTGTCATATCGATTTAGTCTTATAATCAGGACCCCCGCGGTTTTTGGTTATATGAAAGAGAGTGCGTTCCGATTGTTTAAGTTCATATTACTATCTGTGGTTGAGTTATTTGAATTGCGCTAACCTGTAGGAAGGAACTGAGGCGAGGTAAGTCCTCTGTGTGATGTGGCTAGGCCACCCGGGGTGTATTTTCTTTCTAATAGAGGTTTAGGGGGTTGAACTTGCTGAGACATCGTCTCATCTCGGTTGTGGGATTAAAATTTCAGGCCCCTGGTGGACGGAGCGACCAGATAGCTTTGGTTGGCTTTGAGGAGTTGTAGAGGTGAAGTCATAAGGATTGGAGAATGTGTCCAACTTGTAGGTCGTAGGACAGTTCCTTTTTAAGAGCCGGTCTTTTGTAGACTTTTGGCTATAGGCTTCTGTTTGTAATTCTATTGAATTATGAAAGTGTTATGTTGTGGTTTTGCTTCCTTCTTTTCTATCCCGTATTTCGTTGTCAGGGGATTTGTTTCGCTTCCGCATGCGTAATAGAATGAATGGGTCGGCGACGTATCATGGGATGTCGCATATTTGATCGACCGCAGTGGGATGTTCGCGCGCTCGAGGTTCGGGGCGTGACACCGGTGACACTCGACCTCATCGGATCTGGGTGAGGCCAAGCTCACCTAGCCTCGCTCGCGCTAGCGACGCTCGGCCTCGCCTTGGCTGGGCGAGCTCGAGCTCGGCCAGATCCGGCGGGGCTCGGCCGGTGATGCTCGAGCTCGCCCAGATCCGGTGAGGCCGAGCCTCACCAGGGGCCGGCGATGCTCGAGCTCGCCCTGATTCAGCGAGGCCGAGCCTCGCCAGGGGTCAGCAACGCTCAGCCTCGTCGAATCTGGGCGAGGCTGCCAGCCCCCGTCAGCCGGTTGCCGGCCTCTGGCGACCAGCCAAAAGAAGAAAAAAGAAAAAAGAAAGGAAAAAAGGAAAAATAAAATAAAAATATTTAAAAATTAAAAGAAACAAAAAAAAGAATATAAATTTACCAAACATATTTCTATTCATTTTTTATTCCAGGAACAAGTTTACCAAATGCGTCTTTCTAGTCAAAAATTATTCTCCGGAACAGAAATAGTTTTTTCTATTTCTGTTCCCTTGAACACTTTTTAAACAAAAACACAAACAAACGCGCCCTTAATGACTCTATTCACCTTCTTTTTAATTGCTTTGCGGTTTCCTTGTTTCTTATTTTCACCCTTTTCAATTGCATTATCTTCCTTCTCGACTTCACCTCGAACTACTCTGCCTGGTAATGGTTGGCCCATCGAGCTAGCTACCCTATGCATAGAAATTAGGGGGGGGTTTCCTTGTTTCTTATTTTCACCCTTTTCAATTGCATTATCTTCCTTTCGACTTCACCTCGAACTACTCTGCCCGGTAATGGTTGGCCCATCGAGCTAGCTACCCTATGCATAGAAATTACTAGGCGGATCATATGCATATGCCCTTGATAGCACGTTCTTAAAATTTTAAACATGTTATTATTACCTTGGTGGTTTAGGCCTATTGGGTGGACTGTCACATAATTCATGCGCTGGGCAAGCTGTAATAAGCTTTACTTTTGGGTTGTGATCGAGAATGAATTTTCTAAGTGTCAAAGGAAAAAAACAGAAAACAGGCCTGAACAAGGAAGAAAGTTTAGCAGAAATACGTACCTTAAATTCAAATAGGGAGAGCAACATCTCAGTCAAAGATCAGTTCAGCAAATTCTTTGATCATTGACCAAGTGAATCATAGCCTTTACTGCAGATTGAGTACTTTAAATGCACAAATCGTACAGAAATAGGGCGTAAGCTGTTGTAGTGATTTTCATTTTGTTAAGCGTTCGTGACAAGCTTCGGAGTATTGAGGCCACCCAAGGAGTACGCTGTTACAAGCAAGCATTTTTTTTCGCGAGACGAATGACTCTGTATTTAACAATGTTAGTCTCTAAACTCTTTAAATTAATAAGCCATTTTGATGATGTGGGCATGTATCTTTTGCAAGTCAACTCTTCTGGTGTGAAGCCTCTGCCTATGCATCATAATGAACATTAGAGAGCTCGTTATTATCTCTAATTGTGGAGGTCATGGAATTCGATTTACCAATGCCACCTTGGAACCTATCCACTGCCACTACCCAAGAAAAAGTGTTCATAAAGATCTTTTTGGATTTTAACGGGACACCTCGCGTTTGAAAGTATGTACCGGGTGATTACTCTGTCTTTGGCTAGAGGCAGAAGCAAGCAGTTGTGGAGAATATCTAGTTTCTGATTATTTAGTCTGGTCCTCATTAATGGAAACAAAGGAAGGTAACAGAAAGAATGTAGAGACAAAGCACCATATATCTCTTGTTGTTACGGCTAAGAGAATTACTTAAATTTTGATGATAAAGTTCAAGCAGTGATAGAATTGTGTACCTCTTTTCTAAAATTGATTGTTGATGATGTCTAACCAGAACTGTATTTTTTTTTTTTTTGGCATCTATTTCCACAATGAAATTATGACATGACATCTTGGGCTTTGCTTCTCAACTTCCTTACATTTATGTAGTGGAGCCCAACTGAATTGTGTACGAAGAATGTAGAGACAGAGCACCATACATCTCTTGTTGATATCGCTGAGAGAATTACTCAAAATTTGATTATAAAGTTCGTGCAGTGACATAATTGTGTACCTCTTTTCTAAAAGTGATTGTTCATGTCTAACCAGAACTGTATTTTTTTGCATCTATTTCCACAATGAAATTATGACGTGACATCTTAGGCTTCGCTTCTCTGCTTCCTTACATTTTGGAGTGGGGCCCAACTGAATTGTGTACGTCTATGCCTTGACAACTTTCAGGCTAAGCTAGAGCATGCTTGGCAACTCTCTCAATGGTCAGTACTTTTGGCCCTTGAGATGTAGTCTCATCTCTTTCACGAACTAGAAATTCGATGGCTTTCTGATATGCGGACTCTTTTCACATGCTCAAATAACGTGAAAATGAAATATGCAACCATTGAATTTTGGATCTCTCTTTCTCCGAAAATTAGCTCAAAAAATGAGGATTTTTCTCATACTTACAAACCGATCATTAATTCCTTTCACAACTAATGTGAGACAATCTTAACAATTTTCTCTCATACATTAGGCTCTTCATCAGAGTTATAACAATCCGTAACTCTTTCATGTGTAACGGTTGAGTTCAAATTTGTTGACATGGGCTCTGATACCAACAACGAAAGTGAGGTACTCTTTTCTTCTATTTTCGTATTTGGGCATCGGCAAAGACTTCAGGCTGCACCCTCCAGAGGACAACTCACATCCAATAAAATAATGCTAAAAGAGTACGCCTCTCCGAGAACCGGAACCAAACCCTACAGTGTCTTGACTCTATCATAACATGATGGAGAAAGGAATCCACATCTTTAAAGACAACGAAGAGCTTCAAGTCGGTGAGAAGATTGGAAATCTTTTGCAAGCCCTTGGAAACACTCAAATCTATATTCCCATCTTCTCTAAGGGCTTTGCTTCAAGTCCATGGTGTCTCCGTGAGGTTGCGCATATGGTAGATTGTACTTTAAAGTCGGATGGGAAGAAGGAGATCCTCCCAGTTTTCCTTGACGTGGAGCCGGATGATGTCAAGTTTAGAACCAAATTGTACAGAGATGCTCTGTCTGAGCATGAGAAGAGGTATAGCTCCCATGAAGTGAAGCGCTGGGGAGAAGCTCTTGTTGAGGTTCCGACTAGAGTAGGTTGGAAGCTGGAAGGACAAGGGTAAGTTTTTCATAACTTTTTCTGAGTTTTTAATTTTAATATAATCTGAGGACACGTTCTTTCAAGCATGTTATACATTCAAAAATATGTAAGTTGAAAAAGGTTATTGCCAATGTTGATGTCATCGTCAAGTTGTTTTAATGCCAAGTTAGCAGTCTGTTTCGGTCGTCAAAATCTTAAAACAAATATAAATGGCAATATAAATAATTTTCAACAATTTAAAAAAGAAAAAGAAAAGTGAAGACAACAAAAAGACAAAATGCTAATTCATCTTAGGTCAAACGTACTAGTAGCATATGAACTAATTATATATTTGATCAATCTCAAAAAACTGCCAACACAATAGAAGTAATAAAAATCGGTCAATGAAAATAAGATTTCAACAAGGAACAATTTATTAGTTTTATGTAGATAAGGAAGCAATCGGGTCGACTGTCACTTTCTCTGCTATTATTAAAGGAATTCTATAGACTGTTATAGATGGTTAATTCTTTCTATAAAATCTCGACGCTTCCCCTCATGTTTCAATGGTGCCTTTTGGCAAAAAAAAAAAGAAACACACAAAACATTAACCGCACGTTTAGTTGCAGTAATGGATATCACATCACAGATTTGTAATTCTGATTTTAGGAGTACTTCGGGAATTCTGGTAATAGTCCTCCTTTATTATACATGTTGTTCACAAAACCAAACAGGGTAAAAGATTTATTGAAGCTTTTTTAAACTTTCAACATAATAACTATAACATAGATGGTCACGAGGAGTAGTAATCTGGTATCACTCCCCCACTTTCGTCGTAACTAATTTGAGATGGGATAATAGGTATTGACAACGTCTACGCTGCCACGTGGACACTTAGCACGCATTAATTGGCTCTTTGGTTGCTCACATGTGCACTTAACTTAAGAATAATTTTCCCACAAAAAGCTCCACGTCTTTCCCTTGTAATGGTGGAGCTCACACCGCTTGACGCAGGACCCAAGCTTGGCTCGTCACCATTCTTTAATTTCTCCTCTAGAGAGGTAGCTTCACTAAATCCACGTTTTAATCGATATATCTTGCTAAGATCTCCATGGTAATGGCTAGATCGACAGTATCTCGATATTGCCTCAAGAAAGATGGTAGAGTAGAAAAGATAGGAGAAATCGTTTTGATTCTGGATGGATCCCTTTTTTGTTTATCAACGGCATCTGATAGTGTCTCCGAGATCTCATCAGGATTTAGATAGAGAGACTTGGAGACGCGGCACAAAGTGAACCTTCTATGCCGATTATATTTTCTCTCATGAGCATTCTATGACGTGAGTTAATTGTTGCTGATATTGAATTTTTAACAAGCCAAAGGCCTCGTTACTAAAGTTAATTCTCATTTATTTAATCTATGAATAAGTAGAAGGAAGGAATAGTGACAAAGATATAATAAGATTCTCTTCCACTCTCTTCTGTGCTTCAACCGTATATGAAATGACCTCCTTCATTTTCTTTTTTTAATCTTTCGTGAACACACGAAGAACCGTAAAATCGACCATTTATTTCTTTTTGTTATTATCCGAATTCTTTCCTTTTTTCTCTTAATCACTGCATCCAGACCGAGTGCTAGTTTGAACCCAATTAATGAGTTTGGGCAGCAGTGTTAGCGTTTAAACCCAACCAATGGAAATCTGGCCAGCAGCCACAGTAGCTCGGGGTTCTTATGTTTAAATGAGATCAAATTTGTTATTTAAAAAGCTGCCACTGCTTGCAAAACGGTCTTAATATATGTACGTTATCTTATTCAAATCGTATATGCCTGAAAGCAAGGAATAGTATGGTGTCATCATTTTCTCAATCTGAATAGTATGGGGAACTTATAGAATCGATTGTTCGAGAGGTTCAACTTAAGTTGAAGGTGAAGAATAGATCTCTTCCTGACCATCTAGTTAAAATGGATGACAAAGAAGCTATAGAGGAATTGTTGGATTTTGACTTTGATGACGTACGGTTTGTCATAATCCATGGGACAGGTGGTATTGGTAAATCAACTCTTGCTAAGGTTATCTTCAATCGATTCTTGTTCAAATTCAACTACTCTAATTTCCTTGAAGACGTCCAAGACTTGTCACAACGTCATGGTCTTTTACACGTGTAAAGAAAACTGTTATCCGACACACTAGGCTCGAACTCTGTTGACGGAATCCATGATACTAACGATGGGATCAATCGCATAAGAAAAGGACTTAGCAACAAAAAGGTTATGGTTGTTGTTGACAATGTGAACGAGGAGCAACTTGAGAACCTCGTAGGAAGTGACGAATGGTTTGGCTTCGGAAGCAGGATTATCATCACAGTTCGGGACAGAAGAACAATAATAGATAGGACAATGTCTGATGAGTACAACCAAATGGAATCTAGCTATTACATGGACTACCCAATGAAGGAGATGTCTTTGGATCGAGCAATTCAGCTTTTTAGCAAGCATGCCTTCAAAAGTGATGCTCCTCCAAAAGATTGGCACAATTTCTCGATAGAAGTCGTGTCAAGCATAGGAAGGCTTCCTTTGACCCCGGGAAGTCGTGGGTTCTCTTTTTGCCCGCACGGTGAGATCAGAGTGGGGCGAGACATTGAAGGACTTAAAGCAAGTCCTATGTGATAAAGTCCGAGACACACTGATGATAAGTTTTAACAAATTGGATTGCAGAAGAAAAGAAATATTCCTAGACATTGCATGTTTTTGCACTAGGGAGGATAAGACACATGCATATTACATGTGGGATGATTGCGGATATTCCCCACATAGTGCAATTGATGATCTTCTCCTTATGTCGTTGATAAAGATCGATGAGGACAATAAGTTCTGGATGCATGATGAACTTAAAGCCCTAGGAAGGTACATTGTCAAGGAAGAGAGTTTTGAAGATGCTGGAAAGCGTTGTTGGGTGTGGATTGATGAGAATATGCTAGACATACTGAGGAACAGTGAGGTGAAAGTTTTTAGAATATATAATCAATCCAGCAGATTCTTTCGTTGTGTGCTTTGAAATCGAGAATATCAGCATGCTTTGTTTACTAATTTATAGAGACATGGAAAGCGACTCTATAAACTACAATAGTTTATTTCATGCCTTACCCATGTGAAACGAGGAGAAAGCTAAGGAGCAGTTCGGTCAGTTGAAATTTTTCTTTTCTTGTTTCGGTGAGAATGAAATGAGTTCTTTGTTTCCTTCAAAAGATATCTAGTCTATGAAAGGACAGAAAAATCAACACCGAATTAACATTTTAAACATGCTTGGTTTTGTCTTATTTTCAAATTGACAAAAAAAAAGAAAAGGTAATTTTGTTACAATCTGCATTTTATTTAAGTAGAATGCGGGGTCGAAGAAGAACTACTGATATTGATGCTACTTCCTTGGTTTATTGCTCCTATGGTGCGCACTCATCTTTATCCTTTGCTATTACTGGCAGGAAAAACGAAGCATACGAGCACTCAGTTTGGGTATTAGTCATGACTTAACCCCTGAAGAATTAGCCTGTTTGCCAATGTTGAAGTTCCTTAAAGGGGAAAGAATAAATTTTGTAGGCGACTTCAAAAATCTTCTTTGTAGTCTAAGATGGCATTCTTGGTGTGATTGCTCATTGCATCTTCCAGCGACAAATCTCCATCTGGTGAATTTAGTTGTGCTTGACCTTTCAAGGAGCAATGTCACCCACTACTGGAGTGGATGGAGGCAAATCAAGGTACCGACACACCTCACTTGCTTACTTTTTCTTCAAATTCTCTCAATTGACCTTTGCTATTTAGTTGCATGCCACTAGTTTCTCATACTTTTTGTTCACATGTAATTGGCCTTTCTTTTCCATCACAGGCGAAAAAGTTGAAAATTATAGATTTGACGCGCTGCAAAATGTTGACCAAGACACCTAATTTTTTTGAGTTTGGCAAGTTGAAGAAATTGATTCTCGCTGATTGTGTGAATTTGTCTGCAATTGATAGCTCAATTGGTAAGCTAAAACTGCTAAGTACTTTGAATATCGCTGGATGTGATTCCCTCGGAGGGTTGCCCAAAGAAATTGGTTCTCTAGAATGCTTGATGGAGATTATCATGCCCTCTAGTTCCTTACTGTTCGAGTTTCCTGAGACACTAGGCAATCTAAGATCTTTGATGAAGTTTGAAATTCGATCTCATGAAGGTATCAGCCAACTTCCTCACTCTATTGGAAGGCTAACAAATCTCACACTTGTTTTTGATTGGGTGCAAGTATCTACATGAGCTTCCAGACACTATTGAGGAACTTGAATCATTGGTCGAGTTGGATTTACGAGAATCGGGGATCTACGTTCTACCTAATTCTATTGGAAATATGAAGAGACTGAAAATCATGAGGTTGACATGCACAAAGATACAAATGATACCTTGTGCTCTTGGAGGGGTGGAGACTTGAAGTGCTGGATGCCTCATTTTGTTGGAGTCTCAAGCATGCAATCCCATGGGAAATGTGGAGCTTGACCCGTCTAAAAATCTTGGACTTAGAATGGAGTCCAATCCCTACAGTGCCACCAAGGATCAGTCGTTTCTCTAATCTCCAAACACTTAAAATTGGAAGCAATCAGCTTTTGCAGTTGCCAGAGCTTCCCTCAAGTTTGAAATACTTATTTGTTAGAACTGCTAAATTCCCTTTCCTTCCCGACCTCTCGAACCTACTGCATTTAGAATTACTCTATGTGCGAAGCAAACATCCAAGTAATTCATCCTGGAGCGCGGGTGAGATTATCTCGCCTTGGGAGGACGCGCAGTCCATCAATCGGCTTCCACGTAGCTTATCAAGCTTGACTCTTAGCTGGATCCCGCAGCTGCCAGATTTTTCCAACTTCAAAAACTTGTCGTTTCTCTCCATCGAAGGATGTCCGATGCCACACTTCCCCGTCCTTAAATACTTGGAGAGGTTAGGGGAATTGATGATACTGACGTGCATATTCCTGGAGAGTACACCCAATCTATCGTGCTTGAAGAGGCTGCGAGAGTTGCATCTCTCTGACTTACACAAACTGGCAGAGATTCCAGGTTTGGGGGAACTGGAATCGCTGAAGGTACTAAAAATTTCTCAGTGTGATATGATCGAACAATTGCCTAGCCTTTCGAAATTGAAAAATCTGGCGGATCTCGAATTAGGTTATTGTGGAAAGATGAGAGATGTCAAAGGCCTAAAAGAATTGAATCTTTTGAAGCATGTGAAGATCAAACAATGCATGTCCTTGAAATGTTTGCCTGACATGCCATCATTGACCAAGTTGAAGATAGATTGGATGCCGCCAGAAGAAGCTGCAAAACGCACCATTAAAAGGAGGAAGCTAGGCTCACTTTCGGTATTGTGGAACAAATAGCAATTCTTTAAATTCTCAGGTGCGTTTGGATTACATCAAAGCATAACAGAAGTTTTCAGTTTGGCTTTTGTTTGCAAACCTGTAGAGCTGGGGGGCATCGACAAATTTGGCGGCGCTGGACGTGGAATAAAGCCTAATTTGCAACGCACATTCACCGCCGACATGAACTGATCCAAGTGCCCTCATGTCACTTTTTTTGGCCATACGATATATTGCTTGACGATGTTTTCCTTTTCAAATTGAATTTTTGTGATGCAGGAAGCTATGATGCTTTATTCACTTGGATTATCTCTTAAAAGGAAAAAGCCACAAAAAATTTCAATTATGTCTACTGTGATACATTTGTTTTAAACCTTTTTTTTTTTTTTTACATAAAAAAATCTCAAATTATGCCCGTTATGACACATTTACTTTTAACATTTTTTCTTGTGACATGAAAAAGAAACCTAAACTTGTATATATTTGACACATTTATCTTCTATCAAGATTTCATCAAATGACTTTTCAGGCAAAACGATCTTGTTTTTATTTCAAAATCCATTGGGCCCTCATCACTAGTTTCCTTCCAATATTCATGTGGGCAGATTTTTAAAGGTGCTCAATGACACGCGTTATATAGGTATAGGTTTGGGATTTTTGATATTATCGAAAAAAGTTTAGGATAAATAAGTCACAGTAAGCATAATATGAGGTTTTTGGTGACTTTTGCCCTATCTCTTAAGTATGAATTTATTATTTATGACTAGGCTTAACAGATTTTCATTACCAATGTGTATGACATTGGTTGCATTTGGCAGGATGGCATCTCATAGTATTTGTGGTTTAGCCAATGAAAGACTAGAAGTATTTCCGATTTGTCATCCATCACACCTTTGATGAAACAATAACGGGGACTACTGCAATTACCAAATCCGCCAATTGAGATGTTGCCCATGTGATTCTACATGGCTACTGACTAGTATCATCACACGTCGAGGACTTGTTTTGTATTAAGCGTTCAAAACAGCACATATTGATGATTTACATACAAGAAATCATCACGTTACCCTAAATTTAGAGACTGACACTAGTCAATGACTCAACTTCTCTCTTGGAGCTCCAAAACATGCGGAATCAACATCGATGCCTATAGAAAAGATGGGTTGGTCTTTTGTTCGTTTTAGGACAAGCATTGGTACCTCCCGCACGGGGTCGTGCGTTCCGACCAAGTTTATGTAAAAGTTGTTTGGCATTTTTGAGAAAAAACTTGAAGTCTCCCTTCAACTTTCTACTTTTGCTTTGCTTCCATAAATAATGCAGACTAAATTTATTGGTACAATATAACATTAAGAAACTAAACTTCTTCTTTTATTAACTTTGGTGAATTGAAGCTGACATATGGATCAGGCTGACCAAAGTTTTGTTTAAATAATCAATGTCTTTGTGAAATGAAAACCGTTAAGAAAAATTAAAAAAGAAGATAGAAAATAGAATTATGATGTCACCTTTGAAGTGTGTAATCATTTTCCTAAAGGCAACTGCTGTTTCGGGATTCAACGAAGCCTGCTAAACTCTCTCAAAAACATATACAAAAATTGGAACGACAAAAATCAAGTGCGACAGCAAAAATTTATAATAAATGGAAGCTCACTCTAAGCATGCACCGAGGTTTATCTGCAATTAGGCAACTAACAGTCACAACTATTCATAATTCGAATTCCGTAGATGCAAAAGTAAGCAATAATTGCAAAAATAAACACTTCGTCACTAACTCAAGCCCAAAATTCCTAGTTGCTCAGTCAAGATGAATAATTATATAAGCCCATTCAATGCTCTTTGGCCATTACAAGTCCACACACCAAAGCAATACTCTTTGTTGTGTATACACTTACAATAATTCATCTTTCTCCTTCAAAATGTGGGACTTGTTCCAAATACTTGTGGCATTACAAATTATTAATGCTTAAATTTTGCTTACTTATTTGGGGCTTAATCGTATGGAAAACTAGAAATTAATTTATACCTCTAAGCAAAAAATTAATTTTCATTAAATTGCATCATTTATAGATATTAGGGAACATTTGCATTACTAGTATGAAAACTAAAATTTTTTAATTTTTTAAATATATACAAAATAAATATTTGAAAATAAAAAAGAAATGAAAAAAAAATTTTGGTGGGCCTGCTCGGGCCCATCTCTTTTCTTCCCCAGCCCGACCCGTTCACCTCGTCTGTCCACGGTACGTACGCTGTGCCGGCGTCGTCCTTTTTTTGCCTCTGTTTGTCGCCAGGTTTGCGTCCAAGGTGAGAGAGAGAGAGAGAGAGAGAGAGAGAGAGCTAGGGAGGAACGGAGTGACAGAGAAGGAGCTTCGGCCGCACGTCCACTCCTCCGCCCGTCGACGTCCCCAAGCCGAACAGGTAAGCTCGGCTCTCCCGTTGCTCTGTTTTGGTCGCGACAGGCCGGAGCTCGCGGCCATCCGTCTCGCGCGAGCTCCGGTCCTCGTCGCCATTGTGTCAGGGTCCCCTGCGTAGTGCGACAAGCTCTCCGGCGCAGGCTCGAGCCCCAGCCCGAGCCGGAAGCCCCTCCCCTCGGGTAGTGTATACCGAATGTTTGTTAGAATGTCTAAATGAAACCTGAGTTCATGTGGTTCGTCTAGGCCGAGATTTCTTGTTTTTAATCTTACCTGTGCTGAGGGCTTATATTCGTCCCTGAGTTGATCTATGCCCAAATCGGAGCCCCGAAAGCCAGTCCATGTTTAAACTCGAGATTAACTTGTCTTCGCTTCTGTGATTGTTATATCGTGTTTGAATTTCATGTTTTCTTGCGTTTCCATAAGATTTTCGATTATATTAATCTTGAAAATAAAATTGAAGGGAAACTAATTCCAATGTTGAGATGGGTCACATGGACCTCAGCGAGACCTGCACCACAGAAAACCGACAGCCAAATTTTTGAAGAATACCACAAAGAAAAAAGAAAAAGAGGAAAAAGAAGAGAAGAAGCAAACAAAGGATGGGATGAAGGGGAGACTGTGGAGGATCAGATAGTCAAAGGAGAGACAGAGGAGCGCAGTTCGTCGAAGGCCACAACCATCATCAGTTTTTAGCAATATGATAAGATTTATAATGTATCCTTTTGCCCATTTCTTTCCTTCCACAATTCCCAGTCCTTCGCCCCACTCTCTCTGCCTCACGTCATCTTCCATCCCCCCTCCAATCTCCAATCTCCAATCTCCAATCCCAATCTCAGCATCTGCTCCTTTGCTTTCTGTATTTATTCGCTCCCTTACCCTTCTCTTTCTCTCTCTCTCTGAGTACACCATTCTAAGCTTGCTCTTTGCTATCAGCGCGAGCCTCTTTGAGTGGAATTCAGGATGCAGCCTGCTTCCAAGGCCAACCAACACACCACGAGAATCTCCGCTCACCTTCACCCACCTAATTTCCAGGTATCCCCATTGAAATTGAGCTCTTCCTCAATTGTGGGTCGTGCCTGTTTTCTTATTAGCCGCTCTCTTTCTTGGTGGTGGCAAATGTAGTTTTTCTATGGGTGAGTCGTCTCCGTTACTCAAAAATCGCTAAATTGAAATGGGTACTTGTTAATTTCTTGAAAGGTTATGCAATTGGTGAACTTTAATTGAATCATGAGCTGTGACTACCGAAGCTGGCGATACTTATTTGTTATGATGCTTAGTTTCTTGGTTGAAGAGCTTATGAGGAGTGATTGTGCATTGTGGGTGGTTCTTAGATGGAGGAGAGCTTGGGGTTAATGCATGCGAATTGCCAGGCAAAGGGCACAGCGCTAGGATTCAAAGTTGCGATCCTGGGAGCGGCTGGAGGGATTGGGCAGCCTCTGGCGATGTTGATGAAGATCAACCTGCTCATCTCTGTTCTTCATCTGTATGATGTTGTGAATACTCCTGGCATCACCGCTGATATCAGCCACATGGACACCGGTGCAGTGGTGAGTTTCCCCTCCCATTGGTAATTCGCTTGCTATTTGCCGAATTTAGGATGAACGGCATTCTTGGTCTGTAAATGAAGGTGGACATTCATATTGTTGATTGTTTTCTGGGGATATTGTTTGGATTACCTTTTCAGATGAGTTGGCTTGATATCATCATTGTATATGGATCATTTAATACGTCAGACTACTTTGTTGCTTCTATAATCAGGTCCGCGGATTTCTGGGACAGCAACAGCTGGAGGAAGCCCTTGTTGGAATGGACCTTGTCATCATCCCTGCTGGAGTTCCTAGGAAACCGGGAATGACAAGAGATGACCTGTTCAACATAAATGCCGGAATCGCCAGAACCCTTTGTGAGGGAATTGTCAAATCTTGCCTGAAAGCTATTGTTAACCTGATTAGCAACCCTGTTAATTCCACTGTTCCCATTGCAGCTGAAGTTTTCAAGAGAGCTGGCACTTATGATCCAAAGAGACTGTTGGGTGTGACCATGCTCAATGTAGTTAGAGCAAATACCTTTGTGGTAGGTATTGCTCCTGCTTCTACTGTCTTGCTGATACTATCGAGAAGCATCCTTTATGTACAGAGTATCAGGTCGTCACTGTGTATGAGCCTACAAAGTCAGAAGCGTATGCTTCCTTGTTTAGCATGCTCTTTTGTTTCAAACGTAATATCTTGCGAATCTGCAATTAAGATCTTACTCCAAGGGCATATTGTGAAACGACCACTAGGTTGAATTTAATTAAATAGGCTAACGCCCATCAATGAGATTATGAGCAAGGCTTAGAAGCAAGTTTATAAAATCAGACTATTTGCAAGTCTAGCAGTAGAGTCTAGAAGCCCCGTGTCTTTGATTGTTTTGGGTGACATAATCATTTAATTGCTGTTCTGTATTAGCAAGTGTTATTGATTCTCTTCTCATGATGATGAGGGTGTTTATGGTAAAAACTACTTGCACTAACACTCGGGTAGCAAAATTGTGCAAGATACCAGTTTAGAGACAGTGCTATGAAAGCCTACAACTATTTTCTTTCGCAGGTAGACTTCTGATCTACTTTGTTCCTTGCAGGCAGAAGTACTGGGTCTTGATCCTAGAGAAGTCGATGTTCCAGTTGTTGGGGGTCATGCAGGAATGATGATTTTACCTCTTTTATCTCAGGTTTGTGATGCATTCTTACTGATGAGAACATCTTATATGTTTGACAGGGATGCTGTTAGAAATTGCACCTTTTCTTTAGAATGCTAAATACCAATTAAAATTTTCAAAATCTGTAGGTTAAACCACTTTGTTCTTTCACTCCTCAAGAAATTGAGTACCTGACATCACGCATCCAAAATGGCGGGACAGAAGTTGTTGAGGTATATAAATTTCAATTTGTTATGGATTTGGACATCAAATTAGGCAGTGTTACCGTCATATCATATTCCCTTCAGTTTTGCTTTTTCAGGTCGTAAAATAGTGCTTTAGCTGTTGTAGTGATGTTCATCTTCTTAAGGGCTTGTGACAAGCTTCTGAGTACTGAGGCTGCCTAGGGACTACACTGTTACAAGCAAACATTTTTCTTCAGACACATGACTGCATGCTTAATCATGTTAGAGCTCTAATTTCTTTAAATTTACTAGCCATTTCGAAGATACACTCTGCCAAGAACCTTCTTTATGAGAAAGATGAAATTTTCGCAAGAATTACATCATAAGTCCATGGGGACATATATCTTTCCCAAGTCTACTTTATGGCGTGAAACCTTTGCCTATGCACTGTGACTAACAGAAGAGAGCTTGATATTATCTCTACTAGTAGGTAGCCATTACTGCTACCCAAGGAAATGTGTTAATATAAAGATTTTTGTCCGAATTATTGGGACACCTTGCACGTGAAAGTATGTAGAAGGTGATCACTTTGTCTCGGGCTATTGGTGCAAGCAGTTGTGGAGAGTATCTTAGTTTCTGATTTTTTTGGTCTGGTCCTCATTAAGGAAAACAAAGGAAGGTAACAGAAAGAATGTAGAAACAGAGCACCATATACATCTTTTGATGTTATGGCTAAGAGAATGACTTGCATTTTGACAATAAGAGGAGAGGTTCTTGTATGTCTAACCAGAACTGTATTTTTTTCATCTATTTCCACAGTGAAATTATGACATGACATATTAGGCTTCGCTTCCCTGCTTCCTCACATTTTTTTTGTGAAGCCAACTGAATTGTGTATGCCTGTGCCTTGACAACTTTCAGGCTAAAGCTGGAGCTGACTCGGCAACTCTCTATATGGTCATTCCTTGTTTTAGCCTTTGAGATGTAGTCTGATCTCTTTCATGAACAAGAAATTTGATGACTATTTGATATGCAGACTCTTTTCACATGCTCATATAATGTGAAAATGATATATACAGGCACATGCTGCTGTGAAGTTTGCCAATGCGTGCCTGTGTATGTTGAGGGGCGATGCTGGTAATTTTGAGTATGCATTTGTTGCTTCTCAGGTTTGGTGCCTTGAGAGAACTTATCGAGAGTGAAAAATCTTTATATTTTTCTCAAATATCAAATGAAATCACTGATGATTTTCTTTATTGTTGTCCCCATATTTCAGGTGACTGAGCTTCTGTTCTTTGCATCCAAAGTGCGCCTTGGTCATACTGGGGCTGAGGAGGTTCTGCTTCTTGGCCCATTGAATGAGTACGAAGGGTCTGGATATATAATCCTAAGATTTTTAGGTCTGCTCTGATTACACATCCAGGGAAGATGGAGTTTTCTAATTTTGGCCATTGTTTGTTAACCTGAAGAGCAGGCTTGGAAAAGGCAAAGAAAGAGTTAGCAGAGAGCATTCGGAAGGGCGTTTCATTTATCAAGAAGTGAGCGGGTTAAAGACGTTTCTTTTTGGAATGAAAGAGATGGCCTCTTCATAGTTTCCAGTTATTTTCTACTTGGTTGTTGGGAATAACTGGTTCAGACCTGGGAAGTTATCGAAGTTCATTCTGCATAGCTGACGTAGGAAAAACACAGAGGTTTTTCTTTTCTTGAATGTAACGTACTCAAATGGTAATTTGTGTAATAACGAAGTGGACGGATGTTTGTATATTATAGTTCTATGTCCATCTTTCTCGCCTTCGTGTTTGCATCCACCATTTTCAACTTTTTATGCACCTGCACCTGTAGTGTTGCCTTCAAGTTGCACTTCAATTTGGCAATGCTGCTATAAGCAAATGATAGACAGAGGGAGCTGAATAAGCTATAGCTTGTCTTTGACACTAGGCTTGAAGTCTGAGAGACTCGAGCAGCTTTTTGTGGCTTTATCCAGATGATTGAAGGGACAAATGAGCAAAGATAGCCATTACAGAGGCTCTTCTTGGTTAGTAGCCAGAGGGAGTTGAAATTATCAGTTGAACACGAGCAGAAGTTTGAGAATGATGCCTTTCCACCGATTCTCCCCAATCACCAGCAGCAATTTCTCGCACCAAGTTCTCTCTACGTGGAGCATTTATGGTAAAAAATTGCCCATAGTAAAAGATTGTCCGCTTTAGATTTGCTTTCTTTTGTGAAAATAAATGATTTGAAAAATATTTTCCAAAAAATTGTTGATCGTATATATTAAAATAGATTGAAATAATTAGTTAATGAATAATTTTTTTTTTTGTGAACAACAATTTATATATAAACATGATCGTGGACAATGAAGATTTTTTCTATTAATTCATTTTGATAAATGATATAAATAATTATTTTTAAGAAAATATTTTTTTAAAATTATTTATTTTTGTGAAATAAACAAGACTTTAATATATTTCCAGAAGTTTCGAGGAGGTGTCTTTTTTTCTCTATTCTTTTGGTCGAATTTTTTCTTTTCACTTTTGAAAGTTCTAAGTAAAATTTGTTCCAACAACGAAAGTAATCTTAGCCCCTGAAGAAGACAACTCAGATATAAAAGAATAATGCTAAAGTGTCTTTTTCTCTCCGGCCTTATAAGGTCTGTTCTTGGGAGCCAGAACCAAACCCTACACGTCTTGACTTTCAGACACTTTTTACTTTCGAGTTCTCACTCTCAGATCGGGCTCTCTCTTTTATCTGGCGGCGCCTTTCGATCTTCCCCTCTCTAATCTCGACTCAGTCGCTGTCTCATCTCGATCGGCCGTCCATCAGCGCATCAGGTATTCTCTCTTTATATCGGTTTCGTTTTCGATTTCTTCGGTGGTTTGCCATTAGCCAATCGATGGCTGTTGGTTCGTCACTAACCATAACCATCATCTGTATTTTTTCGCTTGTTTTTAAACTTCCCCCAATTGATGTCCCGCCTCAAGCAAGCTTATTGACAATTTTCGTCCAGCTTGATTCTGTCTCTAGTCTCGATTGCTACGTGCGATGGCACCACCCAACATCACATCGGGAATGGAGTTCGAGGTGTTCCTGAGTTTCAGGGGACCGGATACTCGGGACAACTTTACTAGTTGCCTCTATCATGACATGGTCGAGAAAGGAATCCGTGTCTTCCAAGACGACGAAGAGCTCCAAGTCGGTGAGCAGATTGGTGGAAACCTTTTGCGAGCCCTTGATGACACTCAAATCTATATTCCCATCTTCTCTAAGGGCTTCGCTTCCAGTGTATGGTGCCTCCGTGAGGTTGCATATATGGTAGATTGCACTTCAAAGTCGAATGGGAAGAAAGAGATCCTCCCCATTTTTTTTTATGTGAAGCCGGATGATGTCAAGCTCAGAACTGAATTGTACAGTAATGCCTTGTCTGAGCATGAGAAGAAGTATGGCCCCGATGAGGTGAAGTGCTGGAAGGCTGCTCTTCGTGAGGTTGCAACTAGACTAGGTTGGAAGCGGGAAGGGAAAGGGTAGGTTTTCCAATACTTTTTCTGAGTTATTAATTTTAACATAATCTATCGAGAACTCAACTAAAATATTATTCGTCGTGCTATTCACTTAACGATGTCAATCATCTCTAGGACTTTTACCTCATATTCAATCTAGTCTTCGAGTTATTAATTTCTCTGCAATTTTAAAAAGTTGGCCTAGATGTTAGGTCATCGTCAAGTTGTTTCTGAATGCTAAGCTAGCATCCTATTTGGTTGTCAAAAACCGTAAAACAAATTTAAATAGTAAAATTAATAATTTTCAACAAATTTAGAAAAAGGAAAAGTGGAAACAACAGACCAATATTAATGCTTATTCATTTAGATCAAACATATTGATTTTGTATTGCTAGCAAAATTATATGTTTGATCAATCTCCATATGTTGCCTACACATAATAAATAACTAAAGTTATTTGATGAAAATCAGTTTCCAACAATGAAAATTTATTAGTTTTATGTTGATGAGGAAACGCCCGGATCATGTGACATATTCTCTACTATTATTAAAGGAACTATACAGACTGTTATGGATGGTGAGTTTTAACTACAAAATCCCGCGGCTCTCCCTCGTGTTTTAATGGTGCTTCTTGCAAAAAAAGAAAGACACGTGAAACATTAACAATATGTTTAGTTCCAATAACAACCATATGTTTTAAACATTTGATTTTAGGGGTATTTTAGAAATTCTGAGAATAGTCCTCCTTTGTTACATATGGGTGTGCAAAAGACTTATATTTTTAAAGAAAAACAGAGCGATAGTATTAAGTTTCAGCGTAGTAATTATAACATAGATGATTACTAGAAACAATAATCTTACATCACCACCTCACTTTCTTAATAACTAATTTGGAAATGGGAAAAGTTTAGTGACACTGTCTTTGCTGCTGCTCCTCTCTGTCTGTCTTTCTATTGTAGCGGTGGAGCTCACACCGCTTTATGCAGCACCCGAAGCTTGTAGATTGATAGTGTCTCAATGGAGTTTCCCCATCGAGATTTCCGCACGAGAGAGAGAGAGAGAGAGAGAGGACTTGGAGACGCGGTATGGAGTGAATTTATTTTAATGAGGATTCTATAGCATGAGGAATTTTTTATTTTTTTGGGTCTGATCCTATCCTATGACATGAGTTGATTGTTATTGATATTGAATCTTTAACGAGCCAAAGTCCTCCTCATTGCTACACTTAATTTTCATTTATTTAATTTATGAATAAGTAGAAGGTCAAAATAGTTATAAAAATGATAATTAGATTCTTTTCTGCTCGTTTCTCTTCTTTACCCAAATATGAAATCACCTAATTTCCTTAATTTCCTCTTAATCATTGCATTAAAACTAAGCATTAGTGTTTACTCCCAATCAGTGTGAATTTGGGTAGCAGCTAGTGTTTAAATCCAATTAATGGGAATCAGGGCAACGAAAGCAGCTAATTCAAGCCCTTTACAATTAAGATAACTTTCATTGTAATTTGAGATTGTATGTTTAAATGGATTAAATTTGTCATTTGAATGATTGCCACCATTTGTAAATCGGTCTTGATATAGCAAGTTGTCATTATTTTCTCAGTCTAAGTTCGTCCACCATCTCTGTCCACCAGGTATGGAGAACTTATAAAATTGATTGTTCGAGAGGTTCTACTTAAGCTGAAGGGGAAGAATAGGCCTCTTCCTGACCATCTAGTTGAAACGGATGATCTAAAGCATATAGAGAAATTGTTGGATGTTGGCTCTAATGATCACGTACGTTTTGTCATACTCCATGGGACGGGTGGTATTGGTAAATCAACTCTTGCTAGTGTTATCTTCAACCGATTTCGGTCTAAATTCAATTGCAGTAGTTTCCTTGGAGATGTCCAAAGTCATGGTCTTTTAGACATGCAAAAGAAACTATTGTCTGAAACACTGGGGTCGAACTCTGCTCAAGAAATCTATGACACCAATGATGGGATTGATCACATAATGAGAGGACTTGGCAAGAAGAAAGTTCTAGTTGTTGTCGATAATGTGGATGAGAAGAAGCAACTTGAGAACCTCGCAGGGAGCTGCGATTGGTTTGGTTGTGGAAGTAGGATCATTGTCACACTCAGGGACCTAAGGACAATACGAAATAAAGACAACCAAACGCGACGTAGTAATTACATGGACTACTCGGTAAAGGAGATGCCTTTTGGTCAAGCGATTCAGCTTTTCAGCAAGCATGCTTTTAGAAGCAATACTCCTCCAAAAGATTGCTACAAATTCTCAAAAGAAGTCGTTTCAAGCATAGGAAAGCTTCCTTTGACTTTGGAAGTCGTGGGTTCTCTTTTCGCCAACATGGTTAGATCCGAGTGGGAGGAGAGATTGGAGGAATTAAAGCGTACCCCATATAAGGACATCCGACAAACACTAATGATAAGTATCAACAAATTGGATGACATAGAAAAAGTCATATTCCTAGACATAGCATGTTTTTGCATTGGGGAGGATAAGACTTATGCAGACTACATGTGGCGTAGTAGTGACTATTCTCCACGCAGTGCTATTGATGTTCTTCTCCTCATGTCTTTGATAAAGATTGAAGAGTACAATAATAAATTCTGGATGCATGATGAAGTTCGAGATCTAGGAAGGTACATTGTCAAGCAAGAGAATTTTGAAAATGCTGGAGCGCGCCGTTGGGTACGGATTGATGAGGATACTCTCAACATACTAAGAAGCAACGAGGTGAAAGTTATTACAAGTAGAAGATATGATCAATTCAGAAAAATCTTTGGTCAAGTGCTTTAAAATGAGAATATAGGTTGATGGCCTGCTTTGTTTTCTAACATAAAGAGAAAATAGAAGGCAACTCTTAAACAACAAAAGTATATACTTTTATGCCTTACCCATGTGAAATGAGAAGAAAGCTAACGCACCATTTGATTAGTTGGAATTTTTCATTTATTGTTTCAGCTAGAACGAACATGAGTCATTTGTTTCCTTGAAAATGTGTTTATTCTATGAATGGACATTTTAAACATGCTTGGTTTGTCTTATTTTCAAGTTGAGAGGAGCAGTAATTTTTTTATTACGAAATACGTTTAATTTAATTAGTTTGGGGTCGAAGAAGAACTATTGATATTGTTGACTACTTGCATTGGTTTTTTACTTCCTATGTTGCACACTCATCTTTATTCTCTACTAATGCTGGCAGGAAAAGCGAGCCGTACGAGCACTGAATTTAAGTGTTAGTCATAACTTAACACCTGAAGAATTAGCTTGTTTGCCAATGCTGAAGTTCCTTGGAGGGATAAGACTGAATTTCATTGGCAACTTTGAAAATCTTCTTCGTAATTTGAGATGGCTCTCTTGGCGTTGTTGCCCAGCGGATTTTTCAGCGATGAATCTTCACTTGGTGAATTTGGTTGTGCTTGACCTTTCACAGAGCAAAATCACCCACGATTGGGGTGGATGGAGGCAAATTGAGGTACTGACACCTCGCTTATGTTCACTTCAAATTCTATCAACTAGCTAGTTGTATGTTATTGCATTCTCATACTTTTCACTGGCATGAAATTGGCCCTTTTGTTTTTTTTTTTCAATGTAGATGGCAAAAAAGTTGAAAGTTCTAGATTTGACATGCTGCCTTGAGTTAACCAAGACACCTGATTTTTCTGAGTTTGGCAAGTTGAAGAAATTAATTCTTTTTGATTGTCGGGCATTGTCTACGATTGATAGCTCAATTGGTAAGCTAAAATTGCTAAGTACTTTGAATATTGAGAGATGCTATTCCCTCCAAGGTTTGCCCGAAGAAATTGGTTCTCTAGAATGCTTATCGGAGATTATCTTGCCCTATTTCGACCATCCGATCAAGCTTCCTGAGACACTAGGCAATCTAAAATCTTTGTTGAAGTTTGAAATTCAAGCTGATATCAACCAAGTTCCTCACTCTATTGGAGAGTTGAATCTCACAGATTTGGTTTTAAATGAGTGCAATACTTTACATGAGCTTCCGGACTCTATTGGAAAACTAGAATCATTGGTTAAGTTGGAATTATATAACTCGGGGATCTCCATTCTCCCTTATTCCATTGGAAGGTTAAAAAATCTTGAATATTTGCTTTTAGCTTACTGCAATAATCTACATGAGCTTCCGAACTCTATAGGAGAACTAAAATCATTGGTCGAGTTGGATTTAGACGGCTCGGGGATCTTCATTCTCCCTGATTCCATTGGAAGGTTAAAGAATCTCAAGCATTTGCTTTTATGTGAATGCAAGAATCTCGTTGAGCTCTCGAACTTTATTGGGGAATTAGAATCATTGGTCATATTGGATTTAAATGAGTGCAATAATTTACATGAGCTTCCAGACTCTATTGGAAAACTAGAATTATTGGTTAAGTTGGATTTATGTAACTCGGGGATCTCCATTCTCCCTTATTCCATTGGAAGGTTAAAAAATCTTGAATATTTGCTTTTAGCTTACTGCAATAATCTGCATGAGCTTCCGAACTCTATAGGAAAACTAAAATCATTGGTCAAGTTGGATTTAGACGGCTCGGGGATCTTCATTCTCCCTGATTCCATTGGAAGGTTAAAGAATCTCAAGCATTTGCTTTTATGTAAATGCAAGAAACTCGTTGAGCTCTCGAACTTTATTGGGGAATTAGAATCATTGGTCATATTGGATTTAAATGAGTGCAATAATTTACATGAGCTTCCAGACTCTATTGGAAAACTAGAATCATTGGTTAAGTTGGATTTATGTAACTCGGGGATTTCCATTCTCCCTTATTCCATTGGAAGGTTAAAAAATCTTGGATATTTGCTTTTAGCTTACTGCAATAATCTACATGAGCTTCCGGACTCTATAGGAGAACTAAAATCATTGGTCGAGTTGGATTTAAACGGCTCGGGAATCTTCATTCTCCCTGATTCCATTGGAAGGTTAAAGAATCTCAAGATTTGCTTTTATGTGGATGCAAGAATCTTGTTGAGCTTCCGAACTTTATCGGGGAATTAGAATCATTGGTCATATTGGATTTAGCATTTTCAGGGTTATTCGTTCTCCCTGATTCCATTGGAATATTAATGAATTTCATGCATTTATCTTTTCTGATTATGGAAATGCACTTGGCCTTAAGTCCTTTGTTGGGGAACCAAAATCAGAGATTAAGTTGGATTTAAATCTCCGCAGGATTTGCATTGATTCTATTGGAAGGTTAACAAGTATCACGCATCTGTCTTTTTCTGAATGCAAGAATCTGCATAAGCTTCCGGAATTTATTGGACAAATGGAATTATTGGTTGAGTTGAATTTAAAATTCTCAGGGATTTCCATTCTCCCTTATTCCATTGGAAGGTTAAAAAATCTTGGATATTTGCTTTTAGCTTACTGCAATAATCTACATGAGCTTCCGAACTCTATAGGAGAACTAAAATCATTGGTCGAGTTGAATTTAGACAGCTCGGGGATCTTCATTCTCCCTGATTCCATTAGAAGGTTAAAGAATCTCAAGCATTTGCTTTTATGTGGATGCAAGAATCTCGTTGAGCTTCCGAACTTTATCGGGAATTAGAATCATTGGTCATATTGGATTTAGCATTTTCAGGGTTATTCGTTCTCCCTGATTCCATTGGAATATTAATAAATTTCATGCATTTATCTTTTTCTGATTATGGAAATGCACTTGGCCTTAAGTCCTTTGTTGGGGAACCAAAATCAGAGATTAAGTTGGATTTAAATCTCCGCGGATTTGCATTCTCCTTGATTCCATTGGAAGGTTAACAAGTATCACGCATTTGTCTTTTTCTGGATGCAAGAATCTGCATAAGCTTCCGGAATTTATTGGACAAATGGAATTATTGGTCGAGTTGAATTTAGAATCCTCAGGGATCTCCCTCCTCCCTGATTTCATTGGAAATCTGAAAAGACAAAGTCTTAAAGGTGGCATACACAGAGATACACATGATACCTTGTACTCTTGGAGGGGTGGAGACATTGGAAGAGCTCGATGCCTCGTTTTGTCCATATCTCATGGATGAAATTCCACAGAAAATGTGGAGCCTAACCCGTATGAGGATCTTGGACTTAGATGGGAGCCCAATCTCTACAGTGCCAAGAATGATCAATGGTTTTTTTCTCTAGTCTTCAAACCCTTAAAATTGCCAGCTGCCAGCTTTCCCCATTGCCAATGCTTCCCTCAAGTTTGAAATGCCTAGTGGTTGCAGCTGCTAAATTCCCTGTTCTTCCCGATCTCTCCAACCTAGTTCATTTACATCATCTCGAAGTGCGTCATCTCGAAGTGCGTAGACTTCATATGACATTTTGGTCTCCGGCAGACATTACCTCGCCTTGGGAGGACGTGCAATCCATCAATCGGCTTCCACTTAGTTTATCAACATTGAAACTTCACTCTATCCCGCAATTGCCAGATAATTTTAACTTCCAAAGCTTGTCGATTCTATCTATCAGCAAATGTCTGACAGCACACTTGCCCGATCTATCGCACTTGAAGGGGCTACAAGAGTTACGGCTCAGTGACTTCCCCGAACTGGTGGAGATTCCAGGTTTGGGGGAATTGGAATTACTGATGTTTCTGCACATTGCCATGTGTGATGTGATCAAACAATTGCCTAACCTGTCGAAGTTAAAAAATCTTCTGCGTCTGGAGGTAAAACATTGTGCAAAGTTGAGAGCTGTCGAAGACTTGACAGAGTTGAAAATTCTGAAGAATGTGGAGATCAGAAATTGCATGTCCTTGGAAAAGTTGCCCGATGTGTCGGCATCCACCAAGTTGGAGACAGAATGGACGCCACCAAAACCTGCAGAGCACACCATTCAGCCAGCAAAGCGATTGCGACTTTCGTTGGACTAGTATGAAAGGTGGGTAATTGTAGCCTTGTTGAAATCCTCAGGTTCCTTTCGATTACAATGAAGAAAAATCGAAGTTTTTATATCGGCTCTTATTTGCTAGCCCTACAGAGCTGGCTTGGAATAAAGGCCAAGGAAGAGTTGGCTGGGAGTATTCAGAGTTTTGAAGCCCTGCCGTGGAATAAAAGCCAAATTTGCAACACCCGTTCACCACCGACATGAACTAATCCATGTGTCCTCATGTCACTTCTTGAGCCATCTATTATAATTGTCGATGATGTTAAGATGATGTTTGCTTTCTCAAATTGAATTATCGTGATTTATGAAGTCGTTATGCTTTATTCATTTCAACTATCTCTGCCCCGCCTATGTAGGCTGTAGGTGGTAGTCAAGGGGTGTTTCCATCAGTGAGGTCTCCCCAGTAGTCCCCTAGTGGGGTGCCTAGCGTGACTGCGTTTCTTATTTTTACTTGCCGGTGCTCGCAAGTCTCACTCTCCCCTTGTTGGAAGTGAATATTTTTCTTCCCCATTACAAGGAAATACTAACAATTTCACACTAAAAAAAGAAGAAGAAAAAAACTGAACATTAACAACTTCTCACTTCAAATCATTCTCACATCAGGTTCTCTCTTGAGGGTCATTGAATGTGTGAAGTACGGATTATTTTGTATGGCTTAACAAGTACTCATTACTAATATCTATGATGTCGAGTGCCTTAGCCACTATGGCATGTTTTAGTGTTTGTGGTCTTGCCAATGAAAGACTAAAATTATTTCCAACTTGTCATCCATCACACATTCGATGAAACAATAATGCGGAGTACTGCACTTACCAATTTCCAGATTTTATGACACATCAAGGACTAGGTTTGCATTTAGCGTCCAAAAGAGCACATAGTGATGGTTTACATTGAAGTAATAATTTAAGTACCCTAAAATCAGAGAGTGAATTGACTCCACATTGAATCCAATTGGAAAATTGAAAATGTTGCTAAATATGAATCATCTACACACAATGACTCTTATGAAAAACCTGTATGGGTCTCATACTCTCTCTTTTTTTTTTCCCTAGTAAATTTCTTCAGCAGATGTTAGTTTTGAGATGAAGGTGGCGTGGGACAACTAGGATGGGGAAGCATACATGTCCCACAAGGGTGCGATGCAGCGCATATTACTTGTCTTTCATGGACCGTGCGCTGAATGATATGTGCTGCGAGGACCAATCAACAGTTTAAAATAACTACGCTAGAAACTCCTCTCTTTTTTTGGTTAACATAGTTCGCAAATTTTGTGTTTTTATGTGGTTCTATAGGCAAATAAATCAACTCGAGATAGACAAAAGAAAAATAAAAATAAAAACCTTTGCACTTAAATCCTTACCCATTTCACTTGTAAAATGATTAATTAACAAGTTCTCGAGAAACATCACTCGTGGGACATGTATGCTTCCCCATCCTATATGCATGGTGGCCGTGTTGAGTCTCAATTTATTGGAGAGGTAAAATTAGCTTGTTGCACAAAAACATATTCAAAATGTTACATGTCCAGCGCTGGAAAAAACAAAGGCCTTTGCAAAGAGTATTGTGTAATTGGGAGATAAGTTATGAGTTTAGACTATGGACGGTTCCGTGAGAATATGACTTTTCCAATGCATGTTTTATTTTTATCCTCTCATCCGGCTGTTCAGCATTAAGATTCTGCCTCTCCTAATCTACAAAAGCGTATTTTACCTTTTTTTAGCATGCTCTGTCGTCTCCAACGCCATATTATGCATAACTGCAGTCAATAACTTGCTCCAAGGGCATCTTGTATGGATCATGTGCACTATGTAGAAGCTGAGTTAATAAAATCAGGCTATCTGCAAGCCTAGCAATAGAGTCCGGAAGCCCCGTATATTGGATTGTTTTGACTGAAATAATCATGTAACTGCTGGTATGTGTCAGGGAGTGTTGTTGGTTATCTTATCATGATCACGAGGTCATTTATGGTCATAGATACTTGGTACCAAAGCTTAGGCACCAAAACTATGCAACAAACCAGTCTTGGGACAATGCCATGAAAGCCGATGACTGTTTTCCTTTCCTTGAATATCCTCGATGTGTGCCGAAGTATCTCATCGGATTTCTGATCTATTACGTTCCTTGCAGGCAGAAGTATTGGGTTTTGATCCTGGAGAAATCGATGTTCCGTTTGTTGCGGGTCCTGTAAACGACAACTTTACTCTTTACCTCTTTTATCTCAGGTTTGTGGCGCATTCTTCCTAATAAGAACTTATATGTCCGACAAGGATGTTGTTAGACGTTGCAGTTTTCTATAAAATGACAAATGTCGGTTGGCATTCGCAATCTATAGGTTAAACCACCTTGTTCTTTCACTCCTCATGAAATTGATCACCTGACAGTAACAACTCACATCCAAAATGGTGGGACGGTACTGATGAAGTAAATAAGTTTTCATTTTCTATGGATTTATCCATTTATATCACCGTTCTAGTCAGTTTCTTTAGTTTTGGATTTCCAGGTCGTAAAATAGTGCTCTAGCTGTTCTAGTGATGCTATTATTGCAATGGGTTTTGACAAGCTTCGTAGTATTGAGGCCGCTTAAGGAGAATACTGACATGCTTAACCATGTTAGAGTCTCTAAATTCTTTAAATTCACAAGCATTTTTGAAGATGTTCTCTACTGAGAACTTCCTCATGAGAATGATGAGATTTTCACGAGGATCACATCTTAGGTCCATGTGGGCATATATCTTTTGCAAGTCAACTTTATGGCGTTGTTTATGCACTGAAATGAACAAAAGAGAGTTTGTTATTATTTCTACCTGCAGGTCAAGGAATTTAACGGCAGCTTGGAAACCCTATCCACTACCACTACCCAAGAAAAAGTCTTAAGAAATATCTTTGTCTGAATTAGTAGGACACCTCGCTTGTGAAAATATGTACAAGGTGACTACTTGTCTCGGGCTATGGGTAGAAGCAAGCAATTGCGGACAGATTACCATACATCTTTTGTTGTTGCAGCTAAATCACTTGCATTTTAATGATAAGTGGAGTAGTTCATGCAGTGACACCATTGTTAAGTATATCAGATTTTCTTGAAAGTGATTGTTGATGTCCACTTGAAACTAAAATTTTTCTGCATCTATTTCCTCAGAGAAATTATGACATGACGTATTAGCCTTCACCTCCCTGCTTCCTTACATTATGTTGGGAAGCCAACTGAATTGTGTATGTCTGTGATTTGACAATTTTCAGGCTAAAGCTGAAGCTAGCTCTGCAACTCTCTAAGGTCAGTCCTCTTTTTGGACCTTAAGATGTAGTCTGATCTCTTTCATGAATAGGAAATCTGATGGCTATTTGCTATGCGGACTGGACTCCTTTCATATGCTCAAATAATGTGAAAATGAAATATGCAGGCAGGCTTATGCTGTTGTGAAGTTTGCCAATGCATGCCTGCGTGGGTTGAGGGGCAATGCTGGCGTTGTCGAAGTGTGCATTTGTTGCTTCTCAGGTTTGGTGCCTTGAAAAAAACTTATTGAGATCCAATCTTTTTTCTTCTTAATTCACACTGAAATGACCGATGATTTTCTTTATTGTTGTCCCCATTTTTTCAGGGGAAAGAGCTTCCATTCTTTGCATCCAAAATCACCTCGGTCATACTGGGGCTGATAAGGTTCTTCCCTTGGCCTGCTGAAGGAGTGCAAAAGGTCTAGAGTTTTAATATTCTTGAAATTTTTAGGTGTGCTTTGATTACATCAGAGGAAAATGAACTTTTCTAATTTTGGCCTTTGTTTGTTAACCTGTAGAGATGGTTGGGAAAGGCAAAGAAAGAGTTACCAGCGATGTTGGTATTTGCAGAAGCGTGTGTTTGATGTGTCTGCAAGGGTGTTTTGTGTTTGAACTATCAAGTGAGCAAAAGAACTAAGAACAATGTGGGTAAGAAAATAATTGGGCAAAGTAATAATAGAAAGTGGCTGCAATGGAGCACAAGGGAACAAAAGAAAACTTTTTTTTTATTATTGAGTTATTGTAGTTCAAAGGAAACGGGAGGAGCTTACCTTTTTTGGTTTGCTGCACTCCCCCTCCCTCTTTATAAGGGAGCTCCACCGACTTATGGCCCACCATTTTTGACTTCTAGTAGATTCTTTTACAATTTTTTTTTTCTTGAACATCCAACTCTTCTAGGCAAAAATCTTTGCCATTTGCAAGGATAATTTTATGGACTCTTCTAGGATTTTTCTTGACTTCTCTAGCTCATGTCTATCTTGAAGTTTCTAGAAATTGGATTAATAATTTAACACTCCTCCTTGATCCAATTTCGTGTTACTCCAAGCATATCCCACAATGTCTCGAACTTGGTTGACAATAGTGCTTTAGTGAATATGTCTGCTACTTGATCCTTGGTCTTGCAATATTTGAGTTCGATCTCTCTGTTGTTTTGCACCTCTCGTACGAAGTGATATTTTATGTCAATATGTTTGGTTCTTCCATGGAATACTAGATTCTTTGATATAGCGATTGTAGACTTATTGTCGCAAAGTATTGGAGTTTGTTCCGTCTGTGCTTTTCCAATGTCTCCTAGAATTCTTCAAAGCCATATTGTTTGATTGGTGGTCATAGCAGTTGCAATGTATTCAGCTTCTGCATTAGACTGTGCCACTGAGTCTTGTTTTTTGGATCCCCATGAGAATACTGCAAAACCTAGTGTGAATGCATAACTAGTAGTACTTCTTCGCTTGCCTAGTCGTTGGAAGTGTAGCCAATGAGCTTGGCACTTGCACTTTGCCAATACCAAATGCCGTAATCTATAGTTACTCGTAAATATCTAAGAATTCTCTTGGCAACTTCAAAGTGAATTTGACTCGGACTTTGCATGAATCGTGATAGTAGACTCATTGCATACATAATATCCGGTTGTGTAGCGGTGAGATATAGCAGACTGCCAATCGACTTTTGTAAAGGGAGGCGTCAGCTTTTTTAGCTCCATATTCCTTCAGTAGTTTCTCATTTGTCATGAGCGGAGTTAAAACTACTTTGCAATGGTTCATCTTAAATTTCTTCAGGAGGTTCTCGGTATATTTCTTTTGCGAAATAAAAACTCCTTCATTTTGGTTGATCTCGATGCCAAGGAAGTAATGCATCAAACCCAAGCCCGTCATCTCGAATGTCTTCTTCATTTCTTCTTTGAATTTTTGGATCATTGTTTCATTGTTTCATCTATAGATGAGATCATCCACATACAAAGAGACAATGAGAATATCAGACTTACCTTGGGTTTTGATGTAGAGCGTTGGCTCGCTCATACTCCTCCTAAATCCTTGCTTGATGAAGTATTCATCGATTCTACCATACCACGCTCGTGGTGCTTGCTTTAACCCATAGAGAGCTTTTTGAGTTTGAGAACTTTTTCTTCTTGGCCTTTTACAGTAAAGCCTTGTGGTTGTTCCACATATATTTCTTCTTCAAGATATCCATGTAAGAATGTCGACTTCACATCTAGTTGATGGATCTTCCATATTTTTTTTTTTTTTTTTTTTTTGCCAACGCTATGAGTGCTTGAATAGTATCAAGTCGAGCAACGGGAGCGAAAGTTTCAGTGTAGTCGATACCTAGTTGTTGCAAGTAGCCTTTCGCCACAAGCCATGCTTTATACTTCTGGATTGATCCATCTACGTTGAGCTTCGCCTTGTAGACTCACTTGATGCCAATGATCTCTATCTTCGGGTTGGTCAACGAGCTTCCAAGTTCCATTTTCTTAGTCATTTTGATCTCTTCCTCCATGGCTTTTATCCAGACTTCTTCTTTGGATGCTTGTTCGTAGTTTTCTGGTTCTAAAGTAGCAAAGTTGCATGTGTCATAAATTCTTCTAAGGGTTTTTACCCTTAGTACTAGAGACTCTGGAGTAGATTCTTCTTGCGTCACTCTTGGAGAGGTTGGTGGAGTTACGTCATGAGTGGTGGAATCTGGCACTTCTCCTTTTTCTTATGATGTTGACTCCTCTTGAGCAGGTGATGTGTCTAGTAAGGTGACGTACTTCTTCTTGATCTTCTCATCCTCCCAATTCCAGGCAGCATTTTCGTCAAACTCAACGTCTCGATTGATCATGAGCTTCTTAGTCCTTAGGTTGTAAACCCGATAGCCTTTTGATTGGTCACTATAGCCGAGGAATATTCCATTTTCTGTCTTTTCATCTAGCTTAATCATTTTCTAAGCAGGGATGTGGACGTAGCATATGCATTCGAACACCTTGAGATGCTTTGCTAACCTTGAGATGCTTTGCTAAAGGCTTTCACCCGCACCATGCTTCGACTGGAGTTTTATTTTGGACTACTTTAGTTAGACACCTGTTTAAGATGTATACGGTAGACCGCTTCTGCCCAGAATGAGTTAGGAATGCCTTTCTCCTTTAGCATAGACCTTGTCATCTCCATAACGATTCTATTCTTTCTTTCGGCTACTCCATTTTGCTCTAGGGCATAGCCAACAGTTAGTTGATGATGGACTCCTTCGTCTTCACAAAATTTAATAAACTCCTTTAAATTGTATTCCATGCCTTGTCACTCTTTAGAACTTTGATTATTCGGCCACTTTGATTCTTGACGTGGTTCTTGAATTTTCTAAAAATAGAGAAAACTTCTAATCTTTCTCGAAGAAAGTATACCCACGTCATTCTTATATAATCGTCAATGAATAAATAGAATGAAATATTTAGTCTGAGTGAGTGTAGGGGTTCTCATTGGACCACACACGTTCATATGAATTAGCTCCAATGGCTTCTTAGCTCTCAATGCACCTCTAGATGAGAATGACTGCCTTTGTTGTTTTCCAAGTAGGCAACCTTCACAAACATCTGAGATATCTAAAATAGCCAGAATGTCTCTCATCACATTTTTCTGATGGAGAGTTTTTAGCCCAGCAAAGTTGAAGTGGCCAAATCTTCGATGTCATAGCCATGAATCATCAAGTTGAGCTTTTGTGGCTATATCTTTAACATATTTCCATCGAATAGGAAAATTCTTATTCTTCATCTTAACAAAGGCCATGATATTTTTATATTTATCATAGATAATGCAGGCATCTCCTTTAAAGTATAGAGAATACCCACTTTGTATCATTTGGCCCACACTCAAGAGATTTTGTGCAAGACTAGAGACTAAATATACATTATGTATATATTTTGGGCATTTATTTGTTATCATGGTGACGATGTCTTTTCCTTTGACATCTACTAATGCACCATTGCCCAATTTTACTTGGGATTTCACTTACTCATCAATATCAATGAATATAGATTTGTCCCTTGTCATATGATTGCTACACCCACTATCAATGTACCATGTTTTATTTGTATTATCATTTGCCGTTTGGCCTACATAGAATGTATTCTCCACGCTTTCTTTCTTTCTTTCTTTTTTCCACATAGTTTGCTCGATTATTTGTTTTCAAGCGACAATCTTTTTCTACATGGCCATATCTTTTACAAAAGTGGCATTGTTTTTTTTTTATTTTTAAACCAAAAATCCTTCTCCAAATGATTTGTTTTCTTGCAAATGCCACAAGGTGAATAATTTTCCTTCTATGTAGTTTCTCCTCCTTTTTTATTTTTCCATGAGCTCTTTCCACCATTTTTAGATTGATGAGACCGTATGCTTATTTAAGATTGAAAGACACTTTCAACGGAATCTTCATCTTGTGCCATTAGTCTTTTCTCATGTGCTTCTAGAGAGCCAATTAATTCACTCACTAATAGGGTCGTCAAGTCCTTAGTTCCTTCTATAGTTGTGACTATGGGGTTGTATTTTTTAGTGACACCAATATTTTCTCAACAACCCTTTGATCAGTTATCCCATCTCCATAGGCTCTCATTTGATTAACTAGCTCCTTTAATTTTCCACAATCTTCTTGTACGGTATCCTAATTTTTCATTTTAGAATTCTCAAAATCTATTCTCAGAGTTTAAAGGTGAATAGTACGTACCTTTTCTAATCACTGAAATTCTTATTGTAGTATTTCCCAAGCCCCTTTTGCCATCTTCGCTCTAATTATTCTTAGAAATACCGTTTCCGAGAGTGCTTCCTGAATAAAGTATAGTGCCTTTGCATCATTTTGTAGTTGATCTTTCGAAACACTTGCATCTTCTTGCGGAGCCTCACAACCTTTTTCCACAATGTCCCATAAGTCTTGGGCCATCAAGAATGTAGTCATTTTTATACTCCAAAAGTCATAGTTGTCACGCCCCGAACCCCGAGTGCGCGCACATCCCACTACGGTCGATCAAAAATGTGACATCCCAGGGATATGTCGCCGACCCATTCATTTATTTACGCATGCGGAAGCGAAACAAATCCCCTGACAACATTTAACTTGGGATAGAAAAGCAGGTAATCAATCACAATATCAAACACTCATTTACAAACACAAAGGGTTTAAATACAACACTGGACTTTCTACAAAATAGACCAGCTCGACAAAAGGGGAACTATCTTACAACCAACTAGCAGGACACGCTCTCCAACACTTATGACTTCACCTTTGCAACTCCTCAAGGCCAACCAAAGCTATCTGGCCACTCCGTCCACCGGGGACCTGAAATTTTAATCCCACAACCGGGATGAGTTGATGTCTCAAAGCAAGTTCAACCCCTAAACCCCTATTAGAAAGAAAATACACCCGGGTGGCCTAGCCACATCACACGTAAGACTTACCATGCCTCGGCCATTCATCGCGGGTTAGCGCAATTTATATAATTCAACCACGTACAATTATGATAACCAAACAACCATGGCTCAATCACATTATAAAAACAATTCAACCACTTGGATCGTCTCAGCGATCAATCGACTCGGCCGATTACATGTCATTCCAACAAATCAATCATTGCTCACAATCACGGCCCTACTCGGCAAAATTAGAATCAGTGACATCACGGCCCCATTCGGCGCGACCTTTAATAGGTGGCAATTCACGGCCCCATTGGGCGCGACCTCTAATAGGTGGCATATCACGGCCCCATTGGGCGCGACCTCTAATAGGTGGCATATCACGGCCCCACTGAGCGCGACCTCTAGTAGGTGGCATATCACGGCCTCATCGGGCACGACCTCTAGTAGGTGGTATTTCACGGCCTCATCGGGCACGACCTCACAGTAGGTGGTAGTATATCACGGCACCATCGGGCACGACCCCTCAATAGGTGGTATTTCACGGCCTCATCGGGCGCGACCTCTAGTAGGTGGTATTTCACGGCCTCATCGGGCACGACCTCTAGTAGGTGGTATTTCACGGCCAATCGCCCATCAATTTCCACACTTAGAATTTTATAAAGAATCCATATATATCGCAATCACACTCAATTTGTCACAACCAATCATCAATATCAAATTCTAAATGCGCGGCGCCAGCGATCGGCACGAAATTCGAGAGTTTAGGGGTCGACAAAATTTTCGGAATTTATTAAATAATTAAATTTATTTCGAAAATAATTAAATAATAATATTCATATTTTTCATGATCCACGCTCAATTTATAATATCCAATCATCAATTTCAAAATCCAACTACACAGCAGCGATCAGCACGAAATTACGGAAGAAGGGATCAAAAATAATTTTTCCGTTTTTTTTTTTTTTTTTTCAAATAATAATATTATAATAATTTCGGATTATAATATAATATAATAAATTTCCAGAATTTCGAAGCAATTAAATAATTCAAAATTAAAAACCCTATTATGTCACATCAAGGCTTTATATTAAAAATAAACATACTTAACTTTAAACTAAACCCACTTTAACTTAATTAAACACCATAATCTAATCATCAACCAAATAAACTAATTTAACCAACTAAGCTTACTTAACTTTGACTAAGCATACTTAGGGCATCATTAACCGTTTAATCAAGGTTTAGTGAGTTAAACTCACCGGATTAACGAGCCGAGCGGACCAAAACGACGAGGGCGACGCGAGGATCGACTTTCCTCAAAGCGGGCCGAGCATCCGGGCTCGGGAAGGCGGCCAAAACGGCCCACGAAGGGGCTGCCATACCCATTTACTTCTTCTCTGCTTGCTGCTGGTTGGGGGCGAAGGAGGGCAGATCCGGGGCTGGTTCGGGCGGAGGAACGGCGGAGGAGCGGCGGCTGCAACTTAGCGGGTGAGGCGGCGGCTCCGGCGGGACTCACGGTGGCCGGAGGTGGCTGAATCGCGGCCTGAGCTGGCCGAACAGCCCCCGAGACGCACGAGCAGAGGCCACGGAGACGGCTGGGCGTCGGCCAAGCGCGGGCGAGCGCGGGCGGACGGGCAGCGACGGCGAGCTCCGGCGACGAGCGTGCGGCGTCGAGCTCGACTGGTCCCGGTCAGCTGCTGCACGAGATCTCAGATCTGCTGGGGAGGAGCGGCGAGCTGACCGGTTGCGCGGGCGAGCGGGCGTGGACGGCGACGACTCCGACGACGGCGACGAGCAGCGACGGATCTCACTCCGGCGGTGGCTGCGACGGTTGCTGCTGCTCTGGTGATGTCCGAAGAAGAAGAAGAAGAAAATGCCCATGGAGGAATCGCACGGGAGAGAGGAAGAAGAGAGGGAGGAGAGAGAAGGAGGAGGGGCCCCTTTTTTTTTCTTTTCTTTTTCTCTTTCTTTTTATTCAAAAAAATGGCCCATGTTTAAGGATGACATCTACATCACACTCCACTATCTCCCACAACCTCTTCCGTGGGTTGCTTCACTGCGATTTTCGGAGCCCGATTATTTGAGCAACAACTTCTTCACATTTTCGATTCTCTTCCAATTGAATTAAATTGAGGCATAAAATTAATCTAACATCACCACACTTCAATTCACATCTTCACTTGTCCATAGAATCAACTTAAGTCCCAAAAGCACGACTAATTTCTCGGGCCAAATTAACCATTTTCGATTTAATTCTTGAAAAAACTCGAACTGCGTGAAAAATCTTCAGAAGATAAATCAATGATCCTAAAATGATTTGTGACACACCTAGACTTTCGATTTCGAATTCGATCTCAATTCACGGTTAATTTCACTTTGGCGCGATCTTAGCGCGGCCCAACCTACCGGGTAGCCTTTAGAAATTTTCATGCATTTGACTGTGGTTGATCATCTCAAGCCACGATGTACATGTCTTTGAAACATTGGCGACTTTCGGTTGTCGGGGTAATCTCGAGGTTTCAAATACGAACACGGGGTATCCGATCGATAGAAAAGTCGATCCGGTATCGATCGACAAGAATTGTGCGATACGGGTGGAATCACCCACACCCGATCACATGCCTCTATCGAGTCGACCTATTTCCGATCTCTAATCGATTTTAATTGTCCGTAATGGCCCCTGGACTAGTTCGGTCGAAATGTCTTCACAGTCAAATTCTCGAGTCTTATGCATTAGAAACTCTTAACGACTTCTTTTCCCAGAGAAGACTAGTTTCCACATGAGTGGGCAACTCGAGGAAAAAAAACTATATGCGTCTTGCTAACGAAATGCCCGTATCAATTTATTGAAAATAGAATTGGAAAATCGGGATGTCACAATAGTTGTTCCCATCAAAAGTGGGAATGAGAATGGGAAATAAGGATGAGATAGAGTTGGCCATAGTTTAGTCGTCAGTTATTTGGAAAGGGTAGTTTTAGGGATGGGTAGGTAGGACGAACGCCCAATACCAACCAAAGACGTGGCTTTGATACCACTGTTGGTATTTGCATAAGCGTGTGTTTGATGTGTGTGCAAGTGTGTTTTGTGTTTGAACTATCAAGAGAGAAAAAGAACTAAGAACAATGTAGGTAAGAAAATAATTAGGCAAAGTAATAATAGAGAGTGGCGGCAAGCGAGCACAAGAGAACAAAAGAAAACTTTTTTTATTTATTTAGTCATTGTAGTACAAAGGAAAGGGGAGGAGCTTACCTTTTTTGGTCTGCTGCGCTCCCCCCTTCCTATTTAAAAGGGAGCTCCACTAACTTATATGGCCCATCATTTTGACTTCTAGTAGGTTCTTTTACAATTTTTTTTTTCTTGAACAACCAACTCTTCTAGGCAAAATTCTCTGCCATTTGCAGGGATAATTTTATGGACTCTTCTAGGATTTTTCTTGACTTCTCTAGCTCATATCTATCTTGAAGTTTCTAAAAATTGGATCAATAATTTAACAAGCGAGCATTCAGAAGGGCATTTCATTTAACAAGAATTAAGCTGGTTAAGGACGTGGCTTTTCCAAGGAAAAAGATGTCCCCTATACAGTTTCCCGCTATTTTCTACTCAAAATTGGTACTTGGGAATAAGTGGTTCAAACCAAAGAAGATATCCAAGTTTATTTTGCCTACGTGGCATAGAAAACATAAAGGTTTTTCTTTTCTCACATGCAATATACTCACGTGTTAGTCTGTGTAATAACATGGTGGACTGATGTTGGTGTATATCATTGTAGTATGTCCATCTTTCTCGTGTTTCCAACTTTGAGACGCACCCGTAATGTCGCCTCCAAGTAGCACTATCAGTTGTGCAATGCTGCAGTAAGCAAATGGTAGACAGAGGGTGCTGCGCTGGGCTTGCAGTTTAAGAAACTCGATCGCAGCTTCTTGTGGCTTTATCCAGAAGCTGTGACGGACAAATGAGCAAGAGAGCCATCATAGAGGCTCTTCTTCGGTGTCGGGCAGGGGGGAGTTTGAGAATTTTTCAATCTGTAGATGCGTCTATCGCCAGCAGAAATTCTCACGCCAAGTTTTTACACCCATGGAGAGGACAACTCGCATCCGTAACGTATTGCCAAGAGAGTAAAACCGGTTTAACCGGTTTGGAACCGGTTTTGAAATCAGTTTCTTTGGTAAACTCGGTTTTGAACCGGTTTCAAAATCGGTTCTCAGGTAAACTCAATCCAAACCTCATAATGACGTCCTTTTCTCCTCTCTCTCTCCCTCTCTCTCTCTCTCTCTGTCGGATTGCGGCCTCGTCTATGTCGGTCGGCCATCAACCAGCCCACAGTACTCTCTGTTATCGTTTTCGATTTCTTCATCGAATGTTACGATTTCGGTGTGCTGCGATCGCCATTTGATGGCTGTGAGTCGTGACGACCCCTTACCCACCGCCCGTTTCTTTTTTTCTTTTGTTTTTTAGCTGTCCTCAATTTGATGTCTCACTTCAAGCTTGGTTCTGTTTCAAGTCTCGTTTACTACGTGCGATGGCACCAGCCGCCACCACATCGGGAGTTCGAGGCATTCCTGAGTTTCAGAGGACCGACGCTCAGACAACTTATACTGGTTGCTTCCGCAGTGCAATGGTGGAGAAAGAAATCCGTGTCAAAGACCACGTAGAGGTCCGAGTTGGTCAGAAGATTGGTGGAAACGACACTGACATCCACAAAGATTCTCTTATAATGCGTGGTTTGCGCATATGGTCTATTGTACTTCAAAGTCGGACAGGAGAGCATCAATATACAATTTGGTTTTGAGTTTGACATCATCCGTCTCCACGTTGAATTTTGGATCTGGAGACCGATGATCTCAAGCTTAAAATCAAATCCTGTCGCTCTTGTCTCTTCCCCGTAGATACGAAAGGGTAAGTTTCGTTTTTCCACTACTTTTTCGAATTATTTAATTTTAACATAATCTGTGACGCAATTTTTAAGCTAAAATTTCATCAATCATGTTATACATATAAAGGTAACAATGATCTCTGCATTTTTGGCTCTTATATAATCTATTCTTCCTTGGAACGAGAAGAAAGGGAAGGGGCCATTTGGTTTGTTGAAATTCTTCGTTGCTTGTTTCGGTGAGAATAAAATGAGTCCTTTGTTTCCTTGTATAGGTGTTTAGTCTATGAATAGACAGAGAAACCAACGCTGAGTGAACACTTTAAACATGCTTGGGTTGTCTTATTTTGAAATTGATAGAAGAAAAAGGTAATTATCTTGTGACAACATGCCTTTGATTTAATTTGTTTGCGATCAAAGAAGAACTCCTGATATTGATGACTTCTTGCTTGGTTTATTGCTTTCTATGTTGCGCGCTCATCTTCATTCTCTGCTGTTGTTGACAGTAAAAAACAAGCAGTACGAGCACTCTGTATGGGCATTAGTAATGACTTAACACTTGAAAAATTAGCCCGTTTGCCAAAGCTTAGGTTTCTTGAAGTGGGAAGAATTAATTCCATAGGCAACTTTAAAAATCTTCCTCATACTTTGAGATGGCTTGCTTGGCATCATTGCCTGCAGCATCTTTTAGCGATGAAATCTTCACCTGGTGTATTTGGTCGTGCTCGACTTTTCACAAAGCAACATCACCGACTGACTGAGGTGGATAGAGGCAAATTGAGGTATGGACACACTTCGCTCATGTTTGCTTCAAATTCTATCAATTGACCTTTGCTAGCTAGTTGTATGGTACTGTATTCTCATACTTTTCGTCAGAATGTAATTGGCCTTTTCTTTTTCACTGCAGATGGTGAAAAAGTTGAAAGTTCTAAATTTTACGTGGTGCAGAGTGTTAACCAAGACAACTGATTTTTCTGAGTTTAGCAATTTGGAGAAATTGATTTTCACTTGGTGTGTGATGTTTACGGTTGATAGCCCAATCGATAAGCTAAAACTGCTAAGTAAGTTGAATATTGAGGGAGGCATTTCCCTCCAAGTGTTGTATGAAGAAACCAGTTCTCTAGTATACTTGTTAGAGATTATTGTGTGCTCGACAGACAAACTGTTCAAGCTTCGTGAGACACTAGGAAATCTAAAATCTTTGACGAAATTTGATTCTAGTAGCAGTCAACTTCCTCACTTTATTGGAAGGTTAATGGATCTCGTGCATTTGCGTTTGCTTGCATGCCCATATAAGCTTTTGAACTCTATTGGGGAACTAGAATCATTGGTCCAATTGGATTTAGCCCAATTCTATTGGAAATCTGACGAGACTAGAAGGTCATTAGGGTGCCACACACAAAGATACACACGATACCTTGTGCTTTTTGTGGGGTGGAGACACTTGAAGTGCTCAATGCCTTGTTTTGTTACTATCTCATGCATGAAATCCCATGGTAAATGTGGAGGCTGAGCCTTCTGAGGATCTTGGACTTAGATGGGGCCCCAATCTCTACAATGTTATCATAGTTCAGTGGTTTCTCTAGTCTGCAAATGCTTAAAATTACAAGCCAAAGAGCTTCCCTCAAGTTTGAAATGTCTACTGGTTGAAGTTGTTGGATTCCCCGTTCTTCCCAACCTGTCAAGCCTAGTTCAAAGTGTATGGAAGACATCCAACTATTGCATTTTGGTGTGTGAATGACGTTATTTCGCCTTGGAAGGACAGGCAGTCCATCTATCGGCTTCCATGTACCTTATCAACTATGAAACTTGGCCGGATCCTGCAATTGCCAGATTTTTGCTACTTCAAAAGCTTGTCGGTCCTCTCTATCAGCAGATGGCCATTGCCACACATGCCCATCCTTATATACTTGGAGAGTTGAAGGGAATTGGAGATATCGTAGTGCGAATTCGTGGAAAGCACGTGTGATCTATCTTGCTTGAAGAGGCTACAAAAATTACAGCTTAGTGACTTACCCAAACTGGCGGAGATTCCAGGTTTGGGGGAACTGGAATTACTGGAGTTTTTACACATTTCCAGGTATAATGCAATCAAGCGATTGCCTAACCTGTCAAAGTTCAAAATCTACAGCATCCCAAGCTAGATGGTTGTGAAAAGATGATAGCTGTGAAAGGCTTGAAAAGAGTTGAAAATGCAGGGACTTCCAATGAAAGCACATCATGTACGGATTTGAGCTCATGCTTTATAAGGTGAGTGGCTTTGAACTCCTAGATTTTCCTGGCATTCAAAGTGTGCCTCAGTCGTACTGGGGCCGAAGAGGATAGGTTTTTCCCCTTGGCCAGTTGGACGAGCACAAAAGGTGTGGAAGTGTAGCCTGGTCAAAATCTGGAGTTGCGTTTTGACTACATCAAAGTAAAACAGAGGTTTTCATTTTGGCTTTTGTTTGCTAGCCTGTTGAACTGACCTGGAAAAGAGGCAAAGAAAGAGTTGGCAGCAGGTATTTAGAAGGGCATTTCGCTCATCAAAAAGTGAACGCGTGGATTGAAGACAAAGATGTGGATTTTTTGCCAGAAAAAAGACGTATTCTACATAAGTTTCTAGTCATCTCTCTACGCAAAATTGGTTCCTTGCGCTAATGAGTAAGTCGTTCAGCACTGGAACTAGGAAGATATGAAAGTTTCCTTTCGCGTAGTCCACGTAAAAAAAGCACATAAGCACTTTTTCTTTTACAGCTAGCGACGTTCTGAAATGGTCATTCGTGTAAAATTGACAGATGTTTGTGCATCATTGTACTGTGTATCTCGGCTGTGTTTCACGTTCGCATCTCCCGACTTTCTGATGCACCTGTAGAGTCTCCTCCAAGTGACCCTATCCTGTGTGACGCTGCAACAAGCAAATGGTAGACAGAAGGGGCCGAGTGAAGGCCGTAGTACTTCAGTGTTGGCGAGCATTGAAATTCAAGATACGCAAGGTACGCGGACGAAGGTTTTTACAGTCTTCTTCCAGACGATCTGATCGAATAATTAGAGAGGCAGCAAAGCCATTCTTACAGTAACTGCATGAAATCAGATATAAGCGGGGCTTCTAGGGATAACCTGGGATTTGCTTTCACAGGGGAATTAATCCGAGTTGGTGCGTGCTCGTCCAGCCCAGTAGGGCAAGAGGCTGGTTTCTTGGGGCATAAGGCTCGAGTGTCGATTGGATTATCTTATGCGGATTCAAATGTGATAAAGAACCAATCAATCGCTCCAAATCAGCCGTTGACATCTCTAGGAGACAATTAAATAGTTCAAATTTTGGAAATCTCAATCGAACTTAAGACGAATTAGGGGTACGGTTTGATCCCGTTATTCCGTTTTACTTTAGATACAAGAGAGGAAGTGTGTGTAGCTTTAAGACCCTCCCGGTGATTGTATTTTTTTCACTTCTTGGCCCTTTTTTGTCCTTTTCTTTTGTGTTAATGAAATGGGCTGAAGCCGAAGAAATCAATGAGAGATGATTACGTGATGCAGTAAAGTCGTTGCATTACCTTGAGTAAATTGGCGAGTTTTGAGGCATGGAGTAATGCCCAATTTGCTGCCTCGCACGTGGTGCTAGGGATGGATCTAAGCATCATTGCCTACAATTATAGAAATAGTTGGAGAAAGTTTATAATATGTAACTTACCAATCAAAGTTGTAATTGAAGAAAGTTTTCTCAAATCATAGAAAAGAAAATATGAGCTTATCTTGTACTATCTTGAATCTCTTTTTTGAATAAATAAAACAATTGTAACTAGATCACTTCGAAATGACATGTACTTCAAGTAAAAAGCTCTCATTTCCAGCAATTAAATGATATAAAGTTTGTCCGGCAAAATATAAATAACTGATTAAAGTGGGCTTAGGTCACTAACCAAATAAAATAAAATAAAAAGGCAAATGGCGGGCTTAGGTCATGGGTGGCAGCAAAAGTCTCTTGTCCTCTTCATCTCTCTTTCCTCTCTTATTTTTTATGAATGCCTCCCCTAGTTCGTCGCAATTGAGTTGAATTGACAAAAATAAATAAATGAACCATCTTTGTGCTCTTGAACTTCATTTCCGGCCCGTCGAGAAGAGCTTGCTCCAGGAAGGCAGAGCTTGCTCCAGGAAGGCACTTAACCGCCCTAGAGAATGCCTGAATAATGTCACCTTCGATTAATGGGTAAATGACCAATATTTTCCTGCATCCATAGCTCAAGAATATTTCCTCCAATCATTCCTTTAATTGGTGGGTTACATACCGTAGGCATTATCTATATGCAAATTTGACTAAGAATATGTGATATCCATATTTGCTACCCATCAATCGAAAGGCTACTCAAAGGAAAATTTCTCTAACAAATGATGGAGGAGCACATTACCTTGAGTAAATTGGCGAGTTTTGAGGCATGGAGTAATGCCCAATTTGCTGCCTCACACGTGGTGCTAGGGATGGATCTAAGCGCCCTTGCCTCCAATTATAGAAATAGTTGGAGAAAGTTTATAATATGTAACTTACCAATCAAAGGTGTAATTGAAGAAAGTTTTCTCAAATCATAGAAAAGAAAATATGAGCTTATCTTGTACTATCTTGAATATCTTTTTTGGATAAATAAAACAGTTGTAACTAGATCACTTCGAAATGACATGTACTTCAAGTAAAAAGCTCTCATTTCCAGCAATTAAATGGTATAAAGTTTGTCCGGCAAAATATAAATAACTGATTAAGGTGGGCTTAGGTCACTAACCAAAAAAAGAAGAAGAGCAAATGGTGGGCTTAGGTCATGGGTGGCAGCAAAAGTCTCTTGTCCTCTTCATCTCTCTTTCCTCTCTAATCTTTTATGAATGCCTCCCCTAGTTCGTCGCAATTGAGTTGAATTGACAAAAATAAATAAATGAACCTTCTTTGTGCTCTTGAACTTCATTTCCAGCCCGTCAAGAAGAGCTTGCTCCAGGAAGGCACTTAACCGCCCTAGAGAATGCTTGAATAATGTCACCTTCGATTAATGGGTAAATGACCAATATTTTCCTGCATCTATAGCTCAAGAATATTTCCTTCGATCATTCCTTTAATTAGTGGGTTACATGTCGTAGACATCATCTATATGAAAATTTGACTAAGAATATGTGATATCCATATTTGCTACCCATCAATCGAAAGGCTACTCAAAGGAAAATTTCTCTAACCAATGATGGAGGAGCACATTACCTTGAGTAAATTGGCAAGTTTTGAGGCATTGAGTAATGCCCAATTTGCTGCCTCACACGTGGTGCTAGGGATGGATCTAAGCGTCCTTGCCTACAATTACAGAAATAGTTTGGAGAAAGTTTATAATATGTAACTTACCAATCAAAGGTGAAATTGAAGAAAGTTTTCTCAAATCACATAAAAGAAAATATGAGCTTATCTTGTAATATCTTGAATCTCTTTTTTTGGATAAATAAAACAATTGTAACTAGATCATTTCGAAATGACGTGTACATCAAATAAAAATCTCTTATTTCCAGCAACTAAATGATATAAAGTTTGTCCGGCAAAATATAAATAACCGATTAAAGTGAGCTTAGGTCACTAACCAAAAAAAAAAAAAAAAAAAGCAAATGGTGGGCTTAGGTCATGGGCGGCAGCAAAAGTCTCTTGTCCTCGTCATCTCTCTTTCCTCTCTTATCTTTTATGAATGCCTCCCCTAGTTCCTCGCAATTGAGTTGAATTGACAAAAATAAATAAATAAATAAATAAATAAATAAAAAGATGTGAAAATACACGAAAGGTAGAGCCGTCCATCTGTCTCCCCCTCTCGCCTTCGCTTCAATCTCTCTCTTTCTCTCTCTCTCTCTCTCATAAAAGATCTTGAGGATGGATGATTGAAACTTCTGCAAATGGACATGCAGTGCACGTAGTTTCCAGGCAATGAATCATGCTAAAAGATATTGAGGATGGATGATTGAACTTCTGCAAATGGACATGGAGTGCACGAAATTTCCAGGCAATGAATCATGCTAAACTTTGCAACTAACTAAATGAGAATTTTTAATTTAATCTTTCATTTACTTTCTTCTATTTCTTTCAATTTTTAAGGCACTCGGGAAAAAGCCATTTGCGGGGGGCACTTATCGCATCTGCGAGGATTTTGACGATTTGGGCGATCAGAAACCAACACGGAAGGGAGCCATGCATGTGTCTCCCCCTTTGATTTTTCCCAACACGTTACTTCACGTTGTACCCGCGAATTATGAAGAGAACCTCTCTCTAATTTTACACTTTTGTATGAAGGATCTTGAGTGTGGACGACTGAGACTTCTGTAAATGTACAGGCTAGTGCATTTAGTTTTCATGCAATTTACTCATGCTAAATTTTCCAACTAATTAAGTGACATTTGCATCTATGTCTATCCATTCCTTAGCTATAGTATTTAGGTAGGAAGGAGTCCCTCTCACTTGGCTCAGGTTATAAGTTAAAAAGATGCCATTTGGATGACATGTTTTTTCTAATTCAATTTTTCATTTATAGTCTTCTTTTTTTCTGAATTTCTAAGGTACTTCGGAATCCATTTGAGAGGACACTTATTGCATCATAATCTTGTTACAATTTTGACGATTGCCCCATTGGAAATAGCATACCAAGCAATGAATCATGGGGTCGATCACACAGGCTATTCGGTACAAAGCTAGCATAGTAAGTTGCTTGTCCACAAGAACTTCCCATTTCAGCTTGTGATTTGTGTCTCTGTGGTAGAGTTGGGCGTGCATCTTGTGCAAATCTCTTTTTAAATATATTTCTTTGAAATTAGATATTAGTAGAGAAATAGTTCAATTGATTGAAATTAAATAAGTATATAATTCAAGAAGGATGGTTCGATTGTTTGGATGGGACGAGGTGGAGCCTCGAGTGGGCTTCTTGACCAAAATTACAGAGTCGTCGTGCCACAGGCTTTTCACCTTCCTTGCGCTTACATGGGGCTTTCGCAAGGAGTTGATTGGAAGCATAATTTGTTAATTATTTGGACATGGCTTGATTATAGCGACCCACCGTCTATCTTTTCTATCTACATCAAGAGACAAATATGCACATAAAATATATAGCTCTAGTGGTTGAATCCACCTCATCTCGACTAAAGTCAACTATTATTAATTTTTTTATGCCTTGCATTTCAGGTCTCTTTTTGGAGTATTAATGTTCTTCTAGCGGGATTCGGAAACCTTGGATGCAATGTCGTGTCCCCACTGAAATTGCTAGTTTTTTCTTAAACTTCAGTCTTACGTTTTAATGAAATATGTAAGAATTGTGCCATGTTTTGAATAGATCCAACCTGTGCCATCTCTCGAATAGATCCAATTTTATCTTGCTTTGAGAGGGATAAAAATTCGATTTGGACTTATAGGGAGCCTTCGGCTGATGCTGGTGATTTTATCTGTTTTGATAACAGCTTGCTTTCCTTGCACAATGTTACAAGAGATAAGTGCATTAGAAATCCTAAAACTTGTCACGAAAATTCACTTGAGTCCTAGAACTTTCAAAACATGTAATTAAGTTCTAAAACTTGTCACAAAAGTGCAATCGAGTTCTAAAATTTTCAAAAAGTGCAATTAAGTCTTAAAACTTATCATAAAAGTGTAATTGAGTCTTAAAACTTTCAAAAAATTCTATCAAATGAAGGATTTGATTTGATTAGCTTGATAAGGTTTAGGACTTGATTGTACTTTCTGAAAATTTTATGACTCAATTATACTTCCGTAATAAGTCTTAGGACTTAATTGTACTTTTAAAAGTTTAAGACTAAATTACACTTCATTGACAAATTATGGGACTTTCAATGCACTTATCCCATGTTAAAATGTTTTGTACTAATTTGAGCTTGTGAGACTTATCTATCAATGTAATAAATTTGATATATGTAATGGTGGAAGAGAGACATACACGATACCCAATATTCCCAAACAGTTAAACAAACTTTTTGGCACAAAGCCAACTTTGTGATCACACCACCACCCCAAAGCGCTTTGAGGGAGGGCCGACAAACCTCCCGGGTCATGCATTGCTAGCGCCACCATCCACACCACTGCACGAGGGTTGTCCTACCCTTACACAATGCGGCAGTGGTGGCCCAAAAACCATGCGATGTAGGCAAGGAAGATGAAGGTCTTTGTCTCCGACACTTCGGGCGAGGGTTAGCAATCCTCTCACCGATCCCTCCCCCTTCAATACATGGACTCTAGGGGTTATGATATGGTCATTGTTGGTGCTACACTGACGCCACCCATATTGAAAAGGAAAAAAGGTCATATCATATCTTCCATTAGCCAAATTGGAAGAAGATAACTAAGGAATTCGACTACATCAATTTAACAAATTTCAGTATCTTATTGCACTATCTGAAAGTTTCATAACTTGATCACATGTTTGCGATAAATTTTAAGATTATAGATGCACTTATATTTAAATAAAATTTGAGGGTTGAGTCTAACGGACCCACCCCTAAAAAAAAACTCAAAAGTGCCTAAACACCCTTTGTAAGAAAAGGAGTGTCGATTGATTTTTGTCATTTTTTTGTTCTTTTAAAAAATTTTGAGATATAATGTAGAGGTGGATACTATTATAGTAATTATCTTTAGGTGTCTTTCAAAAAATAGCAAACTTTAGAAAACTGAATTAAGAATTTAAAAATAATTTTTGTCCCCTTATTTTACTCAAAAATAGTGTTAATAGAGTATAATCAAAGATTTTTTTTTCTTCAATTTCATTCTCCTAATTATTCAACAGCCATCAATGAATTAAGATACTATTAGTTATTTTTATAGAATTATATGTTCACATTTACTTACCCTTGATAATTTTTTCTATTTTCAGCAATTGGTATACTCTTAGATATAATTTTAAAATTAAAGTATTATCTGTACTTGTTCCATTTTGATTGAGTATTCTATTGTAGTTAATTTCTTATTTTCTGTATTTTTGCTAATATATTGAGTAGACTTCCTTTGAATTAAGGAAATTTCGTTTATCTTCGTTCCTGCTGCGAGATTTAGTGGGTCCCGCACATATAGGTATTTTTGCTTATCTGGCTTTTGTGGGGGCTGTATTTGTAATTCTGCATTCTCGTTTGTCTATTCTGGTACGTGGGGCCCACTTGTGTGCAACCGGCAACCTATGGGCTCCACATCTCTCTCCCGACGGACGAGTTACAGAAATGGAAAGGGAAGCCAATTTGTTAGAAAGGGAAATGTAAGCTGTTATGGTACAGAAGGCAAGTAAAGATATTTTTAAAAGAAAAATAAAATAATACAAAAATGTAATCGAAGTGTAATATTAGAATAAAATTAAAATATTATTAAACAAAGAAAAGAGTAAAAAGAGAAGAAAACAGAAAAGGAAAAATAAAAATAAAAAATAAGAATTTTATTATTAAAAAAGAAATGAGAATTTTACTTTGGATACGTATCACTAAAAATTCCTTGATGGCCATGCTAGATGAAGTTCTTTAAGGAAAGTTGGGATTTATGATTGTGGACCTGTGGCTACTTCGAGGTGATGATGAGTCACGCATGAAGCATGGGTCAATGAAGATAGTATGGTGCATAATGTGGACGTGTAGGTGCCTTTCCTTTCAATGTAATCTCAATTTCAATGCAATTTAGATTTTCTCACCGGACATATCTTGAAATTAAAGATAATCTATTTTTTCGAACTTACCTATTTTCCACATATATCAAACAATTGAACTAGTTATAAAACACCAATTTGAATTCAAATAAAATGTTGAAGATGAGTCTTTTCACCAAGTGTGGTAGAAATCCACCATGTCTTTTTTATTATCCACTTTTTGCCTGTAATTTCATCCAAGTTTCTTGTTAATATCTCGTCCTATTGTCCATTCACTGCTTGTACCAAGGCCCTACCTAATTTATCGTCCACATTCAAAACTCTTTGACACCGAAATAGTGTCTTGTACTTTGTTCACCTTCTGTAATTTAGAGGTCCGTCAAAACATTTGATGTTTTCTCAACATAACCCTTCAAATGTAGATATCATTAGCCTTTGATTATTTTATCATCGTTATAATAGTCGCTGGGAAATTCATAACACAACCATGTTGAATAATTTTTTGAGGAGTGATCCTACATAATTGACTCAAGTGCTCTTTTGGAGCTTGAGAACTTGTGGAACCAATTATGAAGTTTACAGAAAATTCAAAAACATTGCCAGAGATTTGAAACATTTACATACAATGAGAATGCAAATTCATTGTATTTACTTGTCCCCACAATTTCCTGTCTTTCTCAACTTGACATCGAAGCAACTAAGAAGCCTCGAAAGTTTCGTCTCCATTGCAAAAGTCTCCTCTCCTCTTCATGTCTCTTTCTTCTCTTATCTTCTATTCATACTTCATGCATTTACTTGCAAGTGAGTTGAATTGTCTTAAAAAAAAAAAAATAATAGCAGTTGTGGAAAAAACGAAAGATATGAAGTCATGAAAGTGTCTATGCTTCTGCTTTGGCCAACATCTAAGGAAGTCGGGCCATTCGTTTTCAATTTCCTTGCGTTTACATGGGGATTTCACCGGGAGTTGAGGGGAAGCTTCGTGTGTTCAATACATGGACATGGCCTGAAAATAGTGACCTTGTTCCACACGTTCTCATATTCCTTGCGCTTGTCGGTGTGAAAATTTGTCCTCACAACTCATATGCTATTTTTGCTGCTGATCTGCAAGTTTATTCTACAGCTGTGGAAGGATAGGCCAAATCAAGAAAAGAGATGAACCTGTCAATAGCACAGTTCTTCTCAGTGGGAGAGACCGATGTATGATGGGAATCAAACTGAAATTTTTATTTCAATATCCCCTATTTGTTATTATCTTATAAGAATAATGGGTATCCACTACACTAGTTCTCGTTTTAGACTCTTACAAATAAAATTACACCAAATATCCTGAATATTTGGCCGAGTATGCAGTTAAATCTAAATTTTGAATTTATGCAATCAAATCCTAAACGTTTTTTTTTCTTCAAGTGCAATTTAATCCTTCTAGTAAGCTCACAACCAGATTTGATAATATGGATTTCAAAATTTGACCTAGCATTCTGTAGTTTCTTTTTGCATACATGGCTTTGATATGGTACTAATGTGGCACCACGTCATGAAAATTTAAAATTTAAAAAGTTAAGAAAGACCAAAGAATTTTTTTTTTAGAAAAATGGAGAAAAAAAGACAAAATTAAAAAGAAATGAAAAATGAAATTGAAAAATTTTAAAACTAATATTTTACAGCAAATCGTATATGTGAAAAATCCGAGAGACTAATCTGTGAAAAGCTCTTTCAATTGAACAAAGGTACCCTAAAAGCATGCGTTTCATCTGTTTTTTTTTTTTTTACATGTGAGCATCGGTAAAATCTTCAAATTACACCCATGAAGAGGACAAACTCACATACATAATAATACTTCGAGAGCAGTATGCCTCTTCGGCCTCATAAAAACTTAAATTATCTTAAGGCGGCACTCTGTTCTTTCTCAAACTCCCTCTCAGATCTGGCCCCTCCCTCTGGCCTCTACGGCTAAGCCATCGATCTCTCTCTCGAGATTTGCCTGAGTCGCCGGCTCGTTGGTCCCCTCTCTCGATTTCGTTGCGGCCTCTCCTTTGTCGGTCGGCCGTCAATTAGCCCACTAGGTATGCACTCTCTGGTTTGTTTCCGATTTCTTCGTCGAATGTTTCAATTTCGATGTGCTATGACTTCGATTTCTTCGGCAGTTTGCCATCGCAATTGACGGCAGTGATTCGTGGCTAACCATACCCACCACCTGTTCCTTTTTCTTTTTCTTTTTTCTAAAGTGCCCTTTATTGATATCTCACCTCAAGCAAGCTCATCGACAATTTTCGTTCAGCTTGATTCTGTCTCAAGTCTCATTTCCTATGTGCAGTGGCATCGGTCACCAACACATCAAGAATGAAGTTCGAGGTATTCCTGAGTTTCAGGGGACTAGACACTCGGGACAACTTTACTAGTTGCCTCTATCATGACATGGTCGAGAAAGGAATCCGTGTCTTCAAAGATGACAAAGAGCTCCCAGTTGGTCAGAAGGTTGAGGGAGAGCTCTTGCAAGCCCTTGATGATTCTCAAATCTATATCCCCATCTTCTCTAAGCGATTCGCTTCTGCTCCTTGGTGTCTCCGTGAGGTTGCACATATGGTAAATTGCACTTCAAAGTCAGATGGAAAGAAGGAGATCCTCCCCGTTTTCTTTGATGTGAAGCCGGATGATGTCAAACTTAAAACCGAATTGTACAGAGATGCCCTCTCTGAGCTTGGGAAGAAGTACGGCTCAGATGAAGTGAAGCGCTGGGAAGATGCTCTTGCTGAGGTTCCAACTAAAGTAGGTTGGAAGCTGGAAGGAAAAGGGTAAGTTTTCCACAAATTTTCCTGAATTATTAATTTTAATAAAATCTGTCAAGTACTTATTGTTTTAAGTTAATTGGACTTTTTCCTCATTCGAGTTATTAATTTCTCTGTAATTTATGTGTAAGTTGAAAAGATTCAAACACCGCAAAACAATTTTATTTTATTTTTTATTTGTCTTCCTATGTCCTATCTCTCTGAGATTTCCTCTGCCTCTTGCAGAGTGCGGGACTTGAACCCCGCTGGCGTCCCCATCCCCCAATGTTTTGGTTTTAGGAGTATTTTGTGAATTCTGGTAATATTCCTCCTTTATTATATATGTTATTCATAAAATCAAAGCAGTATAAAATATTTGTACTTTTAAATTTAGCAGAGTAGAAGTTATTAAAACTCCATTAAATTTCAGTGTAACAACTATTCCATAGATGGTTGCTGGAAGTCGTAATCTTGTACCCATCCCTCACTTCTTCATAACCAGTTTGAAAAGGGAAAAGAGAGCATGACCGTGCTGTTGTTCGACCGTCCTTCCTCCACCACATATTTCAAAATGCAAAACAGAAAAACTTTAACAGCCGGTGTTGTCATACATTCAGTAAGTTTGGCCTAAGCAGGTTCCACTAGATATAGTGGGGATCGAACTCACTAAATTAATTTTGGCCTAAAAAGGTGTCACTTGATGTAGTGATACCACAAAGTTTGGCCTAAGAATTTTTCATGAGTGGGATTGCACTAGCCCCTGTTCTCATCCTTCTATCCATAAAAGAAATATAACAAGCATCCTCTACAAAAAATAGTATTATTTCTTCGATACAGTAAGCACATCTTATTAGGTAAATTAATTTACAAGTTGTGTCAATTATGTAAGGTCTAAACAAAAGTAAAAGGAAAAAAAATTGAGAAATCACAGATTGGATGGTAATCAATTTGTCATAATAGAAAAACTTTTACATTAATATCGACCTATAATTTATTTTTTTTTTTTTTGCAATTGATTAGAATTTACATAATATTTCAGATTTAATGGGAAAAGCAAAAAAAGTTACCTTTGACTTTTGATAAATCTAGACCAACAACCCCAACTCAAATTAACATATATGCTAGTTAATATAATTTATATTATATACAAATTATATCACCTAATTAAAGACAATCATGGTACATAGTAAGCATTTCATACGCCATCAATGCGGATTTCACGTTCAAAACAAGGATTGTATTCTTGTTGTTGAGAGATCATGGGCATCACGCAATTGTTTCTTACGTATTATAGAATATAACATTTAGATTCCTCCACAAGTCTAACCGGTTGCCTTGGACTTGTGAAAGGAATTTGTGGTCTAATAGGTTTTCGTTATTTCGAAAAAGAACGAGACTACTAGCAGCGCCCATTTGAAAATAGGAGAAGTTTTGTGACAACGTCTACGCTGCCACTTGGGTAGTTATCATGCATTAATTGGCTCTTTGATTGCTCACATGTGCACTTAACATAATTTTTTCCTCAATTCTCTCTCTCTCTCTCTCTCTCTCTCTGTCTCTCTCTCTCTCTCTCTCTCTCTCTCCTCCCTCCCTCCCTCCCCCTCTCCCCCTCTCGTAGCGGTCGAGCTACGCAGCACCCAACCTTGGCTCTTCACCATTCTTCCCTAGATGTAGACGTTTTTCATCATAATATCTAGCTAAAATTATTGACAGTATCTTGATGGAGTCTCCCAGATATGATCGAGAGTAGAGAGAGAGGTGACTCGGATACGCGGTGGAAAGTGAAAACGTGTTACTGAGCATTCTATAACATGAGTTCATTGTTGCTCATATTGAATCTTTAACATGCCAAAGTTACTAAACTTAGTCTTCATTTATATAATCTATGAATAAGTAGAAGGACAATATATTCATAAAGATATAATTATATTCCTTTCTACTCTTTTTTTCTTCTTCGACCATATATGAAATGACCTAATTACCTTCATTTCACCCTTTTTTTTTGTTAGCATACAAACAATCATAAAAACCAACCATTCCTTTCAATCCTTCCCATTTCCTCTCAATCACTGCATCTAAACTGAGTGTTAGTGTTTAAACTCAGTCAATGAGAGTCTAGGCCGTAGTTAGTGTTTAAATCGAACCAATGGAAATTTGGATGGTAGCCACAACAACTACTTTAAGCCCTTTGTAATTTAGATACTTTTCATTGTAACTTGAAATTGTTACGTTTGTCATTTAAAAAACTGTCATTGTTTGTAAATCATTTTAAATATATTTAGCCTATGTTGGCAGGTATGGTGAACTTATAAAATTGATTGTTCGAGAAGTTCTACTCAAGTTAAAGGGGAAGAATAGACATCTTCCCGACCATCTAGTTGAAACAGATGATGTAGAATGTATAGAGGAATTGTTGGATGTTGACTCTGATGACCATATACGTTTCATTATAATCCATGGGACGGGTGGTATTGGTAAATCAACCCTTGCTAGGGTTATCTTCAACCGATTTCGGTTTAAATTCAATTATAGTAGTTTTCTTGAAGATGTCCAAAGTCATCGTCTCTTGGACTTGCAAAAGAAACTACTATCCGAAACACTAGGGTCAAACTCTGCTCAAGAAATTTATGACACAAATGACGGGATCGATCGCATAACAAGAGGACTTTGCAAAAAGAAAGTTCTGGTTGTTGTCGATAATGTGGACAAGAAGAAGCAGCTTGAGAACCTCGCAGGGAGCTGTGATTGGTTTGGTTGTGGAAGTAGGATTATTGTCACACTCAGGGACCTTAGGACAATACGAAATAAAGACAACCAAACACGACCTAACAATTACATGGATTACTCAATAAAGGAGATGCCTTTGGATCAAGCGATACGGCTTTTCAGCAAGCATGCTTTTAGAAGTGATATTCCTTCAAAAGATTGCTATACATTCTCAAAAGAAGTTGTTTCAAGCGTAGGAAAGCTTCCTTTGACTCTGGAAACTGTGGGTTCCCTTTTCGCCAACACAGTCAGATCCGAGTGGGATGAGAAATTGGAGGAGTTAAAGCAAATCCCGCCTCATGATGTTCGA